>VXAD01008591.1:447201-514955 GCA_013399195.1 Dicrurus megarhynchus
GGGCCGCATCCGGAGCGCTACCCGGGACGGGAACCTGGGGGATCAGTGGTGGCACCTGGCCCTGAGAGAGGACAGTGAGCACCCACAAACTCACAGCACCCATGGGAGCAGCACCCAGCCCCAAAGGAGGAGGGGTGACCACAACAAGGCTGCTGCAGTTACCACTGTGGGACGTGGAAGGAGCCCAAAGCCTTCCCTGCTCCGGGGCACACAAGGTGTCCACTGTGGCAGCTCAAGTCCAACTCAGCCCTCCCCAGCGTCACAGAGAGAAGCCCTGGGGTCCCTCCGCCCCTCACAGCCCTGCAGGGTGGCTCCCCTCCACTGCCACAGTGGTAAAACGCAGAACAACACAGGCCGCTCCCATCAGCCTCATTAACTTCTTGTTGCAATTAGGGGAGCTCCAGCTGGAGCCTAGGGGCTCACAGGCACCTCGGGTAAGCAGGATCTAAAAACACATCGCCCAGCAGAGAGAGCTCCCTCCCAACCAAGTCACCTAACAGCATCCACAATTCATAGTTCCATCCATCCCTCCCCCCGCAAACCACATCCACAGCTTCCCCCCACACCTCCAGGACGTGACACCAGAGCCCTCCAAGCTGTAGAGATTCCCCATGAAGCACACAAGGCCCAAGAAAGTGGGTTTTTTTTGCTGCAACGTGTTTATTATGTGCCAAAAACTACACCACAGCTTACTCCACGCGTCTGTAGGAGAGTGCAGTCTTGCCTGCATATACTACAATGAGGTAGAGACTTCACACACAGCTTCACAAAACCCCACAAAGAGCAGCTGGGATATGCAACAATGCAACATCAGCTCAGCAGGAAAGGAAAAAAAAATAATCATAGTAAAGAGGGAGAAATTATGACACTGGTTCTTTGGCACACAGCTTCCAATAGAGGGGAAAGTAACAAAATAATAATAATTGGCATAATTAAAGGTCTCAAATCCCAGCAGCAGCATTTCAGTCGACTGCACTGATACTCCAAACATCTCGGGAAGGAAAGGAAAATTACTTGTCCCCTCTAAGAGAAAGGGCTCCCAGGAACCTTCATCGTCCACCAAAACGCAGCCCTTTTTTAGCTTGTTACAAAAGAAAAGGTAAGTCCTGTGACTTTGTGTGATTAAAAACCTCTATCAACCCCCCTAAGTGCAACTTAAAAAAGTGCAACAAACTATTTAAAACTATATACAGCAGCTCAGAGATCCTCATCCCGTCCAGTTTCAAATCCAAAAACAAAAACAAAGCCCGGCCTGTCTCGTTGCAAACCCCTGGATTTACAACGTCCTGCCAGCAGCCCCCAGACACAAATTGCAATAATGTTAAAAGCTGCCAGGAAAGAAAAAAATCTCTCGTTTCAAACGACTTAAAAACTGTTTTTAAGAGTGTAAAAAGGAACTCGTAAAAACCCTCGAGCGTAAAATATGAAATATGATTTGGTTTAAATGAAGAGCAAAGTCTCCTTGTTGTTACAGTAAAAAACGCCAGCTGAACACCCAGGTCACACCATCCAGGTGGGGGTAAATGAATGGAAAGGCACTGTATGGCAACAGCAAAACAATGACCAATGAGACCTGCGCTCTCTCCACCAGTATTGCAAGGAATGTAAAAAAGCGCCTTTAAAAAATAAAAAAACCAGGGCGGAGGCGCCTGTGGTGACGCCTCCGCGACATGTGGCCCTTGGTTGGTTGGGTTTATTAATTTTCAATTTTTGCTTCTCGTCAGCAAACCAGGAACCAAAGTCTGGGAACTGCAGAATGGCTTGAGGGGCACTCCCCCCCTCAAAACACCCCCAAACAAACCCCAACAAAACTCACTGTGCATTAGTGCAGAAACAAAAAGACCAGCAAGTGCAAACATGAATGTAAGATTTTTGTTTTTTCCCCGTCAGTCCTCAGGAAGAACGTTCCCAGCCGGGCCTGGCTCCGGCAGGCGCTGCTGCGCTCTCCTCGGGGCAGGTTCTCCCAGGACTCTGCCCGCGGCAGCCCCGCGCCCCGGCAGCCCCTTAGCTGGAGTCCCGGTTCTTCTGGTTGCGCATCAGCGGGCGGTGGTGGCGCAGGACCTCCACGGAGTGCTGCCAGTGCCAGCACGAGCGGCAGAAGTACTTGAAGCAGATCTGCGGGCAAAGCACAGGGGCAACGCTGGGGCGTCTCCAGCAGCAAAGGGACACCAGCAGAGCCGCTCCTCCCCTCCCCTCCCTGCCCAGAGCCCCCACCAGCACAGTGGATCCATGGCTTGGAGAGAGGGAATGCCAGCAATGCTGTGCAGGGCCTGCTGGGCCCAGCTTCCGTCTTTTGAACAGGTTTGAAAGTCAGGGTGTGGGCACTGGGGCAGCCAGCTGGCTTCTGCCAGTGCTCCCATCACTCCCACAGCATTCCTGCCTCCTGCTCACATCCCATCCCAACTCTGCAGGAAGTTGCCAGAGGCCAGCCAAGCTCCTTTGCCTGCAGCAAGGTGAGGTCAGCCAGAGTTCCCTGTGCCTCAGCCAGCCCCAGGACTCGCCCCAGGAGAATGCGCCCTGACGACCGCAGCTCATCCTGGCTCACAGAGCAGGAAGCAGCCTCTCCTCCCCTCAGGGCCACCAGTCTTTACCACACTAGGCCCCAGTGCTGGCACAGCACCAGTGAACTGCAGCACCCCTGGCTCAATGCCAGGTGGACATTGCCTGCCTGGGCCTCCTGGCAAGTACCAGAGCTGCCCTCCCCAGGAGGGCTGCACCTCCTCCAAAACAAGGCCACCCTCCCCAGCTGGGCCCCATCTTGCCTACTGGGGAAGAGTCAGTGTATATACATCCTCAAAACCCAGCAGCACGGCCTGCTCCTCCTCGAAGAAACCCCTGAGCACAGGCTGCAGGAGAACTGGCTGTACCTGGTCTCTGCAGAAGAATGGGCCAGGCTGGGCATTGCACACTTGGCACATGGAGTCCTCTAGGTACGGGTCGATCTGAACCTGCAGGAAAACTGGGCAGTGGGCATGGAGCAGCACCAGGCTGACTGCCCTCTGCCTGGGTACCTCAAATCTATCCCCAGCAGCACCCCTGGGGCTGGCAGAGCAGCAGCCCCCTTCCCCTCTGGTGGAGCAGGAATACGGGGCAGGTTCCATGAGCACTGGTGCTCCCAGCAGTACCACCCATCACGCAGACCCCTCCCTAGGCTGCCCCACCAGCTCCACTCACTTTTTTGGTGAACTTGGTGGTTTTGATCTCCACGAACGCAGCGGTCACAGCCTTCAGGTAACTGCGCTGGTTGTTGAAGGTGACACGGCCCGACCCTGGAATGAGCCAGACCACAAATGTTAGAGAGGAACAGCAGAGATCGAGAGGGAACCACTGCCAGCACCACCCCTTCCCCAGTGACGCTCAGACAGGGAAGCAGCTTTGGCAAGGGATGGTATCCAGGGCCTGGGGGCTCTTCCTGCCTCTTCTCCAGGCACCACATTCCCAGGAGCAGCAGGAGTGCTTCAAGCTGCACCTGAAATACGCCAGTGCCGAGACAGCTCAGCAGCTTTTATTCCCAGCCTCCCCCTCACCCCAGAGCCTGGTGTTTTGCAGCCTCATTGCCAGTCAGCAGCATTCCTGCACCACTTGCTCCCAGCCAAGCTCCAGGACTGACACTGGCAGATCCCTACAGCTCAGCCACAGCACAAAGTGCCACACAAACCCCATCCATTCTCCTCTTGAAGCATCGCACAGGACATAGGCAGGAGGGCCTGGACCCAGTTTGGGCTTACAGGAGATGCCTCAATCAGCATAACCAAGCACAGCACAGCTCAGTTACCAAAAGTGAGCTCTGACTGCTGTGAGTTTAGGACAGCTCCAAGGGTAAAAGTGCCACTGAGCTGCTGGGAGATGGATCTCGCCTACTTAGAGCAACTTCGGCTCTGCATGAACCACAGGGGGGTGGGGATCTCACAGCGCCAGCACAGTGAGGTTCTGGGACACCTCAGCCTCTACTACACCGGGAATTTGCTTAAAGTCTCATACTCCCATTCCCACCCCCTTGAGACTGTCCCCCCTAAAGGCATTTCAGGGGCTTTGCAGCACCACAGGCACGTCCTAAACCTGAGCCTTGCCCAGGAAAGCCTGACTGCTGTCCAAGGACAGTGACAAGCAGAACAGCTCTGCGCTACCAAGCTCTGACACTGTTACTGCCTGGCAACCCCAGGAGATTCACAGTCTCTCCAAGTTCGTGACTTGCTGCAGCCTGAGCCTAGAAAGCTGCTCCTCAGGCACAGGCTGTGGGGTTTTTCCAACAGACCAGCCACCTCAGTGCTGTCCCCCTGGCCCAGGAGGCCTCCAGGGAGGTACACACATCATGACACGCCACATTTCAGCTCTGGTGACAAGGGCCCAAGAGTGGGAAGACCCACAACTGTCTGCTCTGGGAATGGAAACGCAGCTACGGCAGCATCCAACAACCACTAACAGCATTGAACAAGGACAGGGAAACCTTCAGCAACGCCTAAAGGGATATTGAAAACTTCAGGCTGCTCTGGAATGATCCTAGACCTTCCAATTCCCAGGCACATCAGCTGTACCAGCCCTCCCCTAGGGCCAGTAGATGAGAAGCACAGACTGCAGAAGAGGTTGGACAGCATCTGCTCCCCAAACCTGGCACCTGGGCAGTCTTCCAACAGAAGGACACACCAAGGGCATACTGCAGCCTCCTCAGAGCATGGTGGGGTGACCACCAATCCTGGTGGAGTCATCACTTACCTATGGGATACTTGTGCTTGTCAGTGTCGATGCCAGCATAGACCACCCCTCCGAACAGGTCGTACATGACAGCTGCCAGGGCCTCTGCGTTGAGCATCCCGTGCAGGGCCCCCACAAACACCGTCTTGCTGGGGTCCAGCCGCTGTGAGGGGCTGCGCACGAAGTTGCTGTCGGCCAGCACCCATGGGATCACTTGCACCTGCAACCAGGAGCACCCCCCAAACCTCAGACTTCACCCCGAGCTGCAAATATAATTTGTTACCTACTACTGCTCAGGGTCCACATCCATGTCGAGCTCCAGACACCTCCAGAGAGCCCACAAAGGGATAAAACCAACTATGCTTCCAGCCAAACTAGAACCCAAGCCAGCAGTCCCTTGGGGGTGGCAGCCAGAGGACAAGCCACATCCCTCCACCTGTATTTGTGGCCCAGTCAGGCAGCTCCCAGCACAGGAACTTGATGTTGGAGAGGACCCCTGCAATAACCACCCACTGCCAGTTCCATCAGGAGCTCCCATCTGCTCTGCAGCTGTTGGAGGGCTCTGGAGAGGAGAAGCTTCTGGCAGAACTAAATCACTGAGCATGGAAGTGCTGCCAATTGCCAGACACCGGGAAAGCTGTCTGGAGCACAGTTAGTTTGTGCCTGTCTAGATTAAGAGCTCCAATCTCCATCCTGAACACAGGCAGTTGTCCCTAATCTGAGGTCCCCCTTTCCCATAAGCCCCAGCACTGCCAGAGCACAGGTCAGCCAGCCAAGGCCATGCTGGAGAGCAGCCTGGGATCCAGAACATGGGCCTGCTGAGTGGGAAAGCCATTTTTTCTGCAAGCAGAGGAGGCCTGACAAAGCACCTGAGGGATCCCAGCCTGTCTCTGCAGGTGTGATGGAAGCAGCACAGAGCAGTCAAATCCCTGTTTCCATGCTCTGTCCCAGCTAACTGAAGCCTAAAGGCAGGGTCTGCCACCAACCCAGGAGCCCCAGGTTGGTTTGACACAAGCTGCCATGAAGGACAAACACTGAGCTGACACATCCCTACCACAGGCACAGAGCAGTCAAAGCCAGCCAGGAGCTGGCATGCCTTCGGCTGCTGTTCCAGCCCTGCTTTCCTTTCCTCCAGGGATCTTCTCTGCATCTCCTGCTGCCATGTCAGGCTGCTTTCACAGCTCTGCTCACCTCTTTGCAGCGCATCCTGCGGCTGGACATCTTGAAGTAGTACTCGCTGAGCCCATCAGGGCTCAGCAGGTCCTGGGAGCATGCCTGGAGCAGTGCACGCACCGACTTCTCTGACTCAAACACCAGGTAGACGTATCCTTTGGAGGGGAAGGGAAAGAAGCAGCTGTTACAGCTGTGGTGGAGGAGGAACAGATCATCCCAGTTTGCAGACACCCTCAAAATCACTCTTGGGTGCCACCTGAAGTATCTGTGTGGCAGCTCTTGCCGTTCCCAGCACTCTTATGTACAAGCCAAGCTGGGAAGAGCCCAAACCCAAGCACAGCACGAGGGGCAGGATGCCCAGGGCCACGTGGGCCACAGTGTCACACAACACCTGGACATGCCAGGTGGGCACCACCAGCCTGGCCACAGTGAGGTCTGCAGCGAAATAGACCCTGCTTCATATTTAGGATGGCCTGGCTCAAATGAAGTCCAGGGTTTTAAAGTCCCTTCCATGGATGCCAGTACTCCACACCTCACATTGCTCCAGTGACTGAATGAGGCCATCAGACACTGCAGGGCCTCCAAACCAGGCATTTCCTACCACATAACTAATTCCTGCTTCCATAGTATGTCAGCCCAGCTGCACATGCTGGCAGTGGGACCGGCAGCTGTTCTGGAGCCACAGCCCTACACAGGGTTCCAGAAACGCCCAGAGAGGGTTCCCCTAGCCCACAGTTCTGTCCAACCCTGCTACGGATGAGTGGGGACGCTGGGTTTGGGGTGCCAGTGCTCTGCAGCCCAGGTGCAGACCCAAGTGAGGGCAGGACATTACCCCAGGTGCTCTGTACCATCCAGTCACCAGCATGCAGCTGTACCATCCCAGCATCCGTGCTGTAACATAGCATGGGAAAAAAGTAACCCTACCGTGTCGCTATTACCTTTAGGCATATTACCTTTGGGAGGACAGCGTGGGTGTTTGCCATCCTTACCGGGCCACTCCACACTCAGGGAGCCAAAAACACGGAAAGTGTTGATCAGCCCAGCTACAGAGAGAAGGAGAGAGGTCAGTGTTCCCCACAAAAAGCTCCATCCTGCACCCTCCTGATGTCAACACCCAAGGCCTTGGCACGGGGCCTCACCTTCTGTAATGTCCCATGGGACTCCTCCCAGGAACACTTTGCAGGAGTAGACAGGGTTTTTGTAGTTTCGGGGAGGCAGCTGCCCGCTCCAGGTGCAGGTTGCTTCATTCACAGCTTAGAGAAGACACCAGTAATATTCAGTACAGGATCATTTCCTTCCCAGTCTCCCACAGGTCTCCCCACATTCCCCAACTACAGGCTGAGCACAGCTGCACAGCCACAGGCAGCTGCCCACACTCACCTGTTCTCTCAGCAGGTAGAGCCAGAGTCAGGCTTGGGCCTGGAGCAAGCTCTGCTCTGCTGCAAACTCTGTGTCCAGCCAGTGTCTGCACAGAGGCCACCTGCCCTTCCCCAGGTGTGGGGCCATCCCCTGGACAACCCCTCCCGACTCACCTGCCGCCTGCCGATGAAGCCGGGCTTCTCTTTCAATACTGAAGGGGTCTTCTGGAGAGTCCAGAAGATCCCAGGAAGGCCACGCAGATGCTCCAGGCCATCTTTTCGATGCACTGGCCGGGGAGGAAGTTACTGCAGCCAGGGCAGCTTGATCTTGATCTAGCTGGGATCCCACTCCCATCTTCAGGGGGTCTCTTGACACCCCACTGAGAGGCAAGAAGGGCAGAGGAGGGGAGATGCGAAGGCTTGACTGCAAGAGAAAGGCCACACTAAAATCCAGCTCTGAGTAAGAGCATGTAATGCCAGAGGTGAGGTATCACACTGGGGCCCTGGCCTTGCCCATGGCAGGAGAGGGAGCTCTCAGGGATCTCCTGAGACCCTGTGAGGCCTGAGAAAGGCAGGAAAGCAGCCACTCCAACACATCCTGGCACCCTGGGAAAGCCCTGGGCCATTCCCCACTGAACCCATCCCCATGATCAGCAGCAGGGATCATTAAGCAGGAAGCTTAATGGCTGCGGAGACTCAATGACAGTGTCACCCCTGGGGAGCATCAGCCATCCCAGAAGGAGCCTCAGGCTCTGTGCTGTGCCTGCAGTGAGCAGGGCTCCCTGGAAATACCCAAGGGCTCTGCAGGCACCAGCTGGATTTCATCCTCACAGCCCAGCTCCAGGGCTGCCTGACCAGGGAGCGGGCACCACGGACCACAGCCCCTCCCAGGGCAGGAGGAGGGAAAGCTCGGATTAATGGAACAGCAGGGAGGCGAGACGCAGCACAGCTCCGTGGCAGCCGTGCTGCGGATCTGTCCCTGCACTGCCACGGCAGCCGCCCACACCGGGGCCGTGCTGGGAGTCCTGCCCTTCACAAACAAGGCCAGCACAGAGCCCTGTGCCCTACACCGCCTGCCACCATCGCTGCCTGGCTGCTGCAGCCGCTTAGCACATCCTGATTCTCCAGGGTGGATCACAGCACAATCAACCCCACATCCAGTCAGCTCTGTCCTTCACACCCAGCCCAACATGGGGGTCAAGGCTACCACAGCAGAGCCTGGAGCATCTCCTGGCTTTATCCTCCTGTGCCAAGGTCAGGCCATGCAGCAGCACCCCAGAGCTGGCCAGAGCCAGGATGTCCTGCTGGCACCCAGAGCTGCCACTTGTACCTGCCACAGCCCCGGCAGAGCAGATTGGGGCAGCCAGACAGACACTCACTTGCTCCCTGCCTTCCAAATTTAGCTGTGCCTTAGGGAACAGGAGCAGGCTAGACCCAGTTTGCTCTAGAAGAAACTGCCCTGAGATGGAGAAGTGCAGTCAGCAAATGGGAAGGGCAATGAAAGGCAGGGACAGCAGCTCCTGAGGAAGTCCAGGCTGGATCAGCGACCCTGCTGGGGATCAGGGCACAGACATCCCCCTGCCATACACCAGCTCAAGCACTCGAGATCCCTCTGGGAGCTACTGTAACCCAGTAGGGCTGCAAGCACCAACCCAGAAGGCCAAAATATTAGCTTAGAAGAAAAATAAATGAGGATATTGCTTCCTCGTGCTGAAGGACTGCACGAGCAGCCTTTCTCCCAAACCCTGGGGGCTGTGCCAGTGTGGGCACAACAGCTCCCCCCAGCACTCCCTCCCATTCCTGAGCAGGCAGGGCTCTGGCTGGCAGCTCCACTCAACTATTCCGTGCTCCCCCAAAAACACAGCAAGACCCCAGGACGTAAACTTACAATCAAGTCTGAGAGGTGGTCAGAACCAGAGCTGAACCCACTGGTGTCCGAGTCCGAGGGGCTGCTGGAGCGGGAGTCCAGGAGGGAGCGGGAGCTCCTCAGCGACGGTGTGGAAAACTTTTCTGGCAGGTCTGAACCAATGGGGTCTAAAGGCAGAAAACCCAGCGGGGGCTTTCCCAGGACGTTCCCCAGAGGGTTACTCAGCATGCTGAGAACTGCAACAGAGAGAGACAGAGTCTGTCAGGGCTGCAGCACAACACTGCTCCTTCCTCCTGGCTCCTGTGGCCCAGGAGGCCACCAGGCTCCTGTGAGCCCACAAATGGCATGTCTGGGAGGTGGCACCTCTGGTGTTGGCCATCAGTTGGGCCGTGGTGCTACAAAGAACCCGCAGCAGCCTGGTGTGGGCTGACAAACATGAGACAGATAGCCCAGGAGAACCTGCTTCATCTGGGAGAAGTTCAGAGACCCCACATCCCAGACTATGGGCCTCAGAGGTGCTCTGGGACAGGGCCCTCTGCCCAGTCCATGCCACTCCCTGCCACTTGTGCTGGAGCAAGCTGGGGCTCAGCAAGCTCCCCAGGAACAGGGGCACACACCCGTGGCAGGCACACCTGGCCCACCAGCAGGAATTTTCAGGCTCAGAGGTGGGACACTGCTCACATCAGCCCTGCCAGGAGCTGGCTGTGGGCAGACAGGAAGGTGCCAGCCTGGGCTGCTGACAGAGAGGCTTCGCTGTCCCTGGTGTGTGTTCACAGCAAGCCTGTCTAGTCAGGCCTCTGCCCCAGAGCCTGCAGACAAGGATGTGCCAGACTGCTTCCCTCACACTGCAAATTTTCCTCCCACTGAGGAGGATCCAGGAAAATGCCTCCCTACAAACAGAGCTGCTTCTGAGCAGAGGACCAGGCTACCCAAAGGTCAAAAAGTCACATCCTGATCAGTGATGTGGGGGCAGCTGCCATCCAGGAGAAGGAACACAGGGCAGGGATCCCACAGGGGCACAACACAAGCCAATCTAGTCAAAAGGAGCAAGTCTCAGCAAGCTGAACGTGTACCCAAACCCAGTGAAAAGAGCAAAGCATTCAGAAATGGTTTTAATTATTCAGAGGCTGCAAAACAAGGTAGCTTGCCCTGAAGCTTTCAGATTCCAGCAAAGGAAATTTGGGATCCACTTGAGATCCCCCAAGCCCCACCTGATCACAGCAAGCTGAACCACAAGGTTTTAGCTCAGATTTTCAGCAGCTCCTGTGCCAATGAGGATTAATAATCCAAACCACCACCCAAACCAAGAGAGTGACAACACCATCATGCTCAAGTGCACCACAATCAGACACCAGGACAGCGTGGTCAGTGCCAGGGAGAGCTGCTGAGTGCCACTGAGGCAAGATGCTGGGATGTACCCATCCCAAGCTGCATCATCCAATGGCACACCTGCTGTAAAGCTGGCATCTCCAGCCTCACCACACCAACAGACACTTCACACAGGTACAGGTGGGTCCTTTACTTGAAGCATCTCCCTCAACTCAAGGCAGAGCCCTCAGCAAGAGTCACGACATCTTCCCACACTTGCAGAGCCTTATCCCTGCAAGATTCCCCTGTTTTGGCTACATCACAGGACTAGGAACTCACCTCTGACCACACTGAGAAAGGGACCTCCTGCCCTTGGCTCTCCCCGACAGCAGCACCTGTACTCACACCCAGCCCTGCAGCCACAGGAAAACACTGGCCAGCCCAGCAGTCCTTACCTGGGCAGAGCCCGAGCAGCAGCCGCCCCAGGACTGTGGCACAGCTGGGGAGGAGATGCTCCCTCCTAGTCACAGCTCTGAGCAGGGCACAGCATCTCCCAGCCCCAGCAAGCCGCACTCTCTGCTCTGCCGACTTCTCTGAAGCCACGTGATGTGTTTAAAAATACAGCCGGCGTATTGTTCTGGGGAGACAGCTGAATCTGTCCGACAGCCTCCAAAATCTGATTAGTCACTAAACAGCACAAGAGGCAAAGCAAAGCAGCTGATCCCACAGCCCAAGCCTTGCTGCCAACAAATGCTCCCGCGCTGACACCCTCCTCCTCCTCCACAGCCTGTGAGCACCGTGGGTTTGGAACGCCAGCAGCCCTGTGCTGACCCCAGCTGCGCGGCATTCCAGAGACCTGGAGCAGCTACTGCCAGGCAGACTGCTACCAGACAACACTGTCCTGCCTCTCATCTCCTGGTTAGCAGAGATGCAGGACCAGAACTCCATTTGGGATGCAACAGCAAGAGTTTGGGGCTCATCGGGAGCTCCCAGTGGCATTACAAGGCCCAGGTGCTCTGCCTCATTTATGTCACCCTCATCTCTGCCATCATGTACACATTTCTCCCAGGATTTCTCAGCTCTCACAGCAGGTACAGAACCAGTAAGGCTGGTATGAGCACATTCAAGTGTCAGGATTATTGGCCTTCAAATGGATCTATTGTCTGGGCATTTACCACCACACAAAGTCCTGCCAGCTTCAACTGCCCCAGTCCTAACCTCATGTCCTGGAAGCACTGACATCCTGCTGTTAACACAGATGGATTCCATCCACTCCAGCAGCTTTGACAGCTCTGCACAAGCAGGACTTGATTACATCCTCTGCAGGACACACTGAGCTCATGGGAGACCCACATCACACCAGTGGGCCTGACTCAGCTTCACCTGGTACCCATAGCTGCTCACAGGGACACTGGGAGGAAAAGCCACGAAACAAACACAGCATTTCCTCTTTTATCCTTGCTCAGTGACCAGGCCGTGCAGGTAGCCTAAGAAACACCAGCATGAGACACCCAGATCTCACCCCTCAGCACCATCCCAAAGGCGTCCTGCTCCCTCCCAGGGAATGCGGCACAAGAGCCCAACACAGGCTGCCCACCTAAAAAAAGCCTTCAAGGCATTGGGGCCACAGTTCTTCCTGGGAAGTTGGCCTTGTCTCCCCCCTCCCAAGCAGACACTCACCTAAGGGAAAAATCATTCCCAACGCACATGCAAGATGCATCAGCAATTCCTGGAGTCAGAGTCAAGAGCATCCATGAAAAGTCCCAAAGTGAAAAAGCAAATATCATGGAACTACTCAGGGCAAGAAAAGAACATGAGTGCAAAGAAGTGTTTTTCACACCTAGAGGGGAAATTTTAACTGAGGGGTCAACATGACTCCCATTCACCACTCGCACACCAAGGGCTTCTGGAACTTTTCCTGCCTCCACTCGGTGCAGCACAGGAGGCACATGGCAATGCTCCTCTGCAGGGGACAGCAGAACAGGAGCTTTTAATAGAAACTCAGCACTGACTTTTGACTCACTGCTGCAGCTCCAATGCCTGACACAGAGCCAGTGCGCTCCACTTCATCTCCGGGCATGCCAGCCCAGCACTGGCAGGTTTGAGCTCTGTGGAACAGCCGTGACACTGCATGGCACTGCCAGGTCCTGGCCACACAGCCCACTCCCTGGGAAAGGAGCATTTTTCAAACTACTCCTCCTCCTCAGCTGAGCTTTCCCTAGTAAGGGCTGTTTGGATACACCTTTATTCCTGCATCATCCCAGGGCCCCTAGAGATGCCCAAGGGAGCACACACAAGACTCTCGGACCCATCATACCCAAGCCAGACACTTGACAGAAACAAGCAGCTACACTGAGCCCACAGAGGTGGTTTTAACTCTTGAGGTCAACTCTACCTGTAGACCCCAAAATATCCTTTAAATCCTGTTACCAACCACTGAACTACCACATTTACTGTGAGCTTACCCTGTCTCAAGCAGATCACTCCACCAGCACAAGCTGCAATTCATAGCACACCTTGGGAAAGTGCCCCAACAGCAAGATGTCCAATCCAAGCACTGAGAACAGCTTTTACTATTCCATCCACTGGTCAAGACATGCAATTTAAGACTTCCAGCACCTGCTCAGGAGCTTGGAGCACACAGTTCTTCCCTGCACACTGTAATTTATAGCCATGTGATATGTAGACCTTCCTGGTAGCTTTGCCCACACCCATTCTGTAAGAGATGAATGTAAAGATGAACACCAAGGATCGCTGGTGCTGGCAGCCCAGGGAAAGATGGGCTCTGGGAAAATAACCTCTATGCTGATGACAAATGACACTTTATTGCCTTGGATAACACCTTAAGAGCAACAGCACCATTTTGGTCGGAAAAGATCTCCAATATAGAGTTCAACCTTTGACCAATCACCACCTTGCCAGCTAGACCAGAGCACCAAGTGTCACATCCAGACATTTCACATGGCACATCCGCTGAGTTTACTCCTGATGGACAGAGCTGACCAGAACCTCAGCCACTTCCACACTGCCCTTTGAAAAAAATGCTTCAGCTCAGCTCTGTGGGAGACCACCCAGCCAACAGCATATGAGATCAGTGCTGATGCTCTTTGCTCCCTGGTGCATCAGTTTAGTCAAATTATCCAGAAATTGAGCAAAAATCGTTCTCATCCAGCAGCTGCCCAGGTCCTTCCACTCAAGTTCTTTTCTCCATGTTCAGAGCATCAGTGGGAGCTACCCCATGGCTGAGAACAGCATTTGCCACAGGGCTGCACACCTCAGAGCCTGAAGACATGTGGAGAGTGGGCCAAGAACCCCTGTTGCAGGAGCAGTGTGCCAGACCTGGTCCCTGAGCTGCCAGCCATATCCAGCACCCACGGGCTCCGTGTGTGGGTGGCTCAACACCATGCTGGCCACAGCTCCAGGGCCAGGGGAACGCACACACCTTTGGAAGTCACGCTCTGGAATGCATTCCAGCCTTCCTAGAACCTCACTGCAGGGCTGGAAAAGGCCTACTTTGAAGAGTCCAGGACTTGTCTGAGCAAGGCCTTCAGAGGGTTTCCTCTGCAGGCTAGCACCCCCAGCAAGGTTGGGCACAGGGACATCGCTGTCTCCAGAAGTTTAACTGCTTCAAGATTACTCAGCACAAGAAGGATGGCAAGCTGTTAAGGCCTCCCCTCCATCCACCAACCACTGGAAGTCCACCCTTCCGCCTGGATCTCCCCGCAGAGATCAAGAGGAATGCTCTTACCAGGAGAAATAAGGCAGAAGAGCCAGGTTTCAGTGATACCTGCCATGCCCAGAGGCTGCAGCACCATATACACATTTGGGGCAGGGCAGCAGAGGAGAGAAGCAGTGTGACTGGGGCCCTGGAGACTGAATACAGTGCACTTTCTTTTGTCATGCATCAAATAAGCTTGTAAAGTTAAAAAAAAAAAAAAGCTAATGTCCTAAACAATAGCCTGCTGCAATTCCAGAAAAACAGCTCGTCTGCAGTTTTTACCACCCAGCCAAGCTCTGCTCTGGTGGGGTGGGAGCAAGCTGAATGTTTTAGTCAGCCAAAAAGCAGCACCTCCTACAGACACTGAGAAACTCTGTGGCAAGAGAAACATCTGCATGTCTGAAAAGCAAATGGGCACCTCAACCACCTCCTACAGCTGTAGCTCAGCAGTGACACAGCACTGCCAGGGTGAGCTTTTCTCCTCACACACAAGCGCCAAGCAGCTCAAAGCTCATGGCAGGGAAGGGGTGACCAACATTCCAGTCTAATCCGAAATTTTAGCACTTCCCACCTGCAGCTGTGGGACCTGGAGCTGCTGGCAAGGAGCCCGCACAGCCACAGCACAGGGACATTGACTGAACCATGGCCAGCAGCAGCTGCAGTGGCAGATGTGGGGCTGGGGCACACAGGGCAGGGACAGGCTTTGCTTGGCACAGGGAAGGCAGACACTGGATTCTCCCTATTTACCAAACTCTTACAGGGGCACAAAAAAACCAAGGAAAAGCTGCAACAAGAACAGTGGCAAAAGAATTTCTTCCTCTTAAGCGGAGCAGCCATGGGACAAGGCCCAGAGGTGGAGAGGAACTGCATCCTTAGACCCTTGGAGCTCACCTGAGCAGCACACTGGATACCTCCAGAGGACCTACCCAGCTCAAATCTTTCCAATTTCATTATATTCCCATTACTCCACTGAATAAAACTGTCACTGCTGTTATGAGAGGAGCCACACAAAGTCCAAGGCACGCAATCCTCTCCAGGCTGTATCACCACAGAAACCCCAATAATCTTGAGCCAACTACCAGCTCTGGAGAAAAGCAGCTCCCAGAACTGCAGATGTAATCAAACCAGCAGCAAGCACCAAAGCGCTAAATAGGACCTACAGCACAGCCCTTTTTTTTTTCTGAACTACAAAAGAGGCACCTCTGCCCTCATAGATCCTTCATTTGGGGCGAAGAAGAACTGAGGATATTCGGGCAGCTATTTCTAGTTTGCTAAGAAGGGGGCAGGGGAATAAAAAAAGGCAGCATGATCCCACAGCTGAACCACAGAATTAGAGTCAGGACACCTGAGGTCTATTCTTGGTTCTGGCACCAACATGGTAAGTCACTTGCCCTGAAAAATGGAAACAGCAGCATAACTGGGAACACGCAGAAGATTACTGCATTAACATCTGAGAGCACTGGTCCTCCGCCGGCACTGAGAGCAGGACCCAGCTGACAACAAGGCTCACAGCTTCCCAAGGCAGGGAATTTACTCCTCTGTGTTTCTAGGACGGAAAAACAGCTGCCCAAAGTAAATATAAAAATCAGAAAAGACAGCTAAAATGCAATTCAGGATTACAAGTGCCCAGGTAATTGCATTCACTAAGCAGGCTGCCACAACCACAGTTGTCTTTAAAAAATCAGAACACTGAAGTACAGCAGGTTTTAACATGCATCATCAGTCCCAGGGAAATTTAAAAGCCAACATATTCGGGTCAAATTCTGCACAACAAGCTTCAGCTTTGCAAGCCTCAAGAACAAACACTTCTATATTTAAGTACCAAACTCCTCTCAATTATCTGCTGCAACATCTAGGGTGCAAACTCTGCCGTGTGTGTTACCTGATGTGATAACAAGGGCGAGTGACTCATCCTCAGCTGCATCACAGTTTGGGGGTGTCAAGGCCAGGATACCACCTTTAGAAAGGGGGCAGGCTGTTGGCCAGATCCCTCTGCAGGCTGCAGTGAAGGACGAACAACTGAAAAAAGAGAGACTTTAGTCCCAAACTCAATTTTCTTTGGGAAATGGCACACAAGCCTCACTGAGGCCTTCGGCTGGCATAGAGCCACTGCTAGACTGGCACTCCCAAACTCCACCAGTGATGCCTGCAGGCTCCCAGTTACCTTCCAGAGGTCTGCACCCCTTAATATCACAGCTTGGGAGGTAGCCTCACCTTCCCTCCACACTCCTGGGGAGAAAACCAGGCAGAGGGGCACGGAGGGAGCTGGCACGTCCCCACGGCCATCTCAAATGTGTGGCAGCAGCTGCTGTGCCTGAGAGCAGCCTCTGCGCTGGCAGCAGCACAGACAGCACCTGTGATTCAGCTGGTTTGCCATCACCTGGGGGACCAGGCATAGAGGGAGTGAGCTTGGAGACATGGATAGAAGGCAGAGCCCTGGCTGGAGACGCCCTGCCCAGTGCCCCAGCCCTACAGCAGCACCACTCAGCCTCCATGCAGTGACAGCTCAAGGACCATAGCACCCTTCGGAAAGGGATCATTTCCGAGCCAGCTCAGGGGAGGTGCCCACTTAAAAGGGTGGGTTTTTTTGGGAACACCAAGGCATAATTAGTTTCTGGAGCCCCCTTGGGCTACACTATTTCTGCCACCCCCAGCAGCTTTCCTACCCTGCTCTGAGCAAGGGTAGGGCTGGATAACCTCAAGAGGTCCCTTCCAACTGGAGTCACCCTAAAAATCCCAGCCTGCCAAGAATACTGCAGAGGGCCCACAAGCCCTCTTACAGCAGCTCCACACACAATCCCCCCACTGAAAGTCAGCTAGAGGGACTTCAGCTGTGCTAACAGGCCAGATGCTCTCCACTGGCTCCTTGGGCTGGCCCTAATGACAATGGAATAACAGGTCACCCCACAGTGTCACATAGCATGGCCTGGTTATCACTGTGCCCAAGTACCACACAGCACCGGGGACAAACTCGGGTCCAAGGCAGCAGGAGATGCTGAATTCTGGGCTCTGTCCCACCAGAGCTGGGGAAGGGGAACAGCGGGCACCCCCTCTGCTACAGACACACTGGGACAGCAGGTCCAAAAGCTGTTCCCTACCCAGCTCCCTGTGCAAGCACTCAGGCCAGCACATGCTGGGGAGTTTGCAGTGAAGGCACCGAGTCAAAAACACATTCAAGGCCTCTTCTAGACAGCTCGCATGCTCCTGATGAAGCTGCAGCAGAGCCTTCTGGGTCAGCTCTGCCCAGCAAGGAATCATCACATCCACTGCTTAGACTCACAGCAATGCAACGGCTGGAGGAAAACCTCATCTGACTGGTGCAATTTTGGGGATGAATCTTACCCCAGGCCAGGGCTTGCACACACTAAGCCACCCTCCCTGCTGCTACCTCCAGTATCAATCACAGGAAAGACTAAGCCACAAATTGCCTGGGGCAGTTCAGACCCACCAAACAGCAGCTCCAATGCTCTCCTTGGAAGGGAACATGCCTGTTGAGGCTCACTTCCAGAGTGAGCCAAGAGGAACGTGCTCCAAACCACCACTGGACACTGCCATAGGGCTGCTCCAGAGGCCACAATCAGACACCTTGCCCTGAGAGAAGCCAAAGGGAGGGTTTTGGGTGGTACATGCCTGCTCCCACAAGCTGCCTCCAGCACAGCACTGGAGCTGCCCTGACCCACTTCAGTTCTGGCTGGATACAAGCAGAGATGCTGGTTGGGTTCCTGTTCCAGTTACTCCTCTATTTGCATCTTCTGTTTCACAGCACCAGCACAGATAAAAATGAATCTGTTTTAGGAGAAGCTGCTCAAATGGAAGCTTTAGGAGTTGTATTAAGAGCAACTTCCATTAGAAAACAATTGCAAGCTCAGGTTTGATACTTCTTTTACTTATTTGATACATATTTTATTCTGTTAAGGATCAAATACCACTGCCACATTAGCAGTGTGCAGCTATTAAGTGCTTCCCTGCTTCCCACTCCCCAGCACAGCTGGCTGGAGCCAAGCACTGAGGAATCAGCCCAGAGCATGAGCAACTCTTATGGAAACACGTTCAAGGAACAAGTGCCCATTAAGTACCCACATCAAGTAAGTCCTTAGAAAAGCCCTATAAGCACTAGGATAGCACAGGACAACCTTTTAGTAAGGCAGTCTCAGGTACTCCTGGAATACCAACACCAAGCAGGAGACCAGGAGAGTCAAACCAGCTCCTAGCTTTGTGCCCTTACACCGTTATCACTCACAACCTTCACACAGGAAGCATCACCACCTCTGTGCTTCCATTACTACACTCTGAACATCAGCAAGCTGCTCCCAAAGAACAAGGCTGCTGGGAAAGCCTGTCCTCCTTTCAAGGGAACAGAGGACACCAAGAAAAATTTAGGACCACCACCAAAACTCTGGCTACTTATTTTCCTGAACCAAGCACAGGTCCAAGGTCAGCAGGAATGGCCCTTCCCCCCTCATCCCAGCAGTCACACCACCAGCAGCACAAAGGAACCTTTTACTGAGTTTTCTAGGCATACTTGGACTTAGATGTGAGCAAGTCTCACTCAGGTGAAGCGCTCTCCCACCAAACCCAAAACACCCCTTTCACTACAGAGCAGGAAAAATCATCCTTGGATACTGTGATGCCAACCTAGTGCTGTCCAGACATTGAGCTCTCCATCAGGATGAGCCTCTGAAATCTTCTGCTAACATAAGGAGAAGGATTTACACACAGCCAAGCAGGAATACACAGGAGCCAAGAGCACACCTAGGTCTTCCAAAGCCACTTGTCCAAAAGACAGCAGGAAAAACAGGAGGCAGAAACCTGGACATGCACAAGGGAGAGCTCTGTGGAGCTCTGCATGGGTTAGCCGAGCAGCAAATTAAACAGATGGAAAACTGGGGACCCAAATCCTCTGCCCCAAGCTCTGCATCCTAGCACTCAAACCAGCAGCTCGAGGAAAGCCAGTGACTGCCATGCTGTATTTATTAACAGCCACCCCCAGGCTGAGCAGCAACTCTCCCCTGGGGGGCTCAGGTGCCCTCCACCACACACAGCATTTGAGGACACTCTGTAAACAGCCCGACCTCGGGGAGCAGCTTATGAATCTCTCCTGCTGTTATCGAGAAGAAAGGCAAGGAGTCCATGACAACAACTGTTCTTCCTGTGCAACAGGTCTTCTCTTTCATCCTTCAGACAAGGTTTTGCCTTGAAGACTTCAGAGAGATTTGTGCTCCAAGGCCTCCGCTATCTGCCAGGCAACACACAACAGACTGCCCGCAGCTCCAGCCTGACAGATTCTAAGCAACTACAGATAAGCAAGCTTATTGCAAAAGTGAGTTGCTGTGCTCTGGGAAGCAGAAGAGCCAAGGGCTGGAAAGATTCAGCAGCATTTTCCTACCACAGGCCATTTCCCCAGAACCAGAGTGACAGGAGCTGCAACCTTGCAGGCTGGAGAATGAGACAGCAGCAGCAGCCACCCCGCAGAGGGCACAGATGAGGCTGGAGCTGCAGTCTCAAGAGAAAAATCCAAGGAAAAGCTCAAATCTGTTGCTGCACCAGCAGCTTTAGGGGCACACAACAAAGCAGAGAGGCAGATACAGCAAGGTGCTCCACCAGACACCATCAGGAAGAGCTCACCTAGAGAGGCCAACATCCTCTCCAGAAGACCTGATCCTGCTAAAAACACTCTCAGGTTAGCATTGCAGACTTCATGTTAATAGACTGCTTTTAGGATGATATCCCAGTGGGCAAGTCTGCTGTCCCACATAGGGACAGCTCTCAATGTAGGGCAGGACAGACCAGCCAGACCAAGCAGCTGGCACACAGGCTGAGAGCCAGGCAGGGAGACCCAAAATCTGCACACGGATCTGCTGTGCACTGCTGTTCTCCAGGCAAAAATTGGATCGAGACCCCATTTGCTTGTGCCCCTTGAGAAACAGGGCAGTGAAGGTAAAGGATACCATCAAGGGCAGTCCCCACCTCACTGCCTCTTAACCTCTCCTTGCCTCTGAACTCAGAGATCTCTACACACATGTCCACCTACTCTGAGGCTGAAGACAGGGAAACACTGCCTCAAGATACACAGCCAGGAATGGCAGGACTGGAAGCGTTCAAGGCCAGTTTCCGGCAGAAGTCCCTCCCCAGGCCACAGAGCGGGACTTGTGGGGACTTGCTGAAGTATTTCCAGCCTGACAGATCTAGTGGCAGCAGAGGGTTTGAGACGCTTTGCCTGCTGTGAGACAGCAGTTCAATACTACAGCCAGGAAGTGCTAGCAGCTCGAGCCTGCAGCAGCCACTGCCTCCAGAGAGCCTCTCCAGGCACCAGCAGTGCCTCTGCCATGCTCCCCAGGGCTCAGCACACACCCTCAGTGCATTACAGGCCGGGTGCAGAACGAAAACTCCTCACAAATAACCCCATCTGGGTGCAAGGGGCTCAGTGGCCCTTCAGGAACAGGGGATATAGGCAGGATAGGGGCATACAAACCAGCCCCACTGCTCTCTGACCTATAATCAGCAGGCACCTGCTCCTACTGCACCAAGCTGCGTGGTGGCAACACCCTAGGAGCACAAGGTGACACCAGAAGGCTTTGCAGCCAAAGGTCCTTCCCAGGCTGAGGAAGCTCCGCGCTGGCAGGGACTACGCAGAGGAGAGGAGGTCCCAGCTCATCAGTACTCAAGTACAGCACTGCAGGGGACCACATCAGCAATATTTTTAGCCTGATTGTTAGCTTTTTTTGTTGCATTTCCACCCTTCCAGCCACCTCCCTGTAGGTCCGCACAGCTGAGTCACTGCTGGAACCTTCCAAACGCTTGGGTGCCAGCGGCACAACAGCTTTGCTTGGCAGTGCCAGCCCTCCCCCATGCCCAGGCACAGCCCAGCGCTGCCGCAGCCTCACCTGCCTGCAGGACACCCCAATGGAGACCCCAGCCCTGCAGGCTGGGCCAGCTGCAGCCTCCTAGGCCTCAGCAGCACTCAGACACAGCAGCATCCTCTCCATATCCTCCCTCTTTCCATCACAGCACAGACAGGCCACCGGAAGTACCAGCATCTGCCAGCTCTTCAGACCCACACAGCTTTCAGACATGGGACAATTCTCTGCCACCCAGAGTGTTCCACAACCCTTCAGAAGACACTCCTGAACTAAAAGCTGTCTGTTCCCAAGGAGCTCCACTGCCACTCCAGGGCCCTGAGGAAGGGCTAAGGCCCCACAGAGATGGGAGGTGTGGGTGGCTGAAGCAACACAAAGCTGTGCACAGGATCAGCCTTTCACCTCCCCAGCCAACACACACCACCCTCACAACTCTCAGAGCAGGAGCATAACAGCAGCCCAGACCATGGAGCACTCCCAGCCCAGCTGCTGCTCACCTGCGAAGAGAGTGTGGGAGCAAGAGGGAAAATATTGTCTCAGGATCACAACACCCCCAGCCACAGGGTACTGGACCCTCCGCACAGCCACTGAAGGCCAAAGGCTGCTCTCTAAAAGCGGTGCAGCTGCACTTGGGCAGGTCTCACATCCCAGCCATCCCCTCTCAGTATACCAATGGGAATACCAGGAGTGAGAAGTGAGGAAACAGGCCTCTCCAGACAGCACTGGGTGCCATCTTCCACCAGCTGTTACCACACTTGTCACAATCACCCAGTGGGCACAGATCATCAGAGCCCAGGGCTGTGCCTGAGGCAAGATCCTTTCCACAGTTCTTCCCAGGCCTCTGCGGCAGGCAGGAGCTCCAGCACGATGCACTGCAGTCAGTGGGGGCACCTGACACCAGATACACCCTCTGTGAGCAGGGAGGTCACCAGAGCACCTTCAAATCCTCTCCAACTCAACCTCCCTCCTGAAACCAGCAGCCCTTCCACCCCCTTGGCAGTAAATTCCCACCAGCATGGCCATGCCAGCCCCACCACCCAACCTGCGAGGCACAGAGCCCGCCCCAGGCTCATGCCAGCACTGCTCGCCTGCCTGCCGGAGCGCTGCGGAGACATCCACGCCTCTGCCAAGGCAGGCTGGCAGGAAGCCGACCAAGAGAGCTCTGGAGATGGCTACGGAGGAGCAGGTGGAGCTGGGACATCTGCACCAAGCGGCCGCCTCCATGTGCAACAGCCTCGCTCTGCAGCGTGCTGTGCGCTGAGCCCAGTGCCGGGGCTGTGAGCAGCAGGGTCATGCCGGGGGATGTCACCTGCTCCAAGTGTGCCCTTCATCCATTAAAGACCCTGTGACAGAGGGACCAGCAGGGCTCCAGTCTGCCAACAGCCAGAAGGGGCTCAGAGCAGAGCTCTGAGGCACCTGGCCAGCCCACTGCACACTAACAACTTGTTTCTCCTTCCTCCTTCAAGGTCTCAGCTGGGAACGAAAGCACAGGCAGGAGTGTGTGGTATTCCCTGGTTCATTAGGGGAAGCCCACAGGACTATGTGGAGGTTTGCTCACTGGAGCAGAGCGAGGCTTAATAAAGCTACCGCAGCCAAGCTGCAGGCAGACCCCAAGTGCCCAATGCCAGGCCCCACATGCCAAGTCTTGTGGAAATTAGATGCAGAAACTCGAGTGAGCTGTGCAGATCGAGCTGTTCAAACTCTGCTACCCCACTAGTGCTTTTTTTTTTTTGCTGTTTTACAACTCATGCAGCAACTCAGGGCTGTGTCCCAGAAGCGCTTCCTATGCTCAAGACAGCATCCCCTTGCCCCTCCAAACATCTACATGGGCAAACCCTGCTGCCCAGCCCCCCCGCAGAAGCTATCTATATTCCTGTCAGCACCAACTCCATGCCTGGGGCCTCTGTGTCACCCAAGTCTGTGCAGCGATGCACTCTCCTTTTAACAAAGCAGCAGCATGCTGCTATAAAGGGATGAGTTTCTGTAGCAACCAGGCTGTACTTGTACAAACTCTGCCAAAGCACTAGATCTTTCCACGGACTGATACTTGAACGAACACACCACCATTTGTGAAACTGGTTTCTACACGCCTCAAAGGCTAGCAAGTGAACTCTCCCCTGTTTTACCCCTCTGCTCCAACACCAGCCTGAGAGGATGCTGTAAGTTTGTAAATGCAGCACCCTTTTCTCATGGGATTTTACAGGGAAAGCTGGGTGTCTCAAACAGTTAACTGGACCCCACATCATGCCAGGGGAGGCATCCAGCACCCCAGGAATTCCCCAGCCAATCCCAGCTGCAAAAGCAGACTGGAGAGAATCGAGGGGGAAGGGCACACCAGCCAGCAGTGCGTGGCTGCAAGCCCACACCCTGCCCATCACGTAGGTTTGTGCTGGACCAGAAGAGTTAAAACAAGAAGCCATTCCACTGCATCTCCTGCAGCCCACTGCCAGGCACAGCCCGCTATTTCTAGTTGAGCGTGGGAGTGGAGAAGGATCCCTCCAAGTCTCCCACCCAGCCGGCGAGCTGCCGGCTGAAGTTGTCAGGTGCTGGCTGTACCACACCCCACGGCAGAGTTGGGCAAGCAGGGCTGCCGGGACTTTGGCAGTTGGGCATGGGGGGGCCCCTCTGCAAGCACACCCCCTCCACCTGCAGAGCTGCCTGCCACCAGGGATTTCCTCAGGCTGCCAGAGCGAAGTTCAGCCTCACTCCTACCCAGCGTGTTCAGCCTCCTGACACCACACCCCCCACCCACTCCCTCCAAACACAGCAAGAGGATTTCTCCTCTTCTGGTGAGGTTATTCCTCCAGCAGCACTACAGCTCTGAGCAAAACAACCCCAGGCACTTCTCATCTGCAGTGAGCTGACAGCAGAGCAGAGGAGGCTGTGGCAGAGGCAGCCACAGCCTCCCCAACTCAGCTGTCACATTACACAAGCACCACTGGTCGAGAAGCCCCCATCAGCCCCCACCAGCACCCTGTTACACAAGCACATCGCTCCATGTTAGCTTGAAATCAGACAAAAACATACACAGAATCCAACAACTGTTGCTGCGTGTGTCAGCAGACTCACCGGACTGTGTGCTGGTTTGTGCTGCAGCATCAGAGTCCTGGGTGCTCCAGGGTCTGTCCCACCCTGTCAGGTTGAGGGACTGCAGGCCAAGGCACAGATCGTTGGTGTCTGGGAGGCCACGGGAAGACTCTTGTGTGGATGTAGGGAAGAGCATCCTGCTTGCCACTGCTTCTTCAGAGTCCTGGATGTCTGCTCAGATGGAGAACAAACAGAAGCTTGAGAGTTCAGGGCTGCTTTTTTCTTTTTAAAGCAGGAGTTTTCCAAAGCGTTAAGCCCCGAGCCAGGTCTTGTGCCGCTCTGAAGCCACGGCTCCTGCAACCAGCAGTTGCACCCCAAAAGGGAGGGCTACCATATGTCCAGAATCCAGCCCCCCACCCCCCTCGGCCCTTCCACCTTCCTATCCCGTCTGCATTACTGACTGGGTCAGCATGTGACCAGGCTGCTGATGCTTACTGTGCTGACAGTGACGTCACTCAGCCATGCAAGAGAACTGCATCAGCTCTTACAAAATAAAGGTAAGAAGAAAGGATAAGATTTTCCCTGACAGACAAGACGGTAGCAGGGGGAAAGAGGAGCAGTTCCAGTAAATCAGGAGAGGCAGGCAGCACAAAGCAGGGCTCGTCAGCACAGCAGACACCAGGCTGGAGGCAGCAAACCCCCCAGCAACGACAAGAGCAGCAGCAACAGAGCACAGTTAGTTTTAGTGCTACCCAGCTCTCCTGTCCCCGCCTCCCTCCACCCACAAAACCCAAAAACACTTTAGTCCTGGCCAGCCTCCAGCTGCTGGCTCCAATTCAGAGCCGATGCAAAGCTTCGCAATTCTGCTGGCATAATCTGTTTGGTTGAGCCTGGCCACTGTGCCTCTCACTGACTCGGCATTGTTTACCCCTGAGTAACAAGGATAACCTTCAACCCCCACTACTCAGAGAGCAGCCCATTATCTCTGGTCCAGCCCGAGCAGGCACATCCCACCGGTACAGGAGGAAGAGAACCGAGCAGACCCATTTCACATCAGGAATTTTTCATGGCCTGTTTACTTTCCGCCCGCCTGGTCCCCCCTTTCCCAGCCCTCCCCTCCCCTGCAGGGTGTTCACAAGCCTACGGTACTGGAGATGCCGGATTCTCGCCTTGGTTTAAGCCCGTGCCAACAGCCTAAGGAAACACAGCAGGTTCATAGTCTGAGAATTCCAGTTTAACGCAGGGATCTGGGGGCTGGTGAAACCACAAGATGCTCAGCTGTGCTACCCGAAATCTGAGTCAGAGGGCATTTATAAGCCAACTCCCAAGAAGCAGCAGCTGTCTCCTCCTCCTCCCCCTGCCCCCACAGCCTCCCACTGTGCCATCAGATGTACACCTCGCTCCACACACTGCTCCCGGCTCTTCCGCGGGCACTGCAGTTGCTCCAGCCTGTCACGTTATCCCTCACGTGCAGCCCCAGCCATCCCAGACAGCCCGACAGCGTTCCTGGCCTCCTTTTCCACATCCACATCCCATGCCACTTGGATGCCCGTGAGCAAAGCCCAGGCATAGGCTGGTGGCAGCTGGGTAACCTACGCATGACACAGGCCACTGCTGCCACCAGAAGAGGGACCCTTGCCTTCACCCTGCGGCAATTTGGGAGCACCAGCATCCCCAGACCCCAGTGAGGGGACTGTGGCACCGCAGGCAGGATTGGAGCAGCTAAAACCATAACCTGCCGGCAACACATCACCTTCCCCGCTCCCAGCTGCAGCCTCCTCCACAGCACTCCACCAGGATAGCATCCACCGGGGTGTTTCCTACTCCTAGTAGTACTAGTACAAGCTGTAGTGCCAATTCAGTCATATTACTACAGAGCACCTGTAACAGCATCTATTCCTCTGACAGCATCACGCTGCATCTCCAGTGTGGTGTTTTACCACATGAATTCTTCACAGATAGTTTTCTGATTGCTTGTTTTGGACATCTCTAACATAGGGAGGAGAGGCTCAAGGCACAGTGCTCAGCCAACTCAGTTCCCACAGCAACCATAACTTGTCCATATGAATATGTAACATTCCTGCCTTTATGAAAAGGCACAAGTGCTGTGCACAGATCCCTGGCAGCAAGAGATTCCCTTCCCTTTGGGGACCAGGGATCTTGCTAGGTCTCAAAAGAATAATTCCCACCAAGCTTCATCTTCTGAGAAGCATGGACACAGAGTAGTGACACACAGCACAACTTGAATCCCAACAGCTTGCATGAAACTCATGACTGAAGAAATAAGGAAAATAGGGAACAAATTTATCTGCAACAGGAAGTGCTCACTCCACAGCATCCAGCCACATTTCCCCTCACTATCCGCATTTTTCAGGAAATAAGCTGTTTTGTTTAATCGAACCAAATCGGATTCAACAAAAAAATCCATGATTCCCTCTGATGACTTCAATTCACATTAAAAACAAACTCCCTGCAATCCAGTTACAACTCTAACTGCGGAAGCACAGAGCAGAATCCATTCAGATAACCAGCAGTTTTTAATTAGACCTTTTCCCATTGGAAGCCAACAGCCAGCCCAAGCTGCTTCCCCTTTAACACTCCCAGCCAGCCTAAAAGATAAATACAGGTCATCCAGGCAAAATATCAACTTAAAAAAAACCAAAGAGAACTTAAACAGATTTCTGGACTAGTTATTTTTAAAAGTCAAGAGTCTGGAGATTTGTTACAAAGCAATCAATTGTTTTAGGCAGAAAATACCAATCAGAGCAGGAAGAATTAAATCTCCAACAAAAATTCAGTCTGAAGAGTCATAACCTCAAGTTATTCATAACTAAATGTCTACCAAATACTAAATAACTTCACTTTGCAACTGGACACAGCCCAACCCAAATGCTTTACTGCAGATTTTTCCAAGCACCAACCACCAGCACAAGCCCTCCCAACCTGGATTTTTCCCTGGAGTTGCCACTGGAAGCCAACCATCCTGGCAGAGGGAGCAGCACTGTGCTGGGCTCGTGCCCGAGCATCTGGGAGAGACTGAGCTCCTGCCTCCCAAGCCGGTTGGGTTTGATTTCAACAGCATCATGAGAACAAAGTCCTTAATAAAACACTCCCTCGCTGGCCTTGGAGCAAGTGTCTCTGCTGGGTGACTCCCTCCTGCCTGCCCAGGAGATCCCTGGAGCCAGGCCGCACCACAGCACAGGCTGGACAGCTTTCCACACCACTGCCCGCATGGAAAGCTGCATTTTCCAGACTTTAACTGTCAGCCCCGGATTTAAGACATTACAAAGGCTCTTAAAGGTAAGGATCTCCAGAGCTCAGCTCTCACCTGCAGGCGAGGACAGCTCCCACAGCCCCAGCCCCTGTCCCCACCCTCCCCCCTCACATCACTTTAGGCAGGTGAGTTTCCACACAGGAAGCTGGGCTGGGGAGCTCATCTGGTTAAAACCAAGCCACAGGGAGTTAGTTTTAAGCCTGGCTCACTCCCCTGATCTGGTATGCAGCATGGCTGCACCAACCAGGCACTTCAAACAAGAAAATAGTTAGGAAATTACAGCCTAAGCCTGTGTGGGAAGGATCCACAAGGCCTGGCAGCAGGAGCTGTGATCCACAGGCAGGTTGTGGGCTAAAGGAGCAGGAGGAACAGGGAGCATGACTCAGTTCCCAGCCCATAGCAGCAGCATCTCTGTGCCATCAGTCTGGAAAGGTGGTGCCTCAACCTAGCACAAAGATGCTCAGATACTTGAGCCTTCCAGATCTGGGAAGGCCAGCTAACAATCCAGCAAACAGGGTTTTTCTTCATCTGGGTTTTCTCAAAATGGTTAAGCAAACATGAACCAAGTCAGATCCCACTCCTAGCACCTCCACAGCCAGGAGAGCTCTCCCTTTGCTCCCACATGCTGGTTTCCACCAGAGCCTGAACACAGATGAAGCCCCTCCATGAATGAGGGTCCCAAGTGCTGAGGGCAAGGGAAGGATAAGCCCAGCTCAGCTGTAAGCTCCATTCACTGGCAAAACCAGATTCACCCCATGGAGTAGAGCTCTGACCAAGGCTGAACTTCCAAACCAAATCTGGAGAAGCAGGAGGCAGGGGGAGAAGCCTTCAGATCACAAATAGGAAGGCAGCTGCCAGCAGCAGCATTGCTTGCTTTTCACACCTCTCTACACCTCCAATTGTAAAGGCTGGGAATTGCATCCCTGAAAATTAAGCCTCTCAAGTGCCTTTTGCACACAAGACAAACAAATACTAAAGTGAAAGCTTTCAGATGAGCCAATTGTAGTCCCAAAGTGCAGTGGAGATCATAAGGGACTTAGAAAAGCACTCGTTAGGCATAAACCTACTAGTTACAAGAGGTTTTTCTGAAACACAACTAAGCACCTCCCTTGTAATCTGAAAAGTTCCTGAAGTGGAGACACTACTGCGTGACCTGTTTCACAGCCAGATGAAAGAATCTGCCTTATTCTGTAACCACAAACACTCGAGCAGCTAGCAAACAGCTACTTCAGAAACCAAGGAAGAGGCGCTGCAACAGTCTTGCTGCTCCACCTCCTTCTTCCAAGAGTAACAGAGACTGTCACAGAATTACAGCACCAAAACCCGAGTGACAGAGCTCAGTACGCATCAGAAAACTGCTGGATCTTCAGGAACACCAATCTGTGACCACTGCAGAGTACAACACCTCTAGGCCAAGTCCCTGCTCTGCGGAACACTGACCTGCATTTCTGATACAAAACCCAATTACTAGAGCCACTTTCCAGTACAGAGAAGCATCATGCTTATGTAGACAAAGACCTGACAACATGACACTTTAAATCCAAAGACCAGGAGGAAGGGCAGTAAGTGTGCTCCTCCTCTGGGGCACAGGTGTGGAACTTCCCTGTTCTGGATGTGTACCTGGCATCCAGCATTTCTATGGGGCAGGCAGAATGGTTCTGCCAGCTTCAGGTTAGCTCCTGCTGATAGTCTCACTCTGCCTCAGGACCTCCAGGTAAGCAGAGCTACCTCCTGGGTCTCTGCATCCCACAACATTTTGTTCCCTGATCCAAGACCATGCCTATCAGGTCAGCTGCATCCAGCGCTGTCTCGAATATTTCCTTGGGACTGCAAGCCAGGGAAGAGCAGAAGAATTTACATTACAGTATCAGAGACACTTTTTGGAGGGCTGAACAAGTGATAGGTCATTAGTTGACTGCAGTTAAGAGCAAACAAGAAGCCGACTTAGTCATCAGCTAGTCCGGGTTTGCATTTGTCCTTCAGTTTTCCTTAAAGCAGCCACAGAGTCATTAAAGCCTGATGGGCCACAACTAACAGCCTTTACACTGAACTTGGCACCTGAAGCCTCTCCCATCCAAAGGAAGTCATTTAAGCATCTCCCATTTCTTCACACAATGGACTGTCAAGCTGGAGCAAAATAATGGCTGCTTTGTCGCTGTTAAATGAGCGGATCTTAATGAAAGAGATCAGTGTTGCTCAGACATTTGGGGTACCTACATGTCTTTAAAGTTCCTTTTAAGCAAGCACTGCCTTCAGTTGAAACCAGCTACAGGCAAGCAAAAGCTCCAGTGGGAGCTTTACTCCCAGTTACACTTAAGCTGGAAGTTGAGCCTATAGAAAGAACAGGGTGATTTCAAAAGCTGGTGTAGCTAGCAGAACCTTCCACCCAGCAAAGCCCAGCTTTAAAACCTGGTAAACAAACCACCAGCCAGTTAAGAAACTGGCCTTGCTCACGTTCCTATTCAGAAGGGTGATGAACATACAGAACAGTTTTAAAACCACATTCCCTGCAAAGCAGCTGATCAAGGACAGGCAGGAGATGTTGATTCTTGCCTCTGTCAAGGCCATGCTGTATCTCTCATCTCCAGAACTACACTAGCAGCCACCAAAGGTCAAGGCCTGCACTGAGGAGGTTCTGCCTTTCTCCAGAGAGGACTGAGGCAGCCTGACAGGCAGCTGTTGTGAAGCACCATCACCCTGTCCCAGAAGCCACCAGACAGGTTCTACAATGACAGCTCTCCTCACACTGCTGCACTGTACCCCAGAGTTTGGGAGAATACCCTGAGCCTAGTGCTCGGGGAGCTCCTGGAGCAGCTACCCACAAACCTCATGGGGTGGTCAGCCTGGGCATCCCAACACAGCTGGCTTTGACAGGTCAACCAAGTTCACCAAGGATTATCATCAGCTGCAAACTGATCTCTACAGAGATCCAACTTTAGGTGTGACAAGCTGAACCTACAGCAGCAGTCCCAGCTCTGCCCAGAAGGATTTAACACTCCGACTGCGTGGATCCAGGAGTGCTGAATCAGCCTGTCCCTCTCACATTGCTCAGGCTGGTGCTGGACTGATCCTAGCATGGCCTCACTGTGAGCCCAGTAAAGTGTCTCCACACGTGCTTCCCCAATAGCATTAGTGAAAGGTCACGAACTTCTGCCATCCCTTCTCCACCACGTGTAATCCTCTTAGTGCTCAAAGGGGTTTCTTCAATCCAAATCCAAGCCAGGATAAATCTAGTTTGACCTGAAGATGACAACTGAAAAGCTTGAGGGACCATGACTAGATTAAGATCCAAGCATTTACTGCTGGAATAAAGTCTCTTCCCCAAGCTCTGCCATTACAAGAGTTTAAGTTGTAAAAAGACAGTCCTTTCACCTGTTACAGCTACTACACATTCACGGTTGATCTCCAGGTTCATTAAGCCTGCCCAAGCAAGGAGTTCCATGATAATCCAGTTTAACTACAGTACACCAGTTGTTCCTGAACACAGTAAAAGCATCACAGGCTCAGGAATTCTTCAGAAGTGACTTGACTTGGAGCAATGACAAGACACCACATGAAATCAAGGGTTTCTGCTGCACTGGTCACCTACCCAGAAGTTCACTCAAGGGCAAGGCAAATAGCTCCAACAACCTGTTCCAGGCTTAACCACCTGCCCAGGTACCTGCACTATATTCTGAATTTTAGCAAACAGCTGCTCAGCCTTACAGCCATCAGGCATGAATTTGTGCACAACTCAGGCCAGGGCCCAGGTGCCAAAGTACCTCCCCCATTCATAGATCACAGATGCCCCAGGATCCACATCCTTGCTGATAGTGCCAGCTTTCTCATGGAGAAGATGCTCATTACCAACCTATCAAACATTATGAGCAGCTCCTGCACTTTTCAGCTCCAAAGACAGGACAAAGCTTGCAGAGCTACCGCATTCAGGCCCTCCTTACCTCTAGAGGTCCCAGCTCCAACATAAAGGAAATGAGGCTGGGACTGCAAGGAGACTAATAACTCTGAGCTGCCGATGCTCTGGCAGATGCTGACTCATCCACAAATTTACAGCTGAAAACTGCTGGCCCAGGTTGTTCACTTGTCAGTACCTTCACATTTCCATTAGCCCAAACAGTGAGGGCACCCAAGGCAGCCTTCTTGCAGCCCAGCTCAGCAGGGCCCAGTATCTTTTGGGAAGTGAGGAATTCTTTCCTCACAGCATCATAAGCATTTGTGTCACCATACAAGGAATTTGATACAAGCTAAAGCCCTCCTGTCTGGGTAACTACTGCTGAGCAGGGCCCCCACCCTGGTCCCCAGCACTCACTGGTGAGACTAGCCTCAGCTGCCACAGCAGGAAGAAAGCTGCTTAAGGTGTCCCCAAAGCACAACTTCAGTTTCCCTGCAGCAAAAATAACATTTGCTAGAGGAGGGTGCTCTTTTTCACATCCAAGTCCCAGTGTACTTGCCCTGTGAGAGGTCTTCCACAGGACTTACTGAGCACCTGAAACAAGCAGTTTAACACCACTGGGAAACTCAAGAGTTTCCAGACAAGGCACCACCTCTAAGCATCTCCAGCAAAACCCTCTGGTCCAGATGCCCCTAGGAAAAACCAGAGTAAATGACAGGACAAGCAGACATCTGCAAGCAGCAGGTCAGTAAGAAGTTCTATTTCAGTGCCAGAAAAACACCCCCATCCCTCAGAGAAGAGTTTTCAAAGTCAAATACAGCACTGAAAGTCAAAATTGCTGTGCCAGCTCTTAAGCCCAGACCTAAAACCAGAACTAACCCACACCTTCACAGGATTAATCTGCTCTAGCAGGCAGAGACAGCTCCTTTATAAACCAAGTTAACTTTGGCAAGCTGAAACTTAATTAGGAAATACCATGAACACGTTTTAAGAGTCTATGCAATATTCCCATTCCAAATGGAGTAGGAAGAGCTATAGCTAAGATTTCAAGAAGGAAGCCAGAAACAACTCTTTCATGATCTCACTGCAAGGAGATAAAGGAAAATATTTCTGTTTATTCCTCCTTTATGCTTCCGGTGCATCCAGATCAGATACAGCCCTGGCTACCACTGTGCCAGGGGACAAAAAAAATAGCCAAACCAGCTCAGTCCAACAGCAAATATCTAAAAATACACCACTAAACTGAATTGGTTAATATTCACTACATAATTCTCAGGAGTAGCCAGCATAGCCTCCAATGCCACTTTACCAGGCAGGTTTCAAGCAATGCTGGCCATGGATCCAGGACTCGAAGCAAACAATTCACTTCCTCTGGTATTTCTGCAGCGCCAGCACAGGATCACATGGCCAGATCAGCCCCTGCTCCACACTGCTAAGTCCTCAAATACCCAGGAGATTAAGCTGCACTGGAAGTCATCTGGTAGCAGTCATTTCACTAGCCCAGAACAAAGTTGCACTGTGCAGGCATCAAACAGACCCACAGGGTGCCCAGACACTTATTTGGAGCTTTTTTCCACACCCATTTGATTAAAACTCAGATTACTACAGGCCAAGGCAACCCTGTCTCCACATGACTCCAGAGAAAGCTGCTCTGCCTCGGGCACCCTGCAAGGTCATCAGCTAGGAAGGTTCAGCCCTTTACTTCCAACTTCATTTTGGGACATATCCAGAGGGGTCAGTTTGTTTCCAATAATGGCCAAAGTGTTTAGTGGCCCTGTAATTCAGAAACTGGAGAGGCAAGAGCAATCCCTTTCAAGTGCCCAAATCCTTAGCACAAGCACTGCTGCTCAGAGGTGTGCTGGCAGAAGGAACATCAGGCATGGGTACGTTTAGTGGCAGACCTGGGCTGCTGCAAAAGGACAAAAGCACGTCCTTGACTTGGATAAAAATAAGACCAGACCAAACACTCTCTGCTTTGGCACAGAACTTCTGTCTTGAAGCAGCAGAATATGCCCACTCTCCTCACCCTGGAGGAAACAGAAGCTTGCAGCACTGATTTCATCACACCAAGCTTGCTTTGCAGGAAAGCCTGCACCCACCTGTGCTCTTACATGCAAGGTTAACTGACCTGTAGCAAACATGGTTTTTCAAAATTCTTTTGCAATTTCAATGTATGCAGCAACTCAGCCTCGCTAACCCTAAGAGCAGATAAATCCTGCCTCCAGGAGAGGCAGACCACAGGAGTCTGCCAGAGGTATTCACACCAGGAGTTGGCAGGTCAGCCAGGGAGCACTCACACCCTGCCCACAGTGACCCACAGCACCACAGGGAGGCAAGCAAGCCTTCCCAGGCACCTCCATGCTGCCAGTGAATACATGGATTATCCATTTCAGGCACACAAGTGAAGCCCCCCCCACCTGGTACCAAACGTGCCAACACCCACACCACTGAGGATTGCCACCATCACCCGTTCACCAGGCCCCACCAAGTGCCTCCCTGCTCCAGCAGCCCCCCTCCATTACCTGGCAGGGTGTCACATTTGCTTTTTGTGACAGGCGTGGTGCAGACCCCACTGAAATCCAGAGAGTTGTCCAACATGGCATTTATCCGGCGGAATATATCCGCATTGCTGCAAGTGGAAAGTGCAGGGGCATTCGGGCTATCCCAGCAGTCTTTTATGCTCCTCACAGGATCTTCTTTCTGGTAAAAAAGAACCAGTATTTGTGTCAAATAGGCAAGTACTCAGCACTGAGCTTTCAACACACTGTGGGAATGCCTGGACTGCCTCCAATACTCACATTAGCTTAGGTCTTAGCAACACTCAAGTCCAATTCTTGGCATTAAAGAAGCAGTTAAGCAAACAGGTCAGCAATTTGTCAGCACAGCACACCAGAGCACACTGCCCACCACACACAGGTACCGGCAACACACTTTAGACTGACAGCCACACCAAACCAGCTGGGTGGTGAACACAGCTCCCTGCTGCTTTTCTCCAGCACGACACTAGCAGAGATCTGTTTAATGGGGTCACACACCTTCTACCCCAAAATCAGTCTCCTGACACCAAGGGATAAGTGGGATATTCATGGTCCAGGCAGATACAAGGAACCACAGCAGCTCCTCTTATGCATGGCACAGGAGCACAAGGCTCACCTCACTACCCATCTTGGGGTTCTGAACGGTATCTTGGAATGATCCAAGTCAGCAGCAATCACTTCAGGCTTGCAGAAAAAAACCCAAACAACACTGCTTCCCAACTAATCAAACAGCCCCAAATCCTGAGGAAAGGCAGAAGATAAAACCCTGATCTTCCCTTCAGGCAGCAGCTCCTGACCACAAAGGTCTTGGTTACCCCAAACCAGCTCTGCTTTAGCACAACCCTCCATGGGCACGGATCCACCACCATCAAGGTTTTGGGACCATCCTTAAAAAAGATTACTCGTAAAGCTTTACTCTTGTAAAGCTTCTGCCTGAGAAAGATCAAACCCCTCCTGCACCCTGGTGCCGGTCCAGAGAACCGGGAAGGGCAGCTGCTTTCCCAGCTCTGGTCACAAGCCACTGACATGCAGACTCGTTCGGGAGCAGCTGCACCACACTCAAGCCTCGGACAATTTAGAAGCCGCTAAGCTTGATCTCTACCAACGTTTTGGGGGCGAGGACAGGTCTGCCCGCCACCCAAAAGCCACTGCAGAACTCTGCTCCCGAACATGATGAGCAATCGGTATCGCCGGCAATTAGGACCCGCATTAAAGGAAGGAGCAGGGAGGCACAACCCCGCCAGTCCTGGCCTCCGGAGCAGAATATTGGCCATTAAGCAAATCAAGTTAAATCCAAATGCAAAGAACTGAATAGCATCAAGTCTGGCAAACGAGCCCCTGCTCTTCCAACACACACCGAAGCTCTAAGTTGGGCCATTTGTACTTGTCAAGAAGACATTTAATATAGGCACCTCCTGGATGTGCTTCTGCAAGTTTCAGGCCGCACTTACCCTCCAGTCCTGCTTCACTCGCAAACAAGTCTGAAGTGCTGAGCTGGTTTTACTTTCAAATGACCCCTTGCTGATCTTTCAAGGAGGCTGGTCTAAACTGAACTTCACGTGGAGACGGGAATATTAGCCCAGTCCACGTCTGGCACTTACGTTCCACCCCCCACCCGGTCATTAGACGCGCACGATCTGATCGTTTTCTCCAACTCGCCACCACTTAGCTAAAAAGCAAAGGAAACCCAATCCTGGAAGCAGCAGGAATAAGGTACCGAACGGTCAACTCGCACGGTGCCTTCAGGCGGGACCGGAACAATTGCTGGAGAACTGCAGCCCATTTAGGACTATTAGCATCTCTTCAGCGCTGAGGGCTGGCATCTTTGGTATTGAAATACTCAGAGCTGTGCGTGAATTCACACCATGAAAAGCCAGTGTCCATAAAGGAGACAGAGGAGTCCTGCAACTTTATTCGAATAAAGGCACAGAGTCCACTAGGGCACACGCCCACGGGGTTTTCTCTCTCGAGGTCTCGGAGGGCGCAGCCTCCTCTTAGCCTAAACTCCCGGCCGCATGTTGCCCTCTTCCTTTCCCCATCGGCTGAGGTACTAGGAAGGTACAGCCTTCCCGAACCGCCTACCACATATTCCCCCCTTAAACATGTCATTTTGTCCCCAAACCTCAGAACCTCAGGCTTGTGCAGACCCTTTGTCTGTTTCAGGAGTCAAACTGTCTGGGTTCTGTAACAAACCTGCGGCTTGAAGTTGGTAGAGACATTAACACCCATACCCTCAGCCATGGAATTGTTTGTAAAAGACATGAGCAGACAGCTTTCCTATCAGAGCCCACCACCGGGACTCTGGAACATTTACAAGAGTGGAACAGGTAAGGCTAAATCGAGCTGCAGGCTGAAAGAACAGGCAGAGCGAGCTTCAAGTCATCTTTATAAAGAGCAGCTCGAGTACAGAAGCTCAAATTACAAAAGTATTGCCAGTCATCTTTAATAAAAAGGAGTGCCGCATCAGGCTGCCTTGGCACAAGCATGAAACTCCGCATCCTGTAAAAGAACCTCTTAAAGCAGGAGGCAAAGCTTTTCCCTAGGAGTCTCTTCTAGCGAGACAAAATAACCCGGAGCAGCCAGCCGAACGCCCCACCCGTTCCTTCTCGTTTAGCCTCCACAACTGGCAGCACCAGTCCTGCTCCAAACAGGAATAAAAAACAGCGAGAACACAGCCAAGCCTTTCCACAAGAATCCCTTCTGCTAGAGAACTTTTAACCCTAGACTGTCAAGGATATCCTTGGGATACTGCAATCATCCTGGACAGAGGGTAGGTGGAGACCTTGCAGCACTGCAGCCCCTTATAGAAAGGGGGTCGTGGCTCACCCTCCTCCCCCAACCCTAAAAAAAAGATACTCCTTTGAGAAGAGCTCTGCAGGTCTCCGGAGCACGCAGAGCCCAAACCACCCCCACCAGCCTGGAGAGGATGGTGGAAAGAGTTTGCAAACTGGAGAATCCACCCAAATCTTTCCGTCTCGGAGTAAATAGCAAAGCACAGGGAAACACCACGCCTGAGGCTGCATCCCCAGAGCCGGTGCCGCTCCCGCATCCCCAGCCAAGACGAGCAACGCAGCACCCCGGAGCCCAGGTAGGATTCGCCTTCCCTGCCCCACCTGGAACGATTTGGCAAGTTCAACACACTGCCTCTCTAGGCTTCCCTGGAAGCCCTCCACACTGCAGCTACAAACTACAGATCCCCTCTGCTTCCAGAGGCACCAGTCCAGCAGCACTGGTGAGTCCTCCTGGCACTGTGAGAGACACCCTAGGTCTCACCCACCAGTGACCCAACAGCCATTCTCAGCTATTCCATCCTGCTACACCTCACAATCCCAATCCAGAGGTGCAGACACAGTTCTATCAGGGGATGAAAAATGGAGAAGTTGATCCAGCTGACAGGTTCTTTAAAGCCACCAGGATTCAAACACCACTTCCTAACGCCTGTTAAGACATCCAGTCTCTTAGAGATCTGGAAGTTTCTAGGGAAGGCCCTGGATCAGAACCAAAGGAGAAGGGGAATTTAGTTCTCTGCAGCAGGCACACAGTGCCACGGAGCAAATGATTCTGAGACTCTAGGTTAAGTCACTGGAGGTCAGAAGCATAGACCCAAGCAGCATCATACACAGACACACAGCAAGATGAAGCTCAGGCAGGACGGCAGTCCTCCACATCTTGGCTCAATGAAGCCTGGACTTAAGTCCAAGCAGAAAAATTCATCCCCAGAACACTGAGGTTTCAAGGAGGGTACTGTACAGCTCCAGACCCCTCTCGCACCCCAAACAAACACAAGGAATTGAGAAAAGGAGTGCCAAGAAAAGAGGAAAGAGTTCCCCCTCTCTCAGAGTAACAGAGCACCAGCAAGCCTTACCAGCATAGCAGAGAGCTCTTGTTTGCTGGCTGTGCATCAGGAAGCTGGCAAGTCCCTGGAGTTGCCATCCCACCAGCCCCAAGCAGACCCCACTAAGCCTGCAGAGTTTATCTGCAGGAGGGCCCACTCCAGGCACAACCAGCAGCACTCAGTCAGTGGCACAACACACACCTGAGCAGCAAAACACCCCGCAGTTGTCCAAGGCAAGTGGAAATGAGGAACACCTCCACAGCCCCGAGGCACACACACCTGCAGGAAACCTAGAGATAATGAAATCCCAGGGCTAGGCTGAACCTGCAGCATCACAACAGCATTGGCACAGCATTAGGATATCCTAATCCTTAGGGAAGTCATTAAACACAGCTTGGCTGCCAGTATGGCCAAGATGTGTATTAACTCCTGGGGATGCTGTGGAGCAGGCAAGGCTCATCCACCTCAGCTACAATCCAGCCTTTGCTTTTTACATCTTCCACAGAAAGATTACCCAGGCAACACCATGCTGATGCCCAGAGGGGTTCTTGGAGCTGTAGCTACGGCCAAGAGGTTCTTGAATCCCAAGACAAAATTTAAGATGCTGTTAAAATGGTGCCCATGTCAACATAGCCAAGCCAAGATGGCTCCATACTTCAATGAAAAGCAGCTCAGAAAATCCTTTTCTATTGGTATATTTTGCTTCCCAAGTTGAAGTCAGCTACACCCAAGCAAAACACAACATCGGTGTAACTGTTTCCACCAAGCAACACACTCCCACCCCCAGCTCACCCCAAAAAGGGTTAGGCAAGGCTGCACCAGCTCTCCCACCATCAGCAAGGCTAAGCTTAAGCAGCTGTCCCGGGGTTTACTGAGTAGAGACATCTTGAACACACCTGGTTGGAATTAAGACTGGAAGGGACTTTGATGGTCTTAATTCACAGGGGAGCACTGACTTCAGAACAACACCAGTTTTGCCAAATTCCCGTTTTTAAAGGCATTTCCCCGTCAAAGCAGCTATTACTTGTTGGGTTTTTTTTGGAACAAAACATTTTGAAGCCATCACTCACAAGCAGCTTTGTACTCGAGCAATACCCACAGCTGCCTGTTGCAGCAGATTGTCAAAGCTGAATAAGGTTTTAATTGGTTTAGGGAGACTGTTCCAGTTGAGACAAACTGCAGCAAAGCAACGTGGTCCTGGAGCTCTTCCCAGAGCCCAGCTCCCACCCTGTGCACAGCTGTACCCCCTCACCAGTGCTCCAGGTGCCAGCACACCTTGTTAGCCCATCACACAACCACCTGTAACGAGCATTAATTGGTTTCAGCTGGGGAATAGCGAAGGCTAAAAAAAGAACTTGTTTTTCAGCAGACCTGTCTCGCTCAGAAGTCACCTTTGTCCATACTCAGCTACGAACTGCATCTCCTGTGTCACCCCCCCCACAGCCAGACACTACATCGAGCTTTCAGCACAGTTTAAGAATAAACCAGCAACTTTGGTCACCTTATACACTAAAAAAGGCAGTTCAGAAGTATGCAAAAATACCACTTGCATGCGTACAAGTGTCCACTCCAGCCAAAACACACCCCACCATCCAAACCTGAGCTCAGCACCTACAGCCCAGATTCATCCCCCTAAAAACCCAGGAAGAGTGGAACAATAGGTTGCCAGGCTAGGATCCGGTCTCCTCCAGCGTTTCCGTGAAGGCAGCTCGGGTCAGTTGATGGGTTCCCTGAGCCTGAACTCTGTCAGAGCTCCCTGTTCCCCGGGTGTACCTCAGCAGCACGACCCTCTCGAGACCGGTCCAAAGGGTCAATGGGGATCCCGTAACAGTGCTCCGATAGGAAGCGGGGGAGCTCCATCCGCCGCTGTACTGAGGGCTGGGGGGGGTCCCATCCCCTCTTCACACAGGTAAAACAGGCGAGAACGCCCCCCCTCCCCCAGCACCACCACCGCGTGGAACCACGTGGCGGGGCGGCCTCGAGAGGCGGCACGTGCTCGCACTCACCGGCGGGANTCGCCCCGCGGAGCCGCCTCGCCGCGGGCGCCCTGAGGGGACGGAGCACCCACGGGTTAACGTGGGGTCACCCGAGGGATTCAATCAGCCCCCCTGGGGGATGGGCCAGCGGCGGCACTGCGCTGTCCGGCTTCAGCCGCCCTCCCAGGGACACCTCAGCTCTGGCAGCTCCCACGCGCAGGGTGTGGCACTCGCTGTGCCCCCGCTATGAGGGGAATGGGATCCCCATGGCGTTAAATTGGGGTCCCCAAGGGCAGGCTTAGTGTCGTCATTTCTTCACACATGGGCTGTGGTACTCACTCAGTCCCCTCAGAGGGGATGGGACCCCCGAGGGGTTAAATCAGCCCTTCTGAGTGGAATGGGGTGGTGGTGGCACTGTGGTGCCCGGCTGTAGGCCCCCAGCGACACCTCAGTACCAGCAGCTCTCCACTCATGGGCTGTGGTGCTCACTGAACACCTCATGAGGGAATGGGACTCCTTAGGGGTTAAATCAGCCCCTCTCTAAGGAGTGATAGTGATGGCACTGCCCAGTGGAGCCCCTTAGGGACATTTCAGCACTGGCAATACTCCATATTCCTCTGAGGGAAAAGGGACCCCAAGGGCCAATGTCAGGACTTAAGGACTTAAATCAGCCCTTCTGAGGGGTCTGGGATTGTGACGGTGCTGACTCTTGGCTTCAGCACCTCCGGGGCCACTCACCACACATAGGTTGGGTGCTCACAGAGTGCCCTGTGAGGGTGTGTGGGAAATCATGCCGTGAAAAGCCAGTGTCCATAAAGGAGACAGAGGAGTCCTGCAACTTTATTCGAATAAAGGCACAGAGTCCACTAGGGCACACGCCCACGGGGTTTTCTCTCTCGAGGTCTCGGAGGGCGCAGCCTCCTCTTAGCCTAAACTCCCGGCCGCATGTTGCCCTCTTCCTTTCCCCATCGGCTGAGGTACTAGGAAGGTACAGCCTTCCCGAACCGCCTACCACATATTCCCCCCTTAAACATGTCATTTTGTCCCCAAACCTCAGAACCTCAGGCTTGTGCAGACCCTTTGTCTGTTTCAGGAGTCAAACTGTCTGGGTTCTGTAACAAACCTGCGGCTTGAAGTTGGTAGAGACATTAACATCCATACCCTCAGCCATGGAATTGTTTGTAAAAGACATGAGCAGACATTTTTCCTATCGAGGGGAATGGGGTTCCCCAAGAGCAGCCTCAGTGCTGGTAGCCCCCACATATGGGCTGTGATGCTCACTGAGCCCCCTGTGAGGGGATGGGACCTCCAAGGGCTTGAATCAGTCCCCCTAATGGGAATGCAATGGTGGCACTGCCTGGCTGGAGCCCCTCTGAGGACATCTTGGTGCCAGCAGCTCTCCCCATGCATGGGCTGTGGCACTCACTGTGCTCCTTCTGAGGGGATGAGACCCCCAAAGGTCTCTTAAATGAACCCCCCTGTGAGGGCAGTATGTTGGTGGCAGTGCTGCAGTGCCCAGCTGAAGCCCCCCAGGGACACCTCAGCATCAGCATCTCTCCACACACAGGTTGACACTCGCTGAGCCCCCTCTGAGGGGATGGGATGCCCCACGGCTAAAAATGGGGTTCCCCAAGGGCAGCCTCAGTGCTCCTATACATGGGCTGTGGCACTCACTGTGACCCCTGTGAAGGGATGGGACCCCCAAGGGGTTGAACGAGCCCCTCTAAGGGGAATGAGGTGATGGCATGGTGGTTGCCTGGACGGAGCCCTCCGGGGGACACCTCAGTAGCTCTCCACTCACTGGCTGTGGGGCTCACTGAGCACCCCATGGGGGAATGGGACCCCAGAGGGGTTAAATTAGCCACCATAAGGGGAATGGCTTGGTGGTGGCACTGCAGTGTCCATCTGGAGCCTTCACAGGGACACCTCAGCGCTGTCAGCTCCCAAACACAGACTGTGGTGCTTGCTAAGCCCACTCTCAGAGGAATGGGATCCCCAAGGCTAAAATCGTGATCCCTAAGGACTTAAATCAGCTCCTCTGAGGTACTGGAATGGTGGCAGTGCTGTGGCTCTCAGCTTCAGCACCCCCAGGGCCACCTCAGTGCCAGCCACTTGCCACACACAGGCTGGGTGCTCAGTGAGCCCGCTCTGAGGGGAATGGGACCCAAAGGGGTTAAAATGGGTTCCCCAAGGGAAATGGGGTGGTGGCAGTGCTGTGGTGCCTGGCTTTAGCCCTTCCAGAGCCCCTTTGGCTCCAGCAGCTCTCCACACACAGGCTTAGCATGCTCGGGGCTCCCCAGGAGGGAATGAGACTCCCAAGGGCTTAAATCAGTCCCCCTAAGGGGAATGGGGTGGTGGCACTGTGATGCCTGGCTGCAGCCTCCCTCGCAGGGACACCTCAGTGCTGGCAGCTCCCACACACAGGCTGTGGTGCTCACCGAGCCCCCCGTGAGGGAATGGGACTCCCAGGAGGTTAAAGTGGGGTCCCCAAGGGCAGCCTCAGTGTGCTGGCATCTCTCCACACACAGGCTGTGATGCTTGCTGAGCCCATGAAGGGATGGGACCCCAAGGGTTATATCAGCCTCCCTAAGGGAAATAGCGTGGTGGCATCATTGTGGCTCCCAGCTGCATCCTCCCCCCTAAAGTGCGAGGCAGCTGCGGCTCCAGTCCCTGTCCTTGTGGGAATGGGCTTTTCCCTGTGGATCTTGACGCCCAGTGGTTGGTGCTGCTGCTCCAGCCAGGGATTCCTCACCCATTGAAAAACATAAAGGTGGTTTTTCCATCTCTTACCCGGAAAAAGCAGAAAGCCCCTCACCCTTTTTGTGGCAGCGGAGGCGGTTCGGGGTTCAGACCTTCCTGCACGTCCTTTGCTCATCCTCTGCCTCTGGTGCCAGGCCTGGCTCTGCGCTGGGCTGCAGCTTTGGATGGAGAGAGCCAGCACTCTCTGAAATCCCACCCAGCCTGTGCTGGGAGGAGAGATCTTAATAAAGACTCAGATTTCTTTCTCTCTTTTTTTTGTAATCCTGGTTTGGAGATGAAAAGCCTCCCCGAGCTGGCCCCAGGAATCCCTCCAGTGACACTGCAGAACAGACCCAGCCCTGACGTAGCAGGTATTTCTGCGGTTGAAGCATGAGCAATTCTGCCTTGAATAAATAGCTGGAACCCTCCCAGGACTTCTCAGATCTCTGGTCCAACTGAGCACCTCCTGCCCCGGGGGGTTCACCCCAACACCATGTGCCAGGTTTTCTCCAGCAGCCACCCACCCTAGGAGACTCTGCATGTTTCCAGTCACCTAAGGACTGGCTGGTCCCCTGATGTCCCCCGTGGCTGCCCTGGGGAGGCTGGCAGAGCCCAGCACAGGGGGAAGCTGGGGTTGATGTGCACACAGAGCAGAGGAAGGAAAGGGAGCAGGTTGGAGAAGAGCTTTATTGGGAGATCCTGGGCATAATAAATAAGGGTTACATTGGGAGATGATGGTGAGGGACTGGGGGCACATTGTGCTCTGTGGGGGCTGGAATTGCTTCTGCCCTTCCAAGTAGGACATCTCCCTGCATCCCATCTGCCCCATCTTGCTCCTTCCGCCCAGCAGCAAAGCCGGCCTGGGGGTCGCTGCCTGCTGCCCCTTTTGGGATTGGGTCAGGGAATAACCTGGCAGAAACGGGGGCAGGGAGTGTTTTGGGGGGTGGTGTGGGGCAGAAGGGGTGGGAGGGCAGGGCCGTGGGTGCGGAAGGGCCCGGCTGTCACTGTGCCAGGGCCTGGATGATGTCCTTCACCAGCATGGTGCCGATGACCATCTTCTCACTGTTGATGGTCAGCTGGGCCGTGGAGCCCTCCCGCCGCTCCAGGGTGATGAGCACCAGGCTCCCACTTGTCACCGTCTTGGCCGCGAACCTGTTGGGTAGTGAACACAGGGCTTCAAGGCAAGCTGTCCCCTGTCACCCTCTGGTCCTGTGGAATGCTCCGGTGGGGACAAGCAGGTGCCTGCCACCCACAGCCACTGTCACGTTTGGATTCATGCAGGCTCCTTGTCCTAAAGGAAGCCCTGAGTGTCCCCGCTGTGATTTGGGTGGGAACAGAGAGGTGACAACACCTGCCTGATCCAGGTATGGGGGTCCAGCTACCTGTACTCGTTGCTGGCACCGCAGGGCACGCGGCCCACATTGGCAGCCAAGGTCACTTGCTGGACGATGGTGTGGTCACTCCGGCATTTCTCGGGCAGCGTCAGTTTCTCTGTGATCTCGCTCATGCCCATCAGCTTCCCTAGAGCAGGTAACAGAGGCACCTGCCTGTCTCTGGCCACACACCCTGCTGGGCCCTGCTTTGACATGCCCAAAGCAAGCCCCTCCAGCTCCCTGCGTTCCCTATGACATCCTGAGCTGGCTGCTCTGCTTGCTCTTGGTTCAGGAATCAGTGGATTTGGGAAAATCCTTCATAACCCTTCCTGGGCTCATCCCCGTGTCTCTGCCTGGTGGCAGCAGCCACGTCCCTGGGGATGGGCTCCTCTGGACAGTGGCAGCAATGGGGCCAGGTACTGCAGGGCACTGAGCACCCCCCACTCAACACAGCCCCCATCTGTGGGGGCAGGGTGGGGATGTGCTCATCCAGGAGCACAGGGACACAGGGCATCACTCACCGGACACAGTTCTGGGAGCGCCAGGGGTGGAATGTGCCCTTTGTGCTTTGTGGGGACCCAACAAGGCCACCCGGGCACCAGGGTGGTCACCCCAACCCGCAGGCTGGGGGTGCAGGAGGGAGTGAGGGGAGCAGAGCTAGTCTAGGGGCCGGCCGAGTGGCCACTTACCCTCACCTGGCCGTGCCAGGTGCTCTAAGGCCACAGCGAGGGCGGCAGAGGGGACAAAATTGGGGGTGAGTGTCAGTGGTTGGTGCCTGTGCAGCGCCCTGTCCCCATCCCTGACCCCACTCACCCTGCTCCTTCTTGAACTCGTTCTCGCTCATGAAGACGGGGGCCATGAGCTCCCCCACGGGCGGCTGGATGGAGACGTAGAAGTGGCGTGTGTGGGTGCTGGGGAGACAGGCGGGTGAGAGGGGCATGTGTTCAGAATATGTCCTCTCTCCACGTCCTGCTTCCCATCCCTGCCCTGGCCAGGGGTGGTCTGGGGAAACTGTGACACAAAAGGACTCAGGAATGGGGGGAACTTGTCAGGCTGGACCTGGAGCTGCTGCTGCCTCCTGTCCCCTGCAGGGAACCCTGTGCATTTCTTGCTGTCCCCCGACCACCCCATGCCCATCCAAGTGTCTCCTCTTCCCTGGAAGGACCCTGGTGCCTGTCCTGCTGTCCTCCATCCCCTGGGATACCCCATGCCCTGTTTCTGCTGTCTCCTGTCCCCTGCTACTTGGAGGGATGTTGGTACCTATCCCACTTTTCCCATCTCTGGAGCACTTGATGCCCTGATCCCTGGGGACACCCATCCTGCCCTGCCTGGCACCAGATGCTCACCACAGCTGGAAGTTTGCTGCCTGGGTGGAGTCACAGAAGTCGATGCCCATCACCACGCTGGCTGTGTCCCCTGGTGCCAGGCGCTCTGGAACCAGAGAGCTGCCATTACATCCCACGTTCCCACCCAACCCCGTCCCCATTCTCCCGCAGCGTCACAGCCACGCTGTGCCATGCCATACCGATCTCAGGGAACTCCTGTATCCGCATGCCGGAGAGTGGCTTGGGTTCGTTGACTCGCAGGTTCTTCACCTCAGTGTCGGTGTTGTTAGAGATCTGGATCTGGACGGCCACCATGTGGGGATCGCCCGGGAAGGGCCGGCGGCTGAAGCAGTACTCAACCGCGAGCCCCTCTCCTGCCATGCGGTGCAGCAGCTCATAGGTCTTCACCGCACTGAACGCTGGGCTCAGCAGCTGCACCAGGGGACAGCGGGGGCTGCTGAGCACTCCCTGCAACCCCTGCAGGTGGCAGAGGGCCCAGGAGCCCCCCCACAGGTGACAGGGGGCCTGGGACCCCCCCCAGGGAGGGCATGAAGGACACTTACGGTGGGCGTCAGGGAGGTGTCGGTGAGAGTGAGGCCCTCCAGGTCGGTCACCAGGCTGGTGGAGACGATGCTGCTGGAGGGGATGGGCTGGGGAGGAGGGGATGTGACTGCAGGGTGGGGAGGGGGGAGGAAAGGGTTAACCGAGCTCACAGTCCCATGGGGACAGACCTGGTGGCATAGCCCCATGGGGACACCCACACAGGACAGTTCTAATGGCTCAGTTCCATGGGGACAATGGCATCAGGACAGCCCTGGTGGCACAGCTCCATGGGAACAACCACATGGGGACAGCTGTGTGGGGACAGCCCTGGTGGCATTGTCCCATGGGGACAACCACATGGGGACAGCCATGTGGGGACAGCCCTGGTGGCATAGCCCCATGGGGAGAGCTACACAAGGACAGCCCAGAGGCACAGCTCCATTGGTCGAGACACAACCCTATAGGCTGTCCCTGTGCACAGCCACACGGGGACAATCCCATGGGCACAGCCTCCTGTCCCACAGCCATCCTCTGGGGACAAGGACCCCTCACCACACCTGTCCTTGTCCCAGCTCTGCAGCTCCCAAAGGACCCATGGAGTCCTGATCGCACTGGGGCGCATGCTCATGCCTCAGTTTCCCCAGCAGCACCACCACAGCCATTCACATGTTCTGGGCAGCCACTCACAGTCATCCAGGTCAAGCAGGGAGATCTCCTTAGGGCCGGCCTTGCTGCTGGGGGGCTGCAGGAGGGCAGTGATGGGGGGTTCAATAGGGAGTCCAGGTATTCCTGTACTCCCCCCCATCCCAGCCCATCCCAGCCCTCACCGCCTTCCTCCGCTTGGCCTCTGCCTCGGAGCCTGAGTCGGAGCCAGAGGAGCTGCTCTCAGAGGTGCTGGCCTCCTCTGATGAGGTTTCGGCACGGCCCTTCCTCCCCTGCGGGACCTTCTTCTTCTTGGCCTTCTTTGCCCTTTCCTCCTCCTCCTCTTCCTCACTGGGACTGCAGGGAGAGCCCAGCTCAGGGGGCTGAGGTGGGGGTTTCACTGGGAGCACCCCCCCCACCTTCCCAGGGGGTACCTGCCCGCGCTCCCCAAGACTGCTTTATGGGAACCTTCCTTGTCCTTTCTCTTCGGCCTCTTCTCCTCTTCCTCCTCCTTGTTCTCTGACTGCTCCCCGCTATCTTCCTCCTCCTCTTCTTCCTCCTCCTCCTCGCTGCCAGAGCTGGAGCTGCCAGAGCTGCTGCTGCCACTCTCTTCGCTGCCGGACTCAGGCTCTGCGGGGGCACAGCTCAGCCCTGCTGCTGTGTCCCCCCACATTCCCCCATCTCCCACTTCATCCCACTATATCCTTCATCCTTCACTGCATCCCCACACCTGCTGCTGCCTCTCCACTGCATCCCTGCATAGTTCCACTGCATTCCACTGCATCCCCACTGCCCACCACTGCATCCCTCCACATCTCCTGCCATGTCCCTCCCGTGATAGGGTGTCCCCACTCTCATGTCCCCTGTCCAATGCCCCACCATTGTGGCACCTGCCTGATGGCCACAGTGACCACTGCCCAATGTCTCGTGCCATCAGGTCCTCACCACTGTCTGCCGACTCTGTGGGCCCTGACTCGCCCTCTGAGTCAGAGTAGAAAGGCTTCTCCACCTTCTCCTTCCTCTTCTCCCGGCTGGTGCACTTGGTCCACTCAGGAACCTGCTGGCACAGGGTTGATGGAGCAGGGCCATCACCCATGATGGGGGATCCAAACAGCCACCCTTGTCCCCCCATCCCCAAGTGGATGTGTGAGCACTAGGGAGGGAACAGGGGCAGGTGAGCAGTACCTGGGCACCTTCTGAGGCTCTTCCAAGAACTTCAGTGTCCCCACCTTGGCCCCTCCTCCCCCATGCACCCAGGGTGCTCCACGCACCTCCACATTCCTCACGGAGGGGTCAGGGGCCTCATCCGGCCAGTCGGGCAGCTCCTGGTAGCCCACAGCCTTAGCATTGAGCAGATGGGACAGGGAGCCCAGTTGAAAATGGTCCCGATCTACAACGAGGTGAGAGGAGGCAGCAACTCAGGGACAGCTATGCAGCATTGTGGTGACAGCTGGCCCCGTGTCCCAATGCCCCATGACCAGGGATGTGTACCTTTGAAGGAGGACTCCAAGATGGGAGCCGGTTTTTGGGCCAGGAAGAGCTTCTTGGCATACTTATTGAGGGCCCCGCTCTTCTCGGTGGGCACGATGAGCTGGCGGATGAAGCGAGCCCGGTCGCGGATGTCATAATTCTGATCGTACTTGGCCAAGTTGAGGACGTACTGGGTCAGCAGCTTGCTCTGTGGCAGATAACATGCTCAGGGCCAGCCTCTCCTGCCCTGGCAGGGAAACTGAGGCACACCCTAGGATCACATCCCCAGTACCTGCTTGGAGTTGGTCAGGTAGAGCTTAGCTGCCAGATTGATGACCTGCAGCTTGACGATGTCCTCCTCGTTGATGAAGGACTTGGCCATCTTGCGCAGCACATCAGGCGCGATCTTGGGCACGTGCTCACAGTACTCGCCGATGAGCCACAAAATGCTGGCCCGCGCCATTGGCACCTGTGTGAAATGCCCTCAGACATGTGGCACTGCTGCCATCCCCTGCTCCTGTGGGTCAGCAACACCCCAACTCACCTGGATGTTGTCCGTGAGCTTGGCCATGTGCTTGATGATCTCACTGTGCTGGGCGGGCTGCATCTGCAGCAGCTTTTTGATGACCACCACAGATTCAGCCACCACCAGCTCTGTGGGCAGACACCCGGCCTCAGCGAGGCCCTGCCCTGAGAGCAACGGAGCTCCCACTTCACCCCTGCCGTGTGCACTCACCATCCCTGTTGGAGAGGAGCTGGACCAGGCCATTGAGGCAGGTGTCCCGCACCTTCCCGATGTTGGTAGCACAGCGCCCAATGGCTTGGATGGTGGCTGCCACAAAGTCCTTGTCCATGCTGCGAATGTAGGTCTGCACAGGCATGGAGGGCACACGACATGTCACCCATGTGCCAGTGCCGGGCATCCCCCCTGGTGGTTGTCACACATTGGGGCCCTTTGGAACTGCCGATGGGGTTGGCATGGCCTCAGCCCACTCCTCCTGGAGGAGCTCTCCTCTGCCCCCTCCATGGTAGTGGTTTGGCACCAAGAGCCATGCCAAAGTGGCAGCCTCAGTATGGCCATGGCATACCTGGAACTCCCGCAGGATGGTGGATATGTTGGTCTCGTTGGCCAGGTTGGTGAGGACCTCCAGCTGCGGGAGAGAGGAAGAGATGGGCAGCATAGGGGCATGGTGACAGAGCACGGGGGCCTTGCTGTCCTCCTCTCCCCAGGGCATAAGGATAGCTGACCGAAGGAAAAGGCTCCATAAAGCCCCAAAGCCACCCCTGCCAGGTTCTGCTGGGTGTTTCCAGCTCACCTTGAGGATCTTGATCTGTGTGGGGTCCGTGGAGCGGATGTAGAAACTCTTCAGATAGGGCTCAAACATCCCCTGCATGCACAGCCAGCGACATTAGTGCCATCTCTGTCCCCCCCCTTGCCAAGGCCACCTCCAGGCTCTGGTGACCTTGCTGGCTAATCCTCATCTTGCTCCAGAGTCAACAGGGCCAACTCCTCCCACACCAAGTCTGAGACTCACCCGCCGCTTGATGGACATGGTGGCCACATTCTGCAGCACAACATACTGCACCTCGCTGTGGAGACAAAGAGGGGACCACCATCAGTGGGGCAGGACAGTAAATCCCTGTGAATATGGGCCAGGACCCACCACCAGGCTGGTGCCACCAAGATGCTGTCACCCCATGTCTGGACTGGGCCACCCCAAAAAGGCCTCCAACCTGATGTCCCTCCAGGGATGGGCTTTTTGGGGGTCTCTCACAGGCTCTTGAGGCTCCCCATGGGTTCCAACAACTGGGGTGGAGGGGTAGGACACCACCACAACCCCGGTGTCACAGACCTGTGACTCCGCAGGAGCCGTACCAGCGCCTTGGCAATGACTCCAACCTCTGCCTTGGGTGCCAGGTGGAAGTAGAGCTGTGCCACGGCCATCACCACCTATGGACACACACCCAAGTGTCACCTGGTGGGAATGGGGGACACCCTGAGGAATAGCCGTGTCCCCCAGTCCCACCCTCAGCACCTGGAGGTAGCCTGACCCTGAGGACACCCATCCCTGGTGTCCCTCAAGCACCCCAGTGTCCATGGGGACATCATAAGCCCAGGCTGATGGACACCACCAGTGCCCTGGGGGACAAACAGGGTGGGGGAGTGAGGGTCTCACCGCAGCATTGCGGCTCTGCAGCAGGGGCTTGGTGTTGCGCAGGAGCAGGCGGTGGTCAGGGTCCATGACATAGGGCTTGCGCTTGGCCAACGAGGCTGCCTCTGCCTTGGCGTCCTTGGTGTCCTCCTCCTCGGAGCCATAGAAAGCCTTCTCAGTGTTCTCCTCCAGCAAGGACTCCTGCTGGCAGGTGGGACCCTCGGCATCCCCAAGAGTACTCCCCCTTCACGCCACCTCCCTCGGGGGCTCCCAGGACACCCCAAGGCTCTCAGGGCATCCTGTGCTCCTGAACTCACATTCTGGTTGGGGCTGAGGAACTGGGTGCGGGCATAGCGGGTCAGCATGTTGATGATGACCACCTGCCCCCACTCCTCCACATCGATGAGCAGGTTGCAGAGCTTGCGGTAATTCTTGTGGATGAGGTCTATGCGCTCTGGGCACACCTCCTCGAATGCCATTACCACACTGCCAGCCACCAGCTGTGGAGGGAAAGGCTGGGGTGACTCACTGGAGTGGTGGCATCATCAACAAGATGCTGGTTTGGTGGGGATGGTGGCATCTCCATGAGGGTGCTGGCTTAGTGGGCAGCCCTTCCTTGTAGGGATGCCAGCTCAGTGGAGTTGGTGGATTCCCCATGAGGATGTTGGCCCATTAGGGACAGCAGCACTCCCACAAGGATGCCAGCTCTCCAGGGATGGCTTCATCCTCACAAGGGCACCAATTTGGTGGGAACATCTGCATTTCTGTGAGGATGCTGGATCAGTGGGAACAGTGGCATCGCCATGAGGATGCCAGCCGTGTGGGGATGGCTGCATCCCCAAGATGACACCAATTTGGTGGGAACATCTCCATCCCCATGAGGACACCAGGCCAGTGATGTTCCCACATTTAGAGGTGGGGGAGACACAGCAGCCTGCTCACCGTGGTCTTGTCTGCCAGCAGCTTCTCGATCACTTCGATGAGCTGGTCCTTCTGGTCCGAGTCGAGGCTGTGAGGGAGGAGCAGGGCAGGTGATGCTGGACCAAACTCCTCCCCATCCCTGCCTGTACCAAACAGCCAAGACCCTTATTGGTATATCCTAAATTTAGCAGCTGATCCCCCCATTACCTGTAGAGCTTGGGGATGGCATGGGCGGCCGTCTTGCGCACGTACGGGGACATGTCCGAGGCAGCCTCCTTGATGGCCAACATCATGATGGGCACAATGATGGGCACGCGGATGCTGGACAGGACCCGCAGGGCACTGGCGCGGATCAGCTGGTTGGGGTCCTGTAGGGACATGTGGGGGGCTGCAGTGCATCTGGGGGGGCTCAGTGCTCCCCCATACCTCCCCTGGGTCCCCAAACCAGCTCACCTTGAGTCCTCGCTGGAAGGTGGAGATGGAGAGCAGGGCCAAATCTTGCTGCTCCTCTGCATAGCGCACCAGGTACACGTACACCAGCTTCTTCACCTGCAGGGTGAAGGTGCCACCTCAGAGCCCCCCAAAACCCAGCCAATCCCCAAAACTCTCCTACAGGGAAAGTTCCAGACCCTGGAATGCTGCCAGGGCCACCCAAGATCCTCCTCACCTCAATGTTCTTGCAGGCAACGTTTTTCACCACAGCTGGGAAGAGATCAGAGGCATTTTTACCCCGGGCAATCATCTAGGGGGAAAAGAAGTGGTGTGACACTGGGCAGATGGCATGGCAGGGGCCGGTATGACATGACACAGCTTGGCACCAGCAGTGGTCCCCACCAGTGACAGCAACACCCACCGCCACAATCCTCTTCATTGCCTCCAGCTTGAGCGAATCCTTGTTGCTGTCGAGCATCTCCTTGAGGTCATCATGCCTGAACCACACCAGGGGAAAAAATTCCCATTTTCACATTTTTACCTGGTTTTAGTTCTTTTTTTCTGCTCCCAACCTGCCATCAGGCTGGCAATCCAACCCTTCGTCATGAAATATTTATGGGGACAGGAGTTGGGTTACAGCCAGGTGAAAGAGGAACCGGAGGGACTGGAATGGTGCTGGCACCCAGCGCCATCCGCATCCCAGGTACTGGGACAAGAACCCCGTCCCATCCTGGCTGTGGTTGTCACCCTACATTGTCCCTAAATCAGAGGTGCCCATCACCAGCTCCATCCTGGCTTGGCTGGGTGTCCCTTGTCCCCTCATGGACATAGTGGCATGGATGTGCCAGCACGCCCCGATGAAAAGGCATTTCCCGGTCCCCTCCCGGGACTGGGAAAATGCCACTAGCCTTTTGTAAAGTTGTCACCACTGTCCTCTTTTCTAAGGGACACTGGTCCCCCCAAACTGGGGGCACCTGCAAGGCTGCATCTACCTGCAGCAGCTGAGGGTGACACCCATGGGATGATGCTTGGCCAGAGCCACCATCACCAGAGGGTCTGGGGGGGGCTCCTCAGGGGAGTCTTACCGCGGCGGTGGCCCAGTGCCAGTGTCCACTGCGGGCTCGGTGCTGGCGAGTGGCCGCAGCTCATCGGCTCGCAGGGCGCTGTAGCAGGTGGGTTGTCCAGCCTCGGTGGCCAGCACCGGGCTTGTCACCTCCTCAGCCACATCACCACCCTCTGGTGTTTTCGGCCAGCCAGCCGGTCCCACCGGTAGCTGCCGCAGCAGCTTCTGCACTGGCGGCAAGGACATCATGGCTTTGACTGGGGGTAGTGGCCTCGGGGACGGTGACAAGGCTGTTGCCCCGCTCCTCTGCCCAGCACAGCCGACTGAAACCTGATGCCGTGGTTGGGGTTGGGTTGCAGCCTCGATCAGGACGCCCTTCCCAGTGGATGAGGCCAACTTGGGATGTCACATCCGAAGTGACATCTGACCTGCAGTTGGGACCTGGGGACACTGTAGGGAGCTCCTTCCCCGGTGCTGAGTGGCTCAGTCCTGGGCAGGGAACACACATCATGGTGGGACAGCCACCTAGGTGGTAGGGTGGCATGATGGGGCATCTGTGGGTGTCCCACCTGGGTGGTGGGGTCACACTTGGTGCATGTGTCTTGTCCCATGTGCCATGGATGCCATGGATGGCTCACAGGAGTGGTGACAGACCTGGTGTGGCTCTGGTGAAGGGCAGCATGCAGATTATAGGGACACTGTGGGCAGCATGCAGATTATAGGGACACTGTGGGTGTGGGGGACACTGCCAGGAGGTCAGGAGTAAGAGGACACTGCCGTGAGGGCGGTAACACTGCCAGAGTGGGAGACACTGATGGCGGATCACTGAGGTAAGGACGGACTAGGGGACACAGCCAGGGTGTCAGGGCTGGGGGATGCTGCCAGAGTGGGGGACACTGCCAGTGCGGGTCAGGAGACACTGGCAGATGTGGGGAGCAGGGGAGCACTTCCAGGCCAGAAGACATTGCCAAGGAGGGGTCAGAGAGGGGGAGACTTGGCCAAACTGGGGGACACTGCCTGGGGCTCATGGGAGGGACACACACTCTGAGATCAGGACGCTGCCAGTGGGTCATGGATAGAGGGCACTGCCAGACTGGAGGACACTGCCAGTGAATGAGGGTTGGGGGAAACTGTCATACTGGGCGACACAGCCAGGGGTAGGGAGTGTGACACTGCCAGACAGGGGCAAGGGACACTGCCCAGGGGTCAGGAAAGCAGGGGGACACTATGAGATGGGGATACTGCTAGCAGGTCATGGATGGAGGGCACATCCAGAGTGGGGGACAGTGCCAGGGGCTCAGGACTGGGCGGACACTGTCATGCTGGGGGACATTGCCAGGGTATCAGAGAGAAGGGGACACTGCCAGGGGTTCAGGGAAGGGGGAACCCAGTGAGATGGAGACACTGCCAGCACGTCACAAATCAGGGACACATCCAGAATGGGGGACACTCTTTAGAATTAGGGAGGAGCAGAGGGAGAAGGGACACTCTCAGAGTGGGGACACTGCCAAGAGGTCAGGATGGGGTACACATTCAAAGTGGGGGACACTGCCAGGGAATCAGGACTGGAAGGACACTGTCATAACAGGGGATACTACCACGGGGGCAGGGATGGGGGGGACACTGCTGGATGGGGGGACACGGCCAAGGGGAGAGAGAGTGATGCTGTCAGACAGTGATTTCCTGCTGGGGCATCAGGGAGCGGGGGCACTGCCAGAGTGGAGGACACTGCCATGGCAGGGAGGGCAATGAGACATTCCTGCAGCTCCAGGAGCACACAACCCCCATCCGTCTTCACCCCTGGCCCCCCAGCAGCCTCTCCCACGCAGGGGTGACATTCCTCAAGACCCGCCCCCCCTCCCGCCTCCCCGCTGGGAACCTCGATGCGGTGGGGGGGTGTCAGCTCAGGAGAGCCAGAGGAGCCAGCAGATCCCGTGGGGGGAACACCGTGCCCGGGATGCCCCAGCCTGAGGGTGGGAGGTTCAAGGGGGGTCCCCGCACATCTCCCCCAGCCACACCATCTCCAAAATCCCGCGGTGTTCCCACAAAACCCTCTCCGGCCTTTGCAATCTGCAATGACGGTGGCGGCGACGTGACCGCATCCGCTGTCCCCATCCCTGTCCCCATCCTCATCCTTATCCCTATCCACATCCCCATCCTCATCCACATCCCCGTCCCTGTCCCCGTCCCCAGGCCGGGGGCCGCTCCAGCCCCGGCTCGGGTACCACGTCCCCGCCGGGAACGGCGGCGAAGGCCTGCAGTGGCGGCCACACTGGCAGGCTCGTCCTTGTCCCCTGTGCCCGCATTGTCCCCACCTCTTGTAGTCGGAGGAGAAGATGCCGCCGCTGGCGGGGTCGTGGCCGTATTCGGGCTCACCCAGGCTGGAGGAGCCGCCCTTCTCCTCGCCGTAGGCCGGGCTGGCGGCCATGGCGGCGGGAGGGATGCGGGATGCGGGGGGGACGCGGAAACTGATGTCAGCGCGGGCGGGGACGGGCCCGGCCCCGGCCCCCGCCCGGGGGCAGCGCCCGGCTGGATCGACCCCCGCCGACATCGGGAACGGGAGCGCAAGGGGGAGCTTTGCACCCGCAGAGGGGTCCCTGCCCCGCAGCCCCCGGAGCTGCTCAGGTTTGGGAGCGGGACACGGGTGATTTTAGGAGGAGCAATGCCGGGGACATAGCTGTGGTATAGTGACTGTCACTGAGCTCACAGCCGCACACATCATACCAGTCCAGAATCATGAAAATCTGTAATTACACTGATTGGCATTATTGTGTATGATTATAATTAGACATACTTAAAATAGATTACATTATAGTAAATAATGCTATACGTTTGGATGTTATAATATGTATTATTATATCATACTATATTACATTATATGATTATTTTATAAGTTATTATTTTATATAAAGTAATGCGTGCAGTATACATAATATACATTTACTTATATATTATATATCATATATAATTTATATATTCTATTATATGCTGCACACTATATACCATATATTGCATGTTACTTATTACATTACATTATATTACAGATTGCATTAATTATGCAATACTATATATTTGCCATATTTAATCATACTATATTATAGATAATCCATAAACCATTCTACATTCTACAGTTTATATATGATATAATATATGCAATATGTTATATATGCTATATGTTATGTTATGCTATGTTATATTATATTGCTGATTAGATTAATTCTATTATATAGTATATAGTATATAGTATATAGTATATAGTATATAATGCAGTATATATTACATATCGTGTATTGTGTATTATCTACGGTATTATAAAATCCAATATTTTATTATCTACATTCCATACAATAGTATATGTGCTGTATAATATCTGAATTATTATGTATAATATATTAGGTATGGTATTAATTTATACTATTATTATAGATATTGTTGTAGATATTGCAGTTTATATTATATATTATTATCAATAACATGATAGGTATTACTATATACTAGATATATTATAATATATTAACTATATTACAGGTGTTATTAAATACAAATATATATATTAGATATTACTATAGATATGACTATACGTATGATGGTGTTTCATATATAATTTTATATAACATATTGCTATAAATTATATCTATTACAGATATCATTGTTGATATTATTATAGTTGAGCTTTTGTTTGCATTTCTTTGATTTTTCCCAGGTACTTTATACTATTGGCAGATATTCCCACTATTATTTCTCCAGGCAGCTGACCAACCCTGGAGCTGGTGCGGATGGGGCAGCACTCATGCCATCCCACAGGAGTGAGGCAGCGAGGGAAAATGGCTGTGGTTCAGTAGCAGAATTTAATAAAGCATCTAATTAATGGACAGCAATTAATCTCCAGCACAGAGAAAGGGGACACACCCGCTCCAGCCCTCCCTGGGACCTCAACCCTGCTTGGGTCTCAGACCTTCCCTGGGGGCCCTGCTGCTCTCCTGGAAACTCCAGCCCTCAGGAGACATGGAGAAGAGCCAGACTCCACCTTCTTTCCCCCCCATAAACACTGATAAAATCCCACTGGACATTCCCTTCTCCCTGCTGAACTGCCCCAGCTGTTTCAGCTTCCCTTCCTACAGGAAATACTCCAGACCCTCAGTGGCCCTTTGTGGTGTCTCTCCAGTATGTCCCTGTCTCTCTCATACTGTAGACCCCAGCACAGGACCCAGCACTCCAGGGGTGCCAGGATCACCATGGGTTGGTGACTCTACTAAGAGTAGTGTATCTGCAAGACACACTCTACCCTGTCAACTGGACCAGTAATGAAGATGTTGACCAGGACTGGACACAGAGTTGACCCCTGGAGTACACCACCAGCCTCCAGCCAGACCTGATCCAGCCTTTTGGCCCATTTTCAACCCAGCAGCCCACATAGTATTCATTTTTATGCTCAAAATTAAATGCCAGCAGTGAAGGAGGCAGATGTTGTCTCAGGAGGCCGTGGGGAGCAAAGAGCAGCCTCTCCCTTCAAGATGTGTTTAGGTGGGACATCACTTGACAGCAGCTTCTGGGAAAAGTGAGAAAACAACAAATCAAACAGGGCTGGCACAGGGTTTCCATGCAACTGTTTATTGCCACACAGGACGATTGACAAATCACTGGTGCAGTCCTGGTCCCCAGGGAAGGATGCTCCAGCCCCACATGTTCCCCAGGAGCACTGCCACCTCCATCACTGCAGCGCTGGCGACACCTGGGAAAAAATAAGGGTTTTGGTGACATTTGGCTGGAGCAGGTGCCAAGGTGTCCCAGGGTGGTGGCACCTGATATGTTGTGGCACCCACCATGGCACCGGCAAGGTGGCCCAGCCCCAGGAGGGCGAGGGCAAAGTGGATGCAGTTGCAGGTGATGGTATCGTACTCCACAGGCTGGTCCATGGCCACCCGGATCCGCCGCTGCAGGGCAGCCACGTCCAGCCCTCCCTTCCTCCGGAGCACCTTGGCCGGGCCCCGTGTCCGCAGGAGGTGGCTCTTGCCATGCTTAGCCACGATGCCGGATGGTGATGTCCCTGAGCTGCCTGCGGGGCAAAGTGGACTCTATACCCCATGTCCCTTCTGTGGGGATGTCCCCATGCCATGACACCTCCTGGGCCTCACCTTCCAGGTGGATGATCTCCCCGTCACCACAGTAGACGCCAGCGTGGGTGCCCCACCAGCCAGGGCCCCCAGAGGCCAGTGGGAAGAGGAAGAGGTCCCCGGGCTGGGGCTCGGCCATCCCGTTGGGGACCACGTTGAAGTGCTGTCCCAGCAGCCCCTCGCAGAGGAAGAACCCTGCCGTGGTCACTGCCCCAGTCACTGCCTGGGGACCCAGCTGTGTTTCAGAGCTACCGGTGCCCTGGGGACACCGACTACATCACTGTCCTGCTGGCTCATCCCACATCCTTGGTGGCTTAAGCACAGCTTGGGTCTCGGGTCTCCATGGATGGAAACCCTCTGGGAAGGGGCTGCCTCCTCTAAGTGCTTAAGCACCCATGGGTGCCAAGGAGAAGGCAGGGCGTGCAGGATTCGGCCCAGCTGTGCCAGGGGTGAGACAGGTAATGCAGGGCACAGGGGCAATGCCAGCACTTACCTGCCTGGAGCTGCTCACCTGGAGGGACAAACACCTTGTGTCAGCCCCACTGGCACCAGTGTCATGGCTCAGCCCCAGCCTGGGCTGCTGCCACCCCCCAAGCACCTGGCTGGGGTTCCCGTGCCAGCACCCCCAAACCTGCCTCACCCAGGAGCCCAGCCAGTGCCAGGGCTGGAGGAACAGCCAGTCCGGGGCTTGCAGGGTCTGAAGGAGGGAGGTCACCTGTGGGGAGAGGGGGCAGGGCAAGACAGGGACCTGTCCCCTGCTGACACCTGTCCCCTGCCAGCACCCATCTCAGCCAGGACCCAGCCCAGCCCAACCCAGCCCAGCCCAGCCTCCCAGGCCACACACCCCCTCTCCCCCCACCCAGACCCAGCACCAGGCAGGTCCCAGCTGTGGGGTCCAGGGGCACTGGGTGCTATGGCAGAGGGGTGGGATCACCTCAATGCAGCTGTCCTTCCTGCCGGCTCCCCCTTTACCTGGGCGAGGAGATTCATCTGCAAGGAGAAAACACGATGTCCCCAGAGCTGGGAACAGGTACCCTGTACCTTGGGGACTTCCCTGTCCCCACAACTGTGGTGACATGTCACCCTGCTGAAACCCAGGCTGCCTCAGTGCTCATTCTGTGCCCTGCTGCCTCACCTTGGGGTCACCTCCAAGGTCCCCTCACTCCACCGTGTTTCCCAAGCCGCTGCTGCTCCAAAGGTGGCTGCGGGGCAGGACCTCAGCCCGCCCTGGCGAGCACCGCGGTGGCTCTTGGCACTGGCACTGGCTCCACCGGTGCCTGGGAATGTGCCCGGACCGGCTGCACCGTGGCACTGTGCCCATCCTGTAGGGCCAGTCCCAGGGGGACAAACTCAACCTGGTGTGACATTTAATCCACAAACCTCTTGGGTGACCCCAAAGGAGTCATGAAACAAGCCCTGTGGCCACAATGCCCTGGTAACCAGTGACCACCAGGCTGATGACAAATCATCTCTTGGTGCCAAAACCCTCTGGCCCTGGGAGGCCATCAGCCTGTACCCAGCCCCGTGTCCTAGAGATGGCCACCAGCCTGTCCCCAGCCCTGTGGCCCCAGAGTGGTGCATGCCCAGGGTCAGCTCCGGAGTCACATTAAACTTTAATCCTGGTGCCAGGGGTCAGTGAAGGCTTTGGCAGGGCTCAGGTGGGTGACTGTCACCCTCTGTCATCGGGCAGCCTCCAAAGAATCATTTATCAAGGAGCCTCCAATAAACAAGAGCTAATTACAGGTGAAATCCGAGCCTGGCCTGGACCCGGCTCAGTGCAGGCGGCCACATTAACCCTTCCCAGCCACCTCCAGTCCCACAGCCACCCTCCCAGAACTTCATGTCACCTTCTTGTTGGTTTTATCCCCTTCTGGTCTCCACCGTCCTTTCCTGGTTTCTGTTGTCTTGTCCACATGTATGCATCACACCCTTCTCATTCCCATCCTCCCCTCCCAATCCCCATCGTCCCATCTCAGTCCTTACTATCCCCTCATGATCTCCATTCACCCCTATTGCATCCCACTGCCCCCTCATGATCTCCCTCACACCTTCCTGGTCCCCATCATCCTCACATGGTCTCTATTGTCATGTCCTGGTCTCCATCATCCCTTCCCGTGCTGTCACCTCCTGCTCTCCACATTTGTCATTGTCTCTGGGTCACCATCAAAACATCTAGGTTCCCACTGTCCCCTTCTGATCCTCATTATCGCCTCCCAGTCCTCATCACCTCCTCCTTGTTCCCATCACCTCCTCCTGATCCTTGTTGTCACCTCTTGGTCCCCATCATCTCCCCTCCTCCCCATCAGCTCCTTGTGGTCTCCATCACCCCCTCCTGGTCCCCACTGTGTTCCCTTGGTCCCCAATATCTTCTCCTGATTCCCGTCAATGTCCCCATTGTGTCCTCCTTGTCCTCACTGTCCTGTCCCATTCCCCACCACTCCATGCCATCACCAACAGGAGCGGGACTGCCAGGACAGTGGTGCTTCCCTGGGTCCCTCAGTGTCCCCAGCCAAGCTGTCCCTGGCCAGGGCGCATCCACCAGCTCCCCACAGCCAGTGGGATTAGGGTGGCTGGAGCCTTGGGGCTGCTCCTGACCATGGGTCTCAAGCCCATCGCCAGCATCTTTGGGTAATTAGTAAATTAGTAATTAAATGCTCTCTGCCTGCTGGGGGGAAGGGGAGCAGATCCCAAGGTTTTAGGCTGGGTAATCCCGTGGCATCTGCCCCAGCATCTGTCACCGAGCCGAGTCACGACCCTGCCTCGGGCTTTAACATTTGCTCCTTCACCCCCACCCACCACCCACTGCCCCTTGGCTGTGGCATCAGGCCTGCTCGTGCCACACCCAAAACAGGCTGGGTTGGGCTCCCAAGAGTACCCAGTTGGGTGCTCATGGAGCCCTCATCCCCAGGAAGAGGACAGGGTGCTGCTCCATGGGGAGCCCACCATGGGGACAGCACCCAGCTGGGTGTAATGGAGGAACGGGGTGGGAAACCATATTTTTGTAATTATTGGCTTTCCTGAGGGTGCTGATGATTGGCTGGCAGCAGATGGTTGGCCCAGCTAATCCCCCTCCCAAATCCCTGCTCCGGAGCTGGCTTTTACCCGACGGCGAGGAGGGGACGGGCAAATTAGCCAACTCAGCTGTATCGCCACGCTGGCCGCTCCCCGCTGTCCCTGGCACTGGCCACCCCTGTCCCCATGGGTGGGCCGGCACGCCGGGTTGCAGGTGTTCCTGGCACCCCCACATTGGGCAGCGGGGGGTGTTTCACCCCTGATGAGAGGTGTGGAGGCACCCAAGGGCCAGGCAGGGAGGTGACAGCTTGCTCCTGCCGCATTAGCCCAGCGTCATAATTCTGCCGCGGGAGGAGGCGGCCACTGCCGCAGATGGCGGCGGTCAGAGATCTGGGTCAGGACAGGGGGCTGTGGGTGGGACAGGGCACCCTGGGGAAATGGGGGGTCCCAGGGTGGGAGGGGGCAGGAGGCAGGAGGCATGGAACCATGGTGCAGGCAGGGATGGGGTCATGGTGCAGGCAGGGATGGGTCATGGTGAAGGCAGGGATGGGGTCATGGTGAAGGAAGGGATGGAGCCATTGTGAAGGCAGGAAGGATAGTGGAGCCATGTAGAGTCAGGAAGGGTGATGGAATGTTGCTGCATGTGGGAACATGGAGCCATGGTACAAGCAAGGCTGATGGAGTCACAGTGCAGATAGTGAAAATGGAGAAACACTTCAGGCAAAAGGGATAGAAGTAGGCTGTAGGCAGGGGGGATGGAGGAATGCTGCAGGCAACGGGGATGGAGCCACACTGCAGTCAGGGATGCTGGAGGGGTGACCCCCAGCCCCTGGATCCGCTGGAGTCACTGCTGCCAGCCCTCAGCAGGGACTTGCTACCAGTGCCTGTCCCCCGGGACACCTTCAGGGCATCAACACCCCTGAGCCTCCTCTGGAGGGGGCACAGCAGGCCGGGAACTCCTGTCCTCAGCCTGGCCCATCGCTGGGGACAGCCCGGGCCCGTGACGGTGGCCACCTGCCACCCCCCTGAGCGGGGCGGGGGGGGGTTTAGCGGCTAAAGCCCACAAATCCCAAATTGTGCTGCCCTGTCACCGCGAGGGTTTAGCGGTGGTTGCGTAACCCGGGGGCCACCTGGCCCCCACCCTCTGCGGTGTCAGCAGCGCCAACGTCCATGGGGCCCCCCGTCCCCAGGAGGGGATGCTGAGGCACAGTGGGGCCCCTACCGAGCATCCCCCCTCCCCTCGCCATCAGGGCCGGTAATTAATTACTTGGGGGCAGGGAAATTACCCCCCTTAATTACCACTTTTCGTTATTCCCTTCTAACCGCCTTAGTGAAGGGCTTATGCGCTTACAGGACCTGGTGGGTCCCAAGGGGAGGACGACACATATGGGGGGTCCCCAGCCCAAGCCCCATCTCCCACCTCTGCAGCAATCTCGGCCTCGCAGTGCCGGGGTGAGGGGGTGCTGACAGGGTGACACCTCCACGGTGGCCCGCGGCGGCGCGCGAGGGTTGGCTTGGGTGTTGCGGGGTTTAGGGTTACAGGGCTGGGGCTCAGCACCTTTTTAATTCTTCATCGCGTGGCTGATTGATCCCCCCCGCCCCTCGCAGACACTAAAGATTAAGAGGGTGACAAAGAGGCGGCTGCTTACACAGCGCCCGCCGCTAAGCCGCCTTGAAGAGAGCAAGGCAAGAGCCCCGCTGGCCGCAGAGCTGTCGGAGCACCCAGCGCCTGGCCAGACCCTCCGCGGGGATCCAGAGGGACAGGACAGGGACAGGTCGGGAACGCCGGGTGAGGGATGGCTGCGTCCCCGGCGGGGTCGGTGGTGAGCGCCGGGCTGGATGAGAGCCCCACGGGTAAGAGGTGGTTCCGCTGGAGCGGGTGCGACACGGCGGGACATGGGTTTTTCTCTGGGATGGCCAGGCCCCCGCTCTGGTCATTCCCCAAGATGCCTGGGGGTCCTCTTCATGGTTCTCCTCTGGGATACTTGGAATCCCCATCATGGTCAATCACTGAGATACTTGGGGTCCTCTGTTGCAGTTTTTCTCTGAGATGCCTGGGATCATCATGGCCTTCTTCTGGATGCCTTTGGTCCCCATCGTGGGCCTTCTCTGAGATATCTGGGGGTCCCTATTATGGTTCATCTCCAAGACACCCAGTGTCCCTATCATAGTTGTTTGGGTTGTTTGGGTTCTCCATTGCCAACCTTCTCCAGAATGGCTGGGCTTCTCATCATGGTCCACTGGGATGCCTGGGGTCTTCAGCTGTCATCCTTCTCCAAGATGCTGAGTCCCCATCATGGTCCTTCCCTAGGCCAGGATGCCTGCAGTGCCTGACCCTCTCCATGGTATCCATGGTCCTCATTTTTGTTCCTTCTCCAGGATCCCTGAGGTCCCCAGATATGCCCCTTCTCCAGGATTCCTGGGGTCCCCAGTCATAACCCTCTCCTGGATGCCCTTGGTCCCTAGCCCTCCACCAGGGTCCTCACAGTTCCCTGCTGTGACCCTTGTCTGGGGTGCCCCATGTCCCCAGAGCTGTCCCTTCTCCAGGACACCTCCCATCCCTGATTGCAGCCCTTCTCTGGGATGCTCAGTCCCCTTCCTAGGATGCCTGGTGTCCCCATCCCTAAGAACACCATTTCATCCCTTTTTTATTTTCAAAATTCCTGTGAGAGCTCATCCTGCATCGCTGTGTGCTGGGGTGTGGGAAGATGGTGAACCCCATGTGGAGTCCCTGAGGTGTCCCCATTCATGTCCCTGGGCTGAACAAGCAGAGATAGGAGCCACCCCATCTCCAGGATGCTGGGAGGCAGCAGGGACTGGTGGGAAGGACAAGGGACATTGGGATGCCCAGAGGAACCCCAGATATGACGGCTCCACTCCCGCAGGGCTGAGCCCGGCCCCCGGGAAGGCGCTGAGCCCGGTGCTGCTGTGCAAGGTGTGTGGGGACACCAGCAGTGGGAAGCACTACGGCATCTACGCCTGCAATGGCTGCAGCGGCTTCTTCAAGCGCAGTGTCCGCAGGAAGCTCATCTACAGGTGGGAACAGGCGTGGGGGTCCCCATGGGGCAGGGAATGGGGGGACGGGCAGCCAGAGGGGCAGGGACCCTGTGGATGGGCATCCAGGGGGGCAACAACCAGGATCCCATGGACAGACACCACGGAGGAAAGGACACCCTGCAGGGCAGGGACTCCAGGAATGGCCACCCAGGGAGTCAGAGGATGGACACAGTGGGGCGGAGGGGGGGGAAAAAGCACCTAGCAAGGTAGAGACACCCAGCAGAGCAGGGACCTCATGGGATGGGGCACCCAACAGGGAAGGGATGGACACCCTGTGGGACAGGGACCTTGGAGATGGACACCCAGCAGGACAGGCAGCTTGGGGACAGGCACCCAGTGGGGTAGGGTCCCATGGGATGGACACTCATCAAGCCAGGGACCTCAGGGCATGGGCAATGGGTGGGGCAGAGACCCAGGGGGACTTAAAACCACGCAGGGGACAGGCACGCAGGGGAAGAAGCACCTGTGGAGAGGGTGTCCAGAGCCCCCTGATGGGGCCGAAACACCCATCAAGGCAGAGCATTCACTGGGACAGGGCACCCTTGGAGTGGGGACAAGGCACCTGCTGGGGACAGGCTGCTCACAGTGGTGGGGCACTTGTTGGGTGAAGGGAACCCATGGGGGGAGATGTGGCACTCATGGGGGCAGGACCCTCCTCGGGGACAGGCACCACCCCAGGGTCCAGCCAGGTGCCACCTCTCCCCATAGGTGCCAGGCAGGGACGGGGCTGTGCCCGGTGGACAAGGCTCACCGCAACCAGTGCCAGGCCTGCCGGCTCAAGAAGTGCCTGCAGGCCGGCATGAACAAGGACGGTGAGATGGGGGGACCCACAGTGACGAATAGCAGGGGGTGACAGCGGGGTGGCTGGTGCTGATGCCACCTTGTCCTCACAGCTGTGCAGAACGAGCGCCAGCCCCGCAGCACGGCCCAGGTACGGCTGGACAGCATCGAGCTGGATGCTGAGCTGCCCCCTGAGCAAGTGGCCACCACACGTGAAGTCCCCCCATCACCTTGTCCGGCTCCTCGTGGTCCCAGTGCCACTGTCGCTGTCACCCCGGGTCCCCGAGCGCCCACACCACCCACCAACCATCGCTTCATGGCCAGCCTGATGACGGCCGAGACCTGCGCCAAGCTGGAGCCTGAGGACGGTGGGTGGCTGCCAGTGGAGAGGGGGGTGGGTGGGTGGTCAATGTCCCCATGGTGTGGTGACAAGCAGTGTCCTCTTCCTGCAGCCGATGAGACAGTGGATGTGACGGGCAGTGAGCCGGAGCGGGCAACTGGCGAGTACCAGGTGGCGCCGTACCCGGCAGCCAGCCCCGAAAACATCTATGAGACCTCAGCACGTCTCCTCTTCATGGCTGTGAAGTGGGCCAAGAACCTGCCTGTCTTCTCCAACCTGCCCTTCCGTGACCAGGTGGGGTTGGGAATTTCCGTGAGGAACTGGGGATCTGCCTATGGGGCAACAGGAACCCCAAAAAGAGTAGCAGCCAGTCGGGATGGCTGGAGCATCCCCACAACATTCTTAGGGTTCCCCTGCAGACGCTCTTCAGCCCAACCGGCTGTGGTGGCTGCAGGTCCTGGAGGCTTTGGGGTTGACAGGGACTTTGGGGTTCCCCCTGCTCTCCCCAGGTGATCCTGCTGGAGGAAGCATGGAGTGAGCTGTTCCTGCTCTGTGCCATCCAGTGGTCCATGCCCCTGGAGAGCTGCCCGCTGCTGGCTGTCCCTGAGCCGGCCCCTGGGAAGCTGCTGCCGGCCACCCTGGACGTGCGGGCACTGCAGGAGACCCTTGGCCGCTTCAAGGCATTGGCCGTCGACCCCACGGAATTTGCCTGCATGAAGGCCGTGGTGCTCTTCAAACCAGGTGAGGCCACCCCCAGCACCCACCACTGGCCATCCCCGTGCCCCTCCCCAGCCTGTCACCCCCTTGTCCCTGCAGAGACCCGTGGCCTGAAGGACCCTGAGCAGGTGGAGAACCTGCAGGACCAGTCGCAGGTGATGCTGGGCCAGCACAACCGTTCCCACTACCCCGGGCAACCTGTCAGGTACCGCTGTCCCCACGTCCTCATGGGTGACACCAGGGTGGGACACCCACCCATGGCCACCGCTCTGTCTCCCAGGTTCGGGAAGCTGCTGCTGCTCCTCCCAGCGCTGCGCTTCATCTCCTCGGAGCGCGTGGAGCTGCTCTTCTTCCGCCGCACCATCGGCAACACCCCCATGGAGAAGCTGCTGTGTGACATGTTCAAGAACTGAACCCCCTTCCTGCTGTCACCCGGTGTGTTTGTCACCCTGCACTGGCACCCTGTCACCCCCACCCTGGGGTGTGAAGGTGCCTGTGGTCCCATCTCCGGGGTGACGTTCAGGACTGTGCAATGCTGCTGGCAGCTGGGAGGTGGGGCCAGCTTCCCTGGGGGTGGAAGGGGGATGTCCCCAAGTGAGTGCCCAGTGCAGTGGCAGCACCTCATTGGGGTCGGTCTCAAAGGTGTCCCAAATGCTGGAGGAACCCAGGCAAAGGCACCTTGGCACCATGAGGACCCGCTGCCACCCAGGGGTCACCAGCCCGGGGGGACACTTACCCAGGGATGATGCCAACCTGGGGCATGACATCAGCCAGGGATGACAACGGCCAAGGGTGGTGCCACCTGGGGGTGACAGCAGCCCGGCACAGCCTCGGGTTGATCCCAGACCAGGGCTGACACTGGACAGGGGTGATCGCAGCCCGGGGTGACACTGGCTGCGGGTGATGCTGTCCCAGGGCCCCCTGGCCGTGACTTCAGCTCCGCGATCGCGGGGGACACGCGGTGCCAGACCCTTGTCCCGTGTCCTGGCGTCTCCCACTTGTGCTCCCCTTTTCATACTCGGAATAAAGAGGGTTTTGCAGCCGAAGTCCCTGTGCCAATGACTTGGGTCCCCTTGGATGGGGGCCTGAGGGGGACCAGCTGAGTGTTAATAACCTGAATAGGAATAAATAGAAATCAATAATCTGAATATAAACACCTTGAAAATAAATTATCTGAATGGAAATAAACTAAATATAAGTAAAATTAGTATAAATAATCTGAATTAAATAATCAATATAAGATTAACAGAAAAATAGGAATAAAAATTTAAAAATGAAAATACCTGGAAATTATCTGAATATAAAAAAGATAAATACAAATAATCTGGAAATAATCTGAATTAAATAATTTGAATAGAAATATAATGCAACTAAATAAACTGAAATAGTCTGAATAGAAATTAATTGAAAACAAACTATCTTAATATAAGTGAGATGAATATGAATAATCAGACTGGATAAAATGGGAATTAAATAATACAAATAGAAATGAAATTAAATAATCTGAATAGAAAGAAAATGCACTTAAATTATTGGAATATAAATATCTGCTTTGAAATATCCTTAATTAAATAATCTGAATAGAAAGCAAATAAAACTAAATAACCTGAAATAATCTGAATAGAAATAAATTGAAAATAAACAAACTGCATATAAATAGGAGAAACATAATGAATCTCATAGGAAATAATCTGAATCAAATAGTGTGGACAGAAATAAAATGAAATAATCCAAATAGAAATAAATTGAAAATAAATTGTCTGAATATAAACAGTCTACCTAAAAGTAATCTGAACAGAAATAATCTGAAATAAACTGAATAGAAATAAATTGAAAATAAAATATCTAAATAGAAATAAAATAGAAATTATCTGATTAAAATAATTTGTATATAAATAATCTGCATATACAAAAATAAAAATAATATGAATGTCAAGTAAGAGAAACAGAAATTCTCTGAACATAAATAATGAGAATGCGAATAACCAGCATTGAACAGTCTGAAGGGAAGTGATCTGGAGCACCGGCTCCCCATCCCAGCTCCTCCATCCACAAGGGATGGGGATGTGGAGCTGTTCCATCCGCTCGGGGATCGGGAAAAATCCACAACTTCTTAACCCCGTGGAACAAACGGGAACAACCCCCAGACCCCTGGGATGTGGGCAGGGGGCGGCAGGAACAGTGTCCCACTGGGAATTCTTGGCCTTTGTAGAATGACACTTTTATTTGTCCGTTTTTGTCGGTTTGTACACAATTCCGAGCGCGGGCGACGCGGGATAATATATCCTCTTACATACAGACTTTGTTTAATTTACACGCAGCGACTTTATAAATTACTTAGAAAACTTTCCATGAAAAATAACAATAATTCCCCTCGCAGCCCTCCAGTAGTCAGTACATTCAGCCCTCCAGAAAACCCTCTGGGACCCCAAATCCTGCCAGGGAAGGGCTGGGAAGGAGCGGGGGAGATGCCGGAGGAAGGGGACCCTGGAACACCCCATTATCCCTCCAGTCCTGCTCAGCTCCTGCCAGAGCTGTATTTTATATATATATATATATATA
>VXAD01008591.1:516400-625099 GCA_013399195.1 Dicrurus megarhynchus
AAAAAAAAAAAAATATATATATTCACACGAAACTCCAGGAACTGGTATATAAACAAATATTGCTTCAAGTAGTCCTTGATTATTATTAATTATTATTATTTTTTAATACTGATGGTCTCAAAAAAAAAAAAAAAAAAAGAGGAAAGGGGGTTAGGTCTCATTAAAAAATAAATAACCAAAGGGTTATTTTTGGCAGGTTTTAACACTTTTCCATGCGCTCAGCGTTGGCGTGGATGAGGTGGTTAAAGCGCGGAGGGCTTGGCTGCAGTGGAGCCGGCTCAGGGTGCTCCTGTGGGAGTTTTAGGCTTGGTTTGCTCCTACCGACAGGCGATGGCGATTCGGCACAAGGATTTGGCGGCGGATGCTCTGAGACGTAGGATGCTCCAAGGGGAAGGGCCAGGAGCCGGCCAGTGCCTTCCTTCCCAGTCCATCCCCTGGCCACCCAAAGGTCTCACCCCTCCAAACCATTAAGGCCACCATTAAAACCGTCCCCTCCTGGCCTTTTTAATTAAGAATTCATCCCCCTGGCCATCAGAAGCACTGCTGATGGGGAGGATGCCCTGGCAGGAATGCGGCCCTGGGGTGCAGAATCTCAGACCATGAACTCGTTGCTCCCCAGGAGGACAAGGGGTTGGGCGGCAGCACAATCGGCCTCGGGGTTCCTCTTGCGTCCCCCTCCAGGGCCCCCATCCGGGGGCTCTTTGGTTTTTGGGGGGGAAGTTTTCACACTCTTCAGTTTCTGTTTGCCTTTCTCCGGGTTGAAGGTCCCGCGTGTGGTGAATTGCGGCCGGTCCTCGGGATAACGGAGAGGCCCCACCAGGCCCTCAGGGCTCGCCCGGGTTTCGGGGGCCTCGCTATGTCCCCCCGCTCGGTAGAAAGGAGATTTGGAGTACATCTGGAAGCGCTTCCGGGGCAGGTGGGGCAAGCAGGAGGTGGACGACTGGGAGGAGGAGATGGGGGTGTCGGTCGGCTCTGCCGAGTCCGGCCACATCCTGGGGTGCCGTCGCAGCCGGCTCGGCCCTTCGGCCTTGGCAGGGCGCAGGGAGGTAAGTGCTACACTTCTCTCTGCAGGGGCAGAATGGCCATGGACGGTCAACACCCGGAGACAACCCAGTATCCAACCACCCCCCTCCCTGGGGACACATGCCATTGAAGCCAGGACAACGTTCCCAGCATCTCGGTGGGGGCAGCGTCACCCCAGATGATGCGGCAGCACTGGAAGAATGTTCACATCCGCACCAACCCTGGCTGCTCCCACCCATCCCCCCAGGGCCACGTGCTTGAACCCTTAACCCCTCTCTCTGCACCCATTTAAACTGATGACTTTAAATAAACTTGAAAATCCCAAATAATCCTTCCCAAAGCAACAGAAAAACATGGTGCCCCCATGTTTGGGGGGGACTGCCCATGGCAGGGAGATGGACTTCATGACTTTTGAAGGTCCCTTCCAACCCAAACCACTGCATCATAAACCCAAGAACACCTGGATTTACCCGAGCGATCGGAGATGGCTCCTTCAGAGTCGAAGTTCAAATTTTCTGAGCTGTCGGCGGTGCCAATGGAGGCTTCGGACTCGAGGGTTTCATCGTCAGAGGCACGGGGCTCCAGTGTCAGCATCTCGAATGTCAGCTCCTCCCTGCAAACCCAACGGGACCAAAAAGGTGCAGAGGAGAAAGGGATGCACATGTGCCAAGAGATCATGGTGGGGTGGAGCCCTCCAGTTACCAACCACATGATGTCAAGCAACATCCACAGGTTGGGGACAGAACCTGGGACTCGAACCCTTGGCCAGACTCACTTTTCCTTCTGCAGGCTCTCAATCTGCTCGGTCAGCACCTTCTCCTCCTGCTGCATGGCCACCTGCTGCTGCTCTGTCACCTCCATCTCCATGGCCTCCTCGCTGCTCATGGTTTCCTCGGGGACATCAGTCACTGAGGGCAAGCGCCCGGTGACAGGGGACGCGGGGCTGGGGTAGGCGCCGCGCCGCACGCGTCCTTTGCCCTGAAGAGAGACAATGGTGTCACCACCACCAGCCGAGGTGATGTGGCAAACACTCAGGTGCCAACCACACCGCTCTCCCAAGGAGTGAAGAAGAAGGGCCCAGACACTGGTCCTCAGTGTGCCGCCGCCGGATGCACCCTGGACCCTCCAAAACCTCTCTTCAGGCTGGGAGAAGTACCAGAAGGACTCAACACATTGGACGGGCTAGGGACGGAGGTGGAGAGGAAGGCAGTGGTGAGGATGATGCTGATGGACCAAGTGCAACTTGGACTCCAAGCAAGCCCAGCTAGCAGCAGGATGGGTTCCCACAAAGCCCACAGCATGTGCGATGGGAAGCTTGAGGGTGGCTTTGGGTGGGAGCATCACAAAGGCTTTGATTTCAGGGCACCTGGGCTCCCGCTTTATCCTTGGATCAAGTCTCACATCCTTCCCTCATCCACGTTCGGTATTACCTGAGCATCACAAGGGTCTCACTGATCCCTTCAGCAAACAGGAGCTCCCACCTCATCATGTTGTCCATGCCCTGATCTTATGTACAGGAGATCCAGAAACCAGGACCACCTCCAGTGGTCCGTTGTAAGACAACCAATATGGATCTTTGTGCCCACAGTTGAACTCGCTCTGATTTAATGCAGCTCTGAAGAACCATCTCATTTTTTTAATACTGAAACTGACAACAAAAAAGGACTCAAACAAGAGTGGTACAGATGGAGAGGCGTATAGGCACCTGTTTCGATCTTCTGAGGACCAGCTCTACAGATCTGCTCCACAGAGCAGAAGAAAAAGAAGGATTCTTGGAGATGAGGGACATGGCAGAGATTAAACAGCTTTTATCTTAACATTATTATGACCAGACATATCTTCTACATTCCAGATCCTGATGTGACCAGGACTAGGAGATGTCCATCACTTGCTGCCCTCCCCTGACAACCATCACCCAGGAAGAACCTGCATCTCCTTGGTGTTGAAGAGCTTGTTGCAGCTCAACTTTGCTCCCTGTATTTAACCCCTGCATCCCCAGGTCTTCCTGACAACCCATGTGCCCAGAGCAGGTTTTCAGGATAAAGGATCCTCCCTTTTTCCCTTTAAAAGCCAGATTTCCTCCATTTTAGCCCTTTCATCTTTTAACACCGCATCTCAGAGATCTGTTTTTGTCAGCAAAGCCGTTCCTGCGCCCCAGTGTTCTTCTGATGACACCTTTCACGTGGGCTCCTGAGCTGAAGCGCAGCTCCCTGAATCCTATTAGCCAAAAGCCCTGAGATCCCAAAGATCCCACTGGCTTGTGGACTTAAGCCCCAGAGAAATGCCATGCTCAGCATCAGGGGAGCAGAGCTCGAATTTTGCTCTTCTCCACCTCCCGACACTCATGGATGTGGAAGAATGGGGGGAACCTGAGGAAACTTTCATCGTGGGCTGAGCCTATCAGGAAAGGAAACAGCCCTATGAGCATTCCCAAAACCCTGCAGGTGCTTTTCTTGCCTGTCACAATCTCATAGAACTCAAACTCAAGCTGGGATGGAGTTGGGGAATATAGGACTTGCTGGACTCCTCCTCATTCAAACCTGGGTGTCCTGACCTTGTGTTCAGGGTGGTAGTGCCCTTCCTCCAAGAAGGTGGAGGAGACCTTTGGATGCCTCATGGTCTCCAAGGCATCCAAGCTGAGGTTTTTATCCACCATCTTCAGAAACAGCAGTGCTGTGAAAGCAACTTGATGCTGAAACGCATCCTGAGCGAGGAGAAATTGAGGCGGGAAGGGAAGGGATGAATCAAGCAAAGTAAGAAAGAGGGAAGCACAGGATGGAAAAAGAAAATAAAATAGAAAATTAAAGTAAGTAGGAAGGGAAAAGGGGTGGGAAGCGTATTTCTGAGGAGCTGCGTGCAGGGATGGCCGAGCGCCAGCCCCAAACTCCTGTGCCCGGGGGACCTGCGGGAGGAACGGTGGCTCCGAGGAGCGGTGGGACCGGACGGGTCACGGACAATGGCCGGTGGGACAGAGCTGGAATGAGCGACGATGACACACAACGAGGGTCGCGGCAGCTGCCGCTGATACATACCGGGATTGAACTGCGGGTTATGCTCATAAATCTAACTGCAATTAGTACGGGCTTCTGGATTAGAGAGGAGATGAAAAGGAAAGCAGAAGGTTAGAGTGCACATGCCGCCGCCCCTCCAAAAACCCGCTTTGCTCAGTTTGAGGTTTTTTCAGTTAACTGAGATGAGTGGGGCAGCTCTGCAGCACCAGCTCCACAATCTTGGGCAGCCCCTACTTGGATTTCATCCCCAAAAAGCAGAAGCAACGTGTTCCTGAGGATCACTGGGGGCAGGTTCAAGCAGAGGGCCCGCTCGGCTCCTCAGCCCAAGCCTGTGCCGATGGTGCTGCACCGAATCCGTCCCTCTCCTGCAGCCCAACAAGCCAAGCACAGGTGCATCCGCAGCTCGCCAGACCCCCGCAAGCATGGAAGCTCAATGAGATGGGTTTGAGGCTCCCAAAAAAGCAGTGCGGGAACAGGGAGAGCCTTTGGGGAACCCATTTTGGGTTTAGATAATGTGACTGAGCACGAAAAACAATGGTCCTGGTCACCCATGGGGTGATGTTGAGCTGGTCAATGAAAGGCTTGACTCAACTCAGGACCAAACAAGCTCAAATGAAGGTGGAAATGCTGATCAGGAACGTCTGAGCAGGAGTGACAACGTTTCCATGGACCGTTCCCACCTCCTCGTGTTTTGGTATGACTCCCTGCGAAGGTGAGGAGCCACCATGGGGCTGAGGGTCCCTGTCCTGGTGGAGATGGTGTGGGAGTTTGCGAGGGGTTTAGGAGGCTGGGATAAGCAGGATAAGATAAGGTAGGGTGGCTTCAGGAGCAAGGAGAGGACAGGAGGGAACAGAGAGGGCTTTGGCATCTCACCATAGATCTCCGGATCAAGGAGAGGCGGCTCTTGGCTTTGTTCTCTGCAAACTCCAGGCTGTTGATGTCCTTGAGACGAGCCTTGTACTTGTTCATCTGCTCGATGACAATTAATTCCACACAACTATGGCAGAAAAAACCCAAAAGAAGGCAAAATGGGAGGAGGAAGCCATTCGATCTGGGCTGCTCTGTCTTGTCTTGGCTTGTCCTTCAACAGGATTTCCTGGTAGCTTCTCCCTTAGTTCCAGCACATCCTCTCATTTTATTACAAGGAAAAGATTATTTTGAACATCTGCCCTGACGCAAGAGCACGGAGGAGAAAGCTGCAGCTGGAAGCCAGATGGCGGTGAGAATTCTCCTAAAAAGAGTGATCATGGGCTACGGACGGATTGGGGAACAGCCTAGAGATATTAAAGATCGCCAAGGATCCCACCAGAGAAATTTACCCCCCCTGGAAAAGGGAGTAGTGGAATACAAACCTGGAGAAGGCAGGCTGATTCCAACTCACTTGCACACAATAACTCTGCAGCAGCTTGTGTAACTGAGCCGACTGATTAATGTTGTCAGGAGGGTGTTCGGGGAAAAAAATAGTCCTTTCCTTGTAATAAAACGAGAGGATGTGCTGGAGCTGAAGTGTGAGGGAAAAGCTACAATGAAATCCTGTTAAAGGACAGGTGTTCCTGCCAGCTGGGTCTCCAAACATGTTCTGGTCTTCAATAATTTTAATACTTACTGGAGGTAAAACCACCTCTTTCAGAAGCCCAGCCCTTCACTGGAGGGTTTTCATTACTGCAATTGACTCCAGTATCTATTTTTAAATCTATTTAGTACGAGCCAAACTGAATCTCAGCAAGTGCTTCACTTTTTCACTGTAAAACCTCTGCAATTATGGCAAACACCATAAATAAATCTAAATATATTAATATTAATATTGCTGCAGACCAAGCAACTCACCTCCTTCAAAAAACGCCAAAATTAGGTAAGAATCAAGATCTGCTTGCCAAGAATTAATTACATTAACTGTAACACCATGTCAGCACAAGCTCCACCTTTTCCTGCTGAGATGTGCCAGGCAGGAGCAGAAGCTTATCCACTCTTGGGGATCCTCCATCACTTAAAAATCCTTGTTAAACAACTTCTTGGGGATTGAGAGAACTGGAAATATCTTCATGCAGATGCATTTATTTGCATTTAGATTCTATGTGTTTACCACTTCATGCCAAAGCTCTCAATTTTTGAGCCATCTGACCATCCTAGGGGTTACCAAGATGTGAATGGTGGTGCAGTGGTGGAGCTGGCTGGCCCAGTCCCAGGCTCTTACGTGGTGGTTTTGCTGATGTCCTGAACGCTCTGCAGTGGGTCTGTTGTGTCGGGGCAGCGGAGGATGCAGGGAGCAAACACGATAGCCAAGGCGTTGGCTGACATGCGGTTGGTCTCTTCTTGGAGGGCAATCCTGAATAAATAGAGATTAAGAGAGAAGTCAGAGGTGGAGGCACCTCCACTGCACCTCTTGCACATGGTCATGGATGAAGAGAAGAGATGATATTTCTGTGGTGCAATCTTGCTTTGAGGGAGAAAGCCAAACCTCAAGACATCTCAGATATTCCCAAGGCAACAACCAGCCCTTTCCACCGAAAAACATGTCCCTGCAGTGGTGGACAGCACCACAGAGCTGTAGGAACCACAAGTGACCAGAACACAGCAGAGGTCACTCATCAACACAACATCCCTTGGAGAAACAGCTCTGCAGCCATCTCCTGAAGAGAGATTCACAGCGGATTCAAAAGCTCTTCCCTGTTCCCTGCCCACCTGCCTCTGGCCTTGGTTATTCCAGTGGGAAGGATGCCTGACCATCCTGCCTTTGCCTAAAGCTGCCCAGGCCCAGCACGTACCTGACCAGGTGGAAGATGAGGCGTTCCAGGGTGCTGAGGTGGGTGCGGGAGAGCTGGTCGATGACTGAGTACACCCCACGCACTGTCTCCTTCCTCTCCTGGAGCCCTGTGGAGAAACCACCAGCGTTTAGGGGCAGCTTCTACTTCTTTGTCCTATTTAAAATGGTATTTCTTAACACTTAATTTTCCTACTTAAAAGATACAGCCTTGGGGCTGAAATTAGCTGAACTGTGATGCAAAAGCCACCAAATTGAGACCAAATTGCCTGAGGTTTTGCATAAAAAACCCTTTATAGCCAAAAAATCAGACTTTGAAACCAGGTAAATACAATTTAGCAAAACCAGCTGGATTGGGCCCCAAGAGTGAATCAAAAGTTTGGCACTAAAAGTGCCAAGGGAATGGGATAGTGAGGGAGGCTCCTCACCCATCACCCGCAGGAACTCCTCGTAGAGCTCAAAGGTCATGAGGGGGTTGGGCAGATCTCGGAGCCACTGCTTGAACACGCTGGCAATGACGTGGATGTTGTAGTCATCTAAATTCACGTTATCGATGTCTGGATTTGGCACCAGATGAAGCAAGAGAGAAAAGAACAAGAGACAATGATCAATATGAAGCCCAAGGCTGGACAAGGTGACCTTTAAAGATCACTTCCATCCTGAACTGTTCTATGATGAAGTATTCTAAAAGAAAAAATGTTTACGTGCCTTTAATGGCAACAAATCCAGCACTTGATTTCAGCTCCACATGGTAAAATTAGAGAGAAATATATTTTCCAGGGTAAATAACTTCAGGTGGGACCAGGATTTCTCTTCTTACTGATTGCTAGGGTGTAAGTAAGGCAGCATTTTCCCTCAATTAGAATTACTTTTTTTTATGGATTGCTCCCAAAAAAACATGAGTTGGTGACCTGAGTTATGGCTGCTGATGTGAAATAATCCCTTGCACATCCTGGAGTCAGGAATGCTGAGGCATATCCCACCCTCCTCCCATCCAACTTCACTGCTGTGGAGATTTTCCTCCCCATGTAGGATTTTATTCTGCCTCCTCTTACCGGTATCGAGGCCTTGCCGCAGCTCCTTGATCTTGTTGGTGGATCCCGATTTCCTGTAGATGCCCTCCGTGTACAGCCCATGCATTTCGATGTAGTTGATGAGCTTCTCCACCAGCAGCGGCACCGCCCGCTCCTCGCTGGTCAGCCGGGACAGCTCCACGCCAAACTGCCGCGGTGAGAGCTCGGGGTCGTGCTGCACAGGAAAAGGGAAAAAGGGATTAAAATCCCTCTGGGAAGCAATGCTGGTGCAGCTTTGGATCCGATTATTCAGAGTCTTTCAGCTGATCCAGGAGATGTGTGAGTCTAATGAAGGAGGACAGGACAGAACACAGGTCTTGCAATGCTAACCCTGTCTCTGAACATGCACTGAAAGGCAAAAAAGTCTGGATTTTCTTTCTTTAACCACCCCACTGTAGTTATATTCCCAGCCTGGCAGAGCCAACGCAGCTGGGCAGGGTCCTCCTCTACATCCTGCCTCTCTGGCACCATCTCCAGGGATGATTTCACCCTCCAAAGATGCACGAAGCAGAACAGGCAAACCTGAATCTTGGGTGTTTAGATCAACTCGAAGCATTGACAGTTAAAAAATATCAGTGAACAAACGAGATGCCAAAAAAAGAACATGAGAAGACCCATCTACACCTGTCAGGAAGGAACCTTTTGCCAGCTGCAAGCACTCACTGGAGAGTTGATACCTGGCAAATTGAAATGTGGAGAAAGTCCTCCTGCACAGGAGATTCTGGATGGGAAAAGTCAAAAAATCCAATAAAATATTGACACAAATTCTCAGCCCTAGCCAAAGGAGGTTGAGCTGCAACTCCACTTTCAGCAAGGCAGTGGCTCCCCTTACAATTACTCCTGCATTTTTCTTTTTCCCACTCAATGTCATCTTTCATTGATCCTGCAAACCTTAGGAGCAGATGTGTGGAAGGTCCCCATGTTGTTTCTTTCTCATGACTGATGGTTTGTAGCTCCCTGTCACTGAGAACAACCCTAAAACCACAAATTCACCAAGCACAGAGAAACTGGAGCCTTCCTAGAGAACTTCTAACCGCCCAGTGTAAAGCTACCCATGAAGACACAGTGAACTCGCTTCCTTGGGTGCAGCACAAAAACTTCCTTGTGCAGAGAAATCACAACAAAGAAGGCGACTCCAAGAATATCTGAAAAAATTAGTCAGAGATCTCAATGAACCTCCCAGATTTTAGAGCACAAACTCTTAGGAGGCATTCCCAGCTCTTGCAGAAATAGTGCCAGAAAGAGTGCAGCAAAAATTCTATATGTATTCAAAATTCAAATATATTCATACACACACACACACATCTTCAATGTGTATATTCAGATTATTCCTTGGGAAAAATGGACTCATGCAGCTTTCTGGGGGCTGTGTTAGAGGTTGTTCTCCCCTGAACAGCCTCCCTGGGAGCTGATAAAACTTTACACTCATTATTATTCTGACTCTATTTCCTTCTTTTGGGCACAAAATAAGTTATTTTAAAAAACCCCACCAAATCTTGATGATTCATTGTTAACTGGGATGACCTGCTGCACTCATTCCCTGTTCCCCATACCCTTAAATCCAGTAAACAATATTTAATTTCCCTCTAAAGAGGGCAGTGAACATCCTCCACCTGCCCTTCCTCGCTCAGCTGTGGCAAGCAGGGACCGTTGGCGTGAGAAATAACCTGTATTTCCAAGAATAACCCCACAGTTCCAAATCCTTAGAAGCTACAAAGTGAGGGAAATTCCTATTATTCCGTGCGGTTACAAGTCAGGGAACAACACTGCAACATCTGCTGCATGACTGGGCAGATCTACAGTGACTCATTGCTGCGTAGTTCCCAAAATACCTACAAAACTCCGGCTGGAGAGACCTCTGGGGATCTCTGGTCCAAGCTCCTGCTCAAAGAAGGGTTATTGCCAGCATTCTATCAAGTTTTGCACCTCCAATAGTTTTTATACAAACTTGGGATCACTGTCTCAAGGTATTTAATGAAAGCAAAGCAATGAGAAACATTTACCTTTTTGGAGCACTTGGTCGTGGTTTTAAGACAGCACTTCTTGTGACAAGCATATTTACATACTGCAATGGAGAAAAGGAGTGTTTAATTATCCCAAAAGTCACAGTGCTGGAGAAATAGGAATTCATATGAATTGAGTAGCTCTTCTCAGAACTATGAGTAGCTCTTCTCAGAACTACCAGGTCAAAAGCATGTTGGATTTGCAGTTTCCAGGGGCCAAGTCTGTATTAGATCCACTCAAACAAAAATAATGAAGCCTTTAAAATTAAAGGCACCATATATAAATCCATGAAATATTAAACCCTCCCCCTCTGACAGATCAACTCAGACTGTAATCCTTGAGTCACTCCAAGTTATCAGACAGAGATGCCCTCAGAGATTGGAAATGGCACCTCATTTGCATTCTTCCTGCACTGGGCCTGAAATGCTCCATGGCTGATGCTGCCAACCTAATCACAAAAATGGAGGAGGGATGATGGAAAAGGTTGATCCATCTCTTGGGTTTTTCCAAAAAGAGATGGATCAACCTTTCCCATCATCCCTCCTCCGTCTTCCTGATCTCCCCAAAAATTCACATGCCTGAAAGTCAAAAAGGTGAAGCCAAATGAGTTTGTCAAGGTCAGGATCCCCAGAGGCACCCTAAGGACACATTTCCATACCTGACTTTACCATCCTTCCTACTGTGACACTTAAATGTGTCTGACCTTATGGGATGGCCACTTACCCTGATGGGATAAGATGTGTAACACAAAGCTCACTAACTCTGCCAGGAAGGACTGCTGGGATGGACTTACTAGTTGACTTCAGAAACCTTAAGAACTAAGTCCCTAAAGCTCTTCAGGTGTCACAAAAATCAAAATTACTTGAGCGTGGGGTTGGAGGAAACAGCAGTGAGCACTTTTCAAAATCCCCAAACTCATCACTGTGATAGAAGCACAAGAAAAGGACTAAAGAAAGGGTGCTTACATTTACAAACAGAAGCCCTGTCCATGATCCAGATCAAGGAGGAACAATATTCACAGTACGTGGGGATGCTGTACTGGGTCGCCTTGAAAATGTGACCATTGTGCTCTTCCACCTGGAGGATAAAGGTTGGGTGGTGAGAAAAGTGAGCTGGTGCTCAGCATGCTGCAAAATGGGCAGATGTACACAGCTGTCCAACTCTAGCTCTTACTTGCTTTTATTTGGTATTTTTGTTTCCTTTTCAGCCCAACAACCTCATAGACAACCCAAACCAACATCCATCTTATAGGGAACCAAACCATCACGGAAGCAGGTTGGAAACTCTTTGACTGAGCTTGGCAGGTCAACTTCTTCACGTTAAGAAGGTTTCCTATGCACCTGTGGCCCCTTTTTTTGGCTCTGCATTTGCACCCTCCTTAGTACCATCATATCCCTTAGGAAAACAGGAGATGTCTACACGTCTGATCCTGGAGATGTAAAACATACACTATAAATTTATGCAGAAACCTGGAGCAAGACTTAGTTTTGCTCTCAACCCTTCTCTTAACAACCCTTGACATTACATTTATGTTTTGGCTGATGAGGGACGTGTTTTCAGAGCCAACCCAAGTGATTCTTGATCAAGCAAAGCAAATCCATCTCAAATGTCTAACATGTCCCTTCAGGGCTGACGTTCAGATCTCAGCTCAGGACGTGTCACAAGCTGGTCTCTTGTCATTCTGGCCCCAAGGACATTGATCTTTTCATGTGCAGGCTTAACTCACCACATCTGCTTCCTTTTTCCTTCTCTTTTTTCGTTCCATTTTTGGCACCTGGTGAGGGAAAGAGATTTAAGTCAATTTTGCCAGGTAAAGAGTACAGAGGGCTCATATCTCATATCTATTGTCCAGTGCCTTCCAGCACCATTCTCCAGTGCACCTGCAGCCCCAGGAGAGTCACTCTATAAAACTCTCCTATGGATCACTCCATTTTTGGAATTTCCCTGGACAGCTCTTCCCATCTTCATCCTGGAGCTGGGAGTAGCTGCTGCTCCAGCTCTGACCCCACCAGCAGTGACCCAAGGGGAACACGATGCTCAGCGTGCTCTGAGGAAAACCTGCCTGGAGAGAAGGCTGGACAGGACTCGGAGCAGAAGAGCCAGGAGATGGAATATTTGCACAATAGACACCATCTCCCAAGCCCGGCCTCAGATCCCGTGGTTAGCCTTGCAGACAATATGGAGCAGGAAATGAGATCAGGTCTGTGACACAGTGCAGGCTCTTACTGCTCTAAGAAATGTACCTAGACCTGAGTCACTGCCCGTGTCCCTTTCTCCTGCAACCCAACCCATGGTGACGTGTGTGGTCACTTGGGAAGCGGTCAGGACACGTGAGAGGGTGTATCTCTTTCACTGTCCCTCAAAGTTTGAACAAACCCCCCAGAACTAAAGAAGAAGCACCAGGAGCTGCCTTTCCAACCATCCACAGCTGGCTGCAGCTTTGCCCTGGAGATAACATCTAATCCTTGGTGCTAGCCAAGCCTGGCTCAGCCCAGATGTGATCTGGGGTTGGCTGAGTCCAGTGACACACAACCAGTGAGTCACAACTTGCCTTGTCCAGCTCAGCTTAAAGCAGAGAAGACAACAGAGGGTCCCAGGTGTCTACAGAGGCACAACCCCACGGAAAGACAGTTCCCAAACCTTCAAGGGGGTTTAAGAAAAGTGCCAAGTACCTTCCCTGAGGTGTAGTCCAGGGGTTTGTACTCTATCATATATTCATCCAGGAAGACTTTGAAGGTATTGACCCAGACTTTAACTGGAGACTCACTCCAGTCCCTCTGCTCAAGCCTCATGGTCTTCTCCAGAATCTGCTCGAATAAGGCGTAGAGGTCCTTGTAGCGGATGCTTTTCCCATCGTCCATCTTTTAAGGAAACAGAAGCAAAAAGAAAAGTGATTTTTATACAGCCCAGCTTTTTCTGGAGACTTTTTCTTCTCCAGACAATTATTTCAGCCTCACCAGCTTCCAGCTGCTTGGGGAAAGTCCAAGTATGATAAAGAGAAGAAAAAAAGGATCAGACATCTCCATCACTCGCAAAGGTAACACAAAGGTTTCCAGGCACTTTGGGTGACAAATTGGAGTTTATTGACTTTCTGTCATCTGCACTTTGGCTGGGAGCAAAGCTGTAATGAGCATCAGGAATCTACACCCAATGTATGCTGAGAGCTGGCTCATGAGGAAGAGTTAGTCCAAATTTAGATCATGGGACTGAATCCAAAGGAAGCATATCCATCCTTTGGGATGAGCAGACCAGCAGTGGAGGGCTTGGTAACACCTGTACCACCAGGATGACCCAGAATATCCCGTTTCTCCTGGAGATGAAGTCCCACCCATCATCTGGTCGCTTACCGCCAATGCCGAGGAGTAAAAACTGAAGATGTTTTGTCGGAATTCCTTCAGTGCTTTCTTGAACACGACATCCACCAGCGTGTCCTTCTTGCTATCCTCGTTGTCCAGTTCATTCATCTGGGAAAACAAAGAGGTTTTGGCACCCATGTCCCTTTTGCTGCAGCAGAGCTGCCGTGAGATGAAGCAGCACTGAGAAGCAGCTGCTCCACCATGATCACCAGGTGGTTTCTACTGCATGAAAACCAGAAACTTCTCCCAGACCTGCCCTGGCACCCTTAGATGAATTATTAGCATACCACAGTTGCCCACAGGACCATTTAGACTTGATTGCCTCCATCTGCTACTGGATCTCTGTGCTGATTTATAGAGCAGTGAGGGCAGGAGTTACCTTTTTCAGGAGAAACTCATCCATGCTCTTCAGGTCACTGGCGCTGGTTATGATCTGCAGGGAGTCGTTCTGCCACTGCACGGGCTCCAGAGCCACGTTGCTGATCTTGACGCTGCGCTTGCGCTTCACTTTGGGAGAGGGTTCCTTGTTCTCCTTGAACTCCCGCCTGTAGATGCCCGACAGCTCAGGACTCCGTGGGGGCGTCAGGTGGTGAGGACCCAACTCTGCTGGTGATAAATGAAAAGAGGGAAAGAGATTGATGAGCAAATGAAAAATAATTGTGACACTAAAACAGGGAGATGGGCATCGGAATAAAGCTGTGGAGGAGAAAAGCACAGTGTAGAACTCACAGGAAGATTAAATGTAATTTCTGCTTTGGTTATTTCCTCCCTCAAGAAAGGCAACATCTGTCCATGTCCAGATGGTGGCTGGAAGGATTAGTGACATGGAATTCCTTGAGATCCATTATGGATCCCACCCTCTAACCTGCTTGCCATCGCTCTGGGTTGACACCATCCATGAATTAAGAGACATGAACCAGCATGGACATATCCCGATTTCCCAACCCAGTTTCTCTCTCCTTACAACTGGTCCCGTGTCCCCCCACCACGTACCTTCACCAAGCTGCAAGCCAGGAATGGCCTCCCTGCCAGGGGCTTCCTGCTCTGCGTACAGCTCCAGCAGCTCAGACTGGGTAGCGAGCTTCTCCCGGGGGGTCTTCTTTTCCCCCTGCTTTCCCTTCACCCAGAACCTCATCTTGGCTCGTTGAGGCCTGGAAATAAATCATGGAAAGAGGAACTGCCTTAACTAGGAAGTGTCTTTCTACCCAAAACCACCCCAATCTCCTGGATCTTTCTGGTGCTTGAGGAGATAAATCCATGCAATTTCTACCAGGGAAACGTGGCTATTCGTCCTCAGCAAAGCTGAGAAACTTCAGTTTCATAGATGGGATTGGGTGGTTTGGGACAGGACGTGTGGCTCATGTCACCAAAACTTAATTGTGCTGTGAGCCAGACACCTCTTTTAATTGGGCCTGTCCACAGTCATGTAGGAGAGGTGGGAAGGGTTAACTCGTGCTGGCCTTGGCAGGTGGAGCTCCAGACGAGCCTGGGTGGCTCAACAGGGTGATGGAGAACAAGAGGGACACGAGAGGGATTTGTCTGCCATCTCCAGCCATGATTCCTACCTCCCATCCGGAGTCAGACTCTTCTGCGTGGCCGCCAGCTTCCCAATCTCCCCCTGGGACATGGTTTTGTGCAGTTTGGCCTGGCCTTCCCCGGAGGTGAATCGTTGCACGGTCTGTAACGATTCCAAGCACGAAGCATTTAAAAACAAGACAGCTCTTGGGATATCAGATGATTTTTCTTGATACCAAAAATCAGCTATTTCATCTCCTACATCTTTATTTCTATTTGCTTACAGGTGAAAACCTACAGTCTGTTGAGCCCCTAGAGAAATATTTTAATGACTCCTAATAAAGAGAGGCATTTCCCTTGCTCCAACTCTCCAACCAGGTAGAACCTTCTTTTTCCTTGAGCAGTTGGTGATGAAAATCAGTTTGCACCAAGCCATGGGTCCTTATTGCTCAGCCTGCACAGCTCTTCCAGAATCTTCATCCAGACACTCCAGCTCTCCACCCAGAGTGTCCTGTTAGCCACAAAGAAGTGATTCCCCAAGGGAACCTTCAACCACCTGGATCTGTCCCAGCAGAGGTTCCTCTTCCAATTCTTGTTGAGCACTTTACAAAAAAAAAGACTAAAATCTTTGTCCCAAGGACACACCAAAATGAACCCTTTAATGAAGAAATTTTGCAGCTTTAATAGAAAATATCTTCACCTTTGCCACCATTTAAAATGCCCTTGGATAATTTTTAAGGGTGGGATGAATTTGCAGTAATTCAACCTAACAGGATCCTATGAAGTAGTCCAGAAATAGACTTGCCATATTTAAAAAATATAAAAATTTTTGTTCTGTTTTCCAATTGCAGCTGTGATTTTGGAGCTGGACTCCTGGAGGAGAGACTTTCAGCATAAGGAAAGTGGAGAATCAGGTTGTATGAAAGGATTTGGGAGATGATGGTCAAATATCTCCTGTAGCTTTCCTATCACCTCAATGTCTCAACTGAATGTTCTATGTTTTAAAGCATTTATTTTACTTCTATTAAAAAGATTTTAAATAAAATTCTATAAAAATAGGCTGCAGGGGGGTCACATTTGCCATATTTACTCTTTTTCCATGTTTTATTTTCCCCCCCCCAACGAACCTCTCTTCCAGCCAGGAGATGGCAGCATGCAAGGCAAAATTACCACTGGGAAAGTCAGGAACTGCCTAAACCATGAAAGAGACTTTGTTCCTGTCATTCTTACATGTAGGTGATGATCACACAGAAATTGTGGGTGGTCACCGGGAAAAAAGCAATTCAAAACCTATAAAAGTGACTCCATCCAGCCCAAACCTACTACTTGTTTTAAAAATGATCTGTTAAATATTTGCCCCCACAATATGGTTTTGTTCTTGAGTAATCTCAACTTTTTGAGTTTCCAGCTTTAATAAATAAAGACTAAAAGGCATTTTTTGCACGAGATCCTTCTGTCTGAGGTTCTCTGCCAGGGAACTCTGAAGGGAAAGGATGGGAAACCTCAGATGTCAAGATGAGCATCTGCACCAGAAAATCCCCTGCTAGGGAACACAACAAAGCATCATGAGGGCAAATGGCAGTAACTGGGGGTCTGAAGCTGTCTCCTCAATGAGGAAGGGACCACGTATTTTTCCTCTGACAGAGCAACCTGTGTTTCACCCACCCATAAGGTAATTATGGCCAAGGGGCTCGTCCCAGCAGGCAGCAGTGCTGTGTGCTGCATGGAAAAACTTCCTGAAGCTCAGTGAATGCTGCATGGAAGAACTTCCTCAAGCTCCCTCTGAATGGCTTAGGACAAGAGATCTTCTTTCATTGCTGGCTCTTCTGTGCTTGGGATCAGCTGGTGGCAAGTACTTGGACTCATGTTTGTCAATTCATGGCTTTAGTGTGGAGGGTGGAGCAGAATGACTGGTTCATTATGCAGGTCCCACTCTCTAAGGATGCTTGCAGAGAGTATTTCTGGTGTGGTTCCTCTAGCCAAGGCTTTCCATTTATGCAGCTGCTGCAGGAAAGCTCTCCAGGCTTAGGTGCCAAACAAAAGTGGTGTGCTGACCACAGCGAGGAACTGTTCCTCCCACTTGTATCTCACTGCAAGGTAGGTTAATCCTTGGCTATTCACCAGCCAAAAAACTTGAATCTTGGTCTTGTCAGGAAGCCCTTAATCCTTAAAGAACCTTGGAGTCAACTGTACCTGCAGCAGCCACCTCATGTGCTGGTGCCCCATGGACTGCAGATGCTCTGGGATACCCTGGACGTGGGTTGGGAGCATTGGATTCCAGTGGGCCTCTACTCACCAGCTGGGGTACACCATCAGTGACTTGATGGCCAAGAAAAGAATGGGCAAAACAGGCAGTGCAGCTGGTGACCCATCACATGCTCGGCTCCATGGGGCCACATGCGATTTCTCATTCATCCATCTATCCAGCAGCCTGGGCTGCTGAGCAGGGCATGGAAAGAGGCTGTTTTGGAAGGTCGTAGCTGGAGGCAGGAGCTGTATGAAGGAGCTATTCACTGGCATGGGACCCAGCCCGCACATGGCGGCTGCTGGACTCTCCTTCATGTGACCATCACAAGACACAACCAATGTGTCTGCACAGACATCAACCTCCTGTGTTTGTACCCAAACCACCCCCACAGGCACCAGTCCAGCTTTATCACAGGCTGCTCCACCATCTGCAACGCCCAGCTGGGCTCTGCTAATAAATATGAATAAACAGTCCCTAAATTTTGCTACTTGTGATGATCCTGACCCAAAAAAGCCCCAAGCCAAAGGGCTGGTCCCAAACCTGCAATACAGAATACAGACGGAAACACTGGACACACTGTCAGGACACACAGATGGAGGGTAGCGCGGAGCACACGACGTCAGGGGTAGCGTTGGCCTAGAAAGCAGAACTCAACCACACGAGGGGTGAAAGTCCTGACCACCAGTTAGAACCAGTGCTGGAGAGCAGAGAAGAGGGACACAGCAGAGACAGGAGAGAGGTGGCACCTACTGCTACTCACATGCGGTGAGAGCTGTTAAACCAGGTGAGCAGAGTCCCAAGGAACACTTCCAAGGAGTGCAGTGACCCAGGGTGCTCCCAAGGATGGAGCTTGCCAAGCACCAGCACAGCACTTTTCACACCCCAGAGGGAATGATTCCTACAGCTACAATTCCCCTTTGCACGTCGGCAGCCTCCAGGAGCACACCAAGGAACTCCAGGTATGGCATGGATTGACATGGTTTGGCGGTGAACAAGGTGGTGCCGGGTTTGTGGTTTGACTCAACAATCTTAGAGATCTTTTCTAACCTAAATGTTCCTATGATTCCATGTAAAAAAGTCCATTTTACTACAAAAATTTCTCCCTTTCCCAATCCACAAGCAGGGACTTGCACAAATCTGCAGCCAGGTAATCTCAGTCCATAGAGATGTGTCTTTCAATCAGGTTTTGAGTATTCCTGTCTCAACCCCCCAGCAAATTTATCAAGAGCAGGCTTAAAAATTTATGGAATTTGTAAATCTCTGCCCTCTTCCAGTGAGGAAATTATTCTGGGAAAAATTATTCTTTATAATAAGAGCTGCTAAAAGATAAGTCATGAAAAGCCCTCCTTGACCACCTGCTTTTCTTGGAAAAGCAGCTTTTAGGATTGCATGGGATGTCTGCTGGACCCACGGCAATGCTGTGGCACAAAATAAATCACTGGCTTTGGGTTTCATGCTTTTCTTTGGTTTTATACTCAGCTCCACATCCTGTACTGCAGCTGGAGGAGAGGAACATGGCAGCCCTACCTGACGCTCCACCCAAACTCTCCCAGCAGGAGATGATTCCTGGTGTTTATCCACACTCTTACAGGAACATCTCCAACACCTCAGGAAAAAAATTATGAGCGGGTTGGAATCTGTTGGCCTCTTCCACTCCTGAAACATCTCGGTTTGTGGTTTTCCAAAAGCAGCTTATGTGGGTGGGAGATTAAGCCTGAGATGCAAAAGCTCCACCGTGCTGGCTCATGTTGGACCTGCCAAGGGATACTCGTCACTGTGCTTGGAAAAACCACTCAGGTTGGTTGTCTTTGTTTTAAACCCACTATTTCACTCTCACTGTGTTTTTATTGCCCAATTTCCAAGGTTTTGCTTTCCCTGAGCTGCTGTCTGCCAGCATCACTCTGATAACTGAGGACCAAATAATCATTGGATATTGTGGCTAAGGATAAAAAATCAAAAGTAAAAGAAGGTGCAGGATTTATATAATTTTGTGGTCTGTTGCTTTTTGGACAATATTTACTTTAGCTTTTGTTACAGATGCGTTTGGACCATTTTTAGATCAAAAGGTTCCAACGAGAGGATTGATGTTAAAGCCCCCAAAACAGCTAGTTGTGCAATACAAGTAGTAATGCTCCAGGAAACTATGGGAACTGTGGTGGATATCTAATCAACCCAGGAGCAAGAAATATAGTTTGGATGGAGCTCTGAGCACCCTGGTCTAGCGGAAGGTGTCCCTGCCCTGGTAGGGGTTTGGAATTAGATGAGATTTAAAGTCCCTTCCAATCCAAACCATTCTGTGATTCTGTTATTCCATGATTTTGCCTCTGTTTCTGCTGTGTTCGCCAAATTTACCCATCTACAGCATCCTTGGGAGTGGGAAAAGAAGTGGTGGAGGGATCAGTGCAGCTAAGGTTAGCAGAGAAAGGCTCCCGCAGCTCCGCTTGCTCCCTCAGTTTCATTTCCCCGCCACTTTGGACACAATTACCATTTCGGAGTCACTGTAACAGGCCTGCCCCAGGCGGGCTGCAGGCACCGCCTCGGCGTGAGGAGGGTGCTCAGAGGAGAGAAGGAACTCAAAACTGCCATCGTAATCCTCTTCCTCCGTATCCCCCTCCCCATCAGCAAAAGTACCTCTAGTCAAGAAATCGGAGCGCGTCCGCGCCATGCGGGCTTTCTTTTTATGGCTCGGTCTGGGCACCTGCTTGACCAAAGGATAAAACAAAACAAAACAAAACAAAACGAAAAGAAGGGTTTTAAAGTAAAAAGGAGACTCTAGCTACGTAGCCTTAAGACATCTCTGAGTGACACTGCACCCCATGGAGGGGATGCAGTATTATGTCTAGTGAAAACAGCAAAGGTCTAGGAAGAACAAAAAACCAAGACAGGACGGTGAAAATGGACAATCATGGATGTTACTCAAATGGACGTTAAACCAAACCAAGACAAGACGGCATTGGACAGTGTTTGCCATCAGGATCACAGGATCCTTTTATCTAGAGCTGCTACAAATTATTCCTACAGGGCTCTTTATTTTAAGAGAAGGTGTGGAGGTTACTGTGCTGTCATATCCCCCCCTTCCCTATCCATGTCTAGCAGCCCTTGTGCTTCAGAGTTCACTTCTTTGAAGCTTTTGAGGGAAAACTGGCAGAGTAAGTTATTTTCACCCCCTTTTCAATGGAAAGAGAAAATAAACAAGTCACAACTCACCTCGCCTCTGCCAGACCCCGGCATCTTAAACGGCTTCCGTGCTAGTTCACCCTTGGAAAGGCACTGATGATTTGCCTCTCTGCTGAAACACAACAGAACAGAGATCTTTCATCCTCTCCCAAAAGCCTTCCCACCACACCAGCCCAGCTCCCGGGAGCACACAGTCCAAGCAGTCAAGACCAAATTGCAAGTCTGAGGTCATGGGGTTTTGGAATTGCTTGGAATTCTTCAGGATTGGACTTAATACCACAAGACAAGAAGAGAAAACATTCTGCCTGTCAACTTTATCCAGCAAGGTGGTTATGGATTGTACTCTGGGATTCTCAAATGTGACTATTCTGCTGCAGAGCAAAAATAACAGTACAGCAATTCTTATTGTCTTTTTCTTCCTGTTGCTTGTTCATGTTGCGCGTGAACCAGGAAAAGAAATTTTAAACAGGAACCTTCTCTCATCACAGTGGCACAAAACCCACAAGACTCCTACATTTGGAGGTACTTTGAGTTAACAGTCATTCACTGGGAGCTTTTGCCTTGGAAAGGGTGCAGCAGAATTTAGGAGGAGGGTGGTTTATGTCCTTTATAAGCTACAAGGCCAAAACCACCCCAAAATTAGGCAAGGTACTTTAAGCAACACAACAGAGTGGGAGCGAATGTTGTCCCAAGACCTTGCTGCCATGTCCAGACCCTGGAGCAGCCCAAAGTTAAGCAACGCGATGGAGCTGAGCAACTGCTAAGCCCATTACAGGTGTAATTAATTACCTATGTGAGTCATACGGTCTCCAAAGCGCATTCACTCCCAAACTCTCACTGGATAGATGGTGTTTTTTCATCTGCAATGGCCAGAGTGTCCACATGGCTTTGCTGGATGTATTAATTAGATGGTAAACAAGGAAAATCCTGGAATTTTTTGCCTCATCGAGTCATTTCTATTCCAACCACCCAAAAATCCTAAGAAACTTATTCATCATCTTTCACCTTGAGAAATAAACTCCTAGCACTGTTCATGTAGGGTAAATAAAACCAGTATTGAGCCTGTTTATTGACTCCCTTCACCTGCTAATGTCTGTGATTATCTCCCTGGATTATATAATGTTGTAAGAGACTGAGAAATCATATTCCAGGTCTTTTTCCTTTCCCTCTGACCTCCGCCTCCTTGTTGCTAGAAGACCAAGAACATGTGGTTTAACTATAGGGTTTGTGCAGACTCCAGAAACAACATTCCGGACCCTTTGTATACAAAGGTCCCTAGAGGAAGAAGGAGCCTATGGAGACAACCTATGAAGACAGCCTACGGAGACAGCCTACGGAGACAGCCTATGGAGAAAGCGTAGGGGAAAGCCCAGGAGAAAGCCCACCATCTCTTTACTCACTGGAGGCCAAAGGGATTGTCTTTTGGCGTGAAGAACATGGAGCTTGCCCTCATCTCCTCAGTGGCCTGGTTAGGCATCCGAGGTTGCCGGAGGCGCTCCGTCCTTGAGAAATGGCTGCCCGGGTGGTCCTTGGGGTCCAGAGCTGGTTTAGAATGGCAGCGGGGTTCCAGGCCTTCTCTTCGCTCCACGAACATGCTGACAGGTCGGTCTTTGGGGGCACTGTGGGCTGGAGAGCTTCCCCTGGTCCCAACAGTGAGACCCTTGATGTCCACTGCTGAGGTTGGAGCCATGCCTGGGGTGGGGCTGTGCTCCCCTCTGCTCTGGGGGTGCAGGATGAGGAATGACTGAGGCCGGCTGTCTGCTTTTTTGGCTGGTTTGAGGGAGGGCTCCTTCACTCTGCTCTGCTCCGTCCTCTGCAAAGCCTCTACCCTCCCTTGCTGCTCGAAGGCTTTGCGTTGCCTCTCAAGAATTTCCTTCTGCTGACGGATCTGCTCCATCATCTCCCTCTCATTTTGCAGCTGAAGCTGCTTTTGGCGTTCCTCCTTCTCCACGTTAAGCTTTTCCAGTCTCTTGATGACAGAATCTGGAGAAAGGGCCCGTGTCCCAGGTTCCTCTCTCTTGGCAGAGGGTTTCTCCTCTTCCTCTTCTTCTCCTAAGGCTTTGCCCTGGTCTGGCTCAGAGTCCTTCCTGACCTCAGAGAATGTAACTGTCCTCTCCTCTCTTTCCACTGCTCTATTTCTCAGGTTATTCTCCACCAGCTTCACCTTCACATTGTCTTGTGGTGGAACATAGAAAGTCGGGAGGTTTCTGGAAAGGAGGGTTTCTCTTGGGTGAGCCTTTATAACATTCTGGGGGTCACCGACCCCACGCTCCTTCCTGGTGAGTTTATCGGGCAGCTCCGTGTCTGCTGGGGTCTGTCTGCAGCCGGGCAAATCGCTGTTCCCATCCGCTGCACAGAAAGGCTTCTGCTGCAGCTGGGCCTGGGGACTGCTGGGCAGGGAGTCCATGGAGAACGACTGCGTGTCGTGCTCGTCCAAGGCTAAGGAAACGACTTTACTACTTGGAGTATCTTCACAGCTTAACAACTCAAAGCTCCCTTGAGAGCTCTCGCTCTCTGGGGTTCCCTGAGGGGAATGCAACACCTCGGACACCAGCTCGGTGGACCAGCGCTGCTCTTCCGAAGGCGACAGCCCGCCCGTGGAGCGCACCTTGAGCAGCTCCAAGCTGAATTTCGCCTGTTCCAGTTCCCGCATCCTCCGGCTTTCCCTCTTTGCACGAACCACTTTTTTCTGGTTGAGATCCTCCAGCGACTTGGGCCTCTCTCTCACAACGACCTCCTCCTCGGTGTCCATCCCGCTCTGGCTGCTGGCTCTCTCATGCCTTTTGTACAGGGAAGTATCCAGTGGGTCCATGTGATTCACCTGATTATTCTCCATCAGCAATTTATGTTGTTCTACAGCTCTCACTCGCTCTTCAAATAAGCCGTCCTCCCACTTAGATGGGTCGGAGCCCTTAATTTCCAAAACATCATCTGCTTCCAGTCCATCCTCTTCTCTACCTGCCAGGCCATTCTCCAGCTGCATCTCTTTTAACTGCTGCTCTTTCAAAGCTCTAAATCTGGAAGAAAGCAGAAAACCAGGATATTCAGCCCTGTGCCCACTCAGGATCCTTCAAGGCACTGCACCAATGGTGTCTTATCACCACCACCACCATCACCTCACCACCACCAGCATCTCAAGCAACCTTCCTTGCACATCTGGTGCAAGGCAAGGCAAGGCACGTTTGGTTTTAAACCTTCTCCTCCTCTGCCATCTCTGCTACCCAAGGGCTGCCCCAACGCACCTGAAAGCTCCCTTCGTGCCGACGGCAGTGGGTCCAGCCTCCATCCCTGGTCTAGCTCCTTCATAAGCTGTCAGAGCCAGGAAAGCTTAACCTATCACACCCCCTTGGCTTCTCCATCTTCGCCATCCTGCCCAGGCTGCGACTGGAACAACTAGCAGGGACTTGTGCCCAGCACCAAGAACTCTTTGCAGCTCCCAAATGTTCCACGCTATGTTAAGGTGCTCCACACCTTGCAGGCAGCACCTCTGGAGAGTGAATTGTGACTTGCCCCATGGCCAGCGAGCCAAGGCATGTCTGGAAAGCCTGTGCCCTCCACAGTGGCTGGCTCCAGTATCCCTTGTCCTTGTGAGCCAGCGCAGCAACCAGATTGGTGAGGCAATCTGAGTTAAAAATAGGCTACTTAAACTGGTGCTGCTGCCAAGGGAAAAAAAAACCCCTTGCGAGTATTTACGGCCTTGGCTTTGCACTGCCTACGTGCTCCAACCTGAAATAGGCTCTGCTTATTCCAAGAGCAGGACTTGCAGCTAAATTGTTAGAAAGCGTGGGCAAATGAAGGACCAGGGCAGGTTGGGAGAGGGTCATGGATGCTACCAGGGAACACTTCCCTGCGTAAATCACTGTAGTGCCCTGATTCACATCAAACGCCTCCCTCCCCTGTAAGCAACCTCAAAATACATGTTCCTCTTTACCCGAGGCCAATGGCATTACCTTTGCCGTGCCAAATACCCCCGGCACGCCGCCTGCAGACACACGGCTCTGCTCCTGCGGGCTGCGTACGCCCGCCGGGTGCAGTGTCCCCGCCAGGCTGCCTGGATGCTGGTGGCTGCGGCGTGCCGGCGCCTGGCACGCTCCCGCCAGCAGCTCTGGATGAGATGGGCTGCAAACTGCATCTGCAGGAACCTCCGCCGCTCCACGAAGCCTCGCCAGTGGGTCTGCAGGATGACAGCGGCTTTGCTGAGGACCAGAGGGTCTGGGGACGGTTTGCCTTTTTTTCGGCTCTGGTAGCTACGCCAAAATCTCTGCAAACACAGCAGGGAGTTCCTTGTAACGGGTGTTGTGTGAAGATGGGATAGCACCTGCCTTCATGCAACCTCTTCAGCCCCCCATTCCCAACTTATTACGGCAGTAGGAGTCAAATCCTGATTGCAAGCTCCTTCCTTGGACAGGAGACCTGATTTTACCCACGGGCTCTGTCTGTAGGATTTGGGGACGGTAATTTGCTCTGGAATCCAGCACCAGCACCCACCTGTATGCTGATGGCCGCGTGCCGCAGGCTCAGGAAGTGCCTCCTGCAGAGCAGGCTGCGGAACCAGCGCTGCAGCAGTGTGATCCTCCGCAGCACCTCCTGGTGCAGCAGGTCCTGCAGAAGCTGCCGCTCCCGTTCCTTCATGAAAACCTGGCCAAAACAACCCAAAAAAACACAAGCGTGGAAAGCTTCCCAGACCACGAGTCAAATGATTTAATCCTTCTGGTTGCTGTGTCCTGGATGCTCCCAGGAAAGCTGCGGAGCTGATTTTTGTGAAGGCACTTCTAACAGGTTTCAGCAGTTTCACAACAGCCTGTGACTGTCTAAGCTCTGAATTACAGAGTCTCTGCTTTCCCATCAGGGGAGGCAAAAGGAGAACCATTGTGTTGAGCTAAGTCTACACACACACAGAGTTTTTGGAGGACAGGTGCTTTTTGAGGCTACCTCATTACAACCAATAACAAAACAATATTATTCCTTACTCTTTTAGGTTAATAATATTTAAAGTTTCATTTAAATCACTGATTTTTGGCAAACAGAAGAAAAACAGTTTCATTAATTAAAACCATATACAGATATTAATTTACCAGACAGAAATACAGGCAAATGTTATATCTGTGTCTTAAAGGTTGAGCTGAGGATGAACATTTACCATTGTTCTTCCAACTTGGTAATTGTCTGGATCAAGTTTTATCTTCCGGAAGAAATCATGGATATTGTGCTTAGATGGGCTGATCCCTTGTGGCAAAAGGACATGGAAATGGTTCACAAAATCCTGAGAAAGAAAAAAAAAGGAACACCAAGATTTGGTTAGTTGGGTCCTGCTGCTTCTTTCTCCCATAAATAACAGATTTGCTCCACTGGCCACATGAAACAGGATCTCTGGAGTGAGCAGAAGAACAGATAACATTTTATGCACTGGGGAACACCAAGTTTCATCCATCATTTGTGGTTTGATGGGAAACACATCAAAGCAGGGACCCAGCAAGGTTCAAATGTTTTTCAGCATGGGAGGAGAGGTTCTGCAGGAGCCACAGGGTCATCCTGAGCAAAAAAATGCTGCAAATCCCCAGCAAGGGCCACTAGGGAAGGCGGATACCAACATCTGCAAAACATCTCTGAGATGCTCCAGCCGTTACTGCTGTGAGGATTCAAAGAGTGAAGGAGGTACAAGAGGAGAGATCCTCCCAAGCAAGGTTGGGATCCTTACTCCCGGCAAAAAAAATTGAGCATTTTTCTTTTTCTAAACAGCTGCTGTGTAGGACACGACGTCCGCCCCAGAGCAGCCGCAAGCAGGAAACCAATCGGCACCAGCAAAGCATGAAAGGATTGACATGTGCACAAAACCTGGCAAACACATGGAAAAGAAGAAAACAGGAAAAGCTGGCTAACTCCAGAGGTTCAGAGGATGCCATCACCCTCCTGATGGGACACAGCTAACACCGACATGAGAGGGCAAACACTACTCCCAGTAATTCCAGATGCAGAAGAGAACATGCAGATCAGACACTTCTTTTCCAAAAGGGAGTCCATGTTGCAAAAAACCACTGGTTTTGTTAAAAAAATCACGGTGCAGCCCTCCCTGAGGTCTAGAGTGGCCCATAGGCAGAGAACAGCCTGTTACATCCACTGCCTTCCAGGAGCTAGAAATTAACTACCCTGATAAAAAATGAGCCAGCAGCGCTCAGACAACTGTGCTAATGATGCTAAAGGTGATGGAAGACAAAGCCCGTTGTAGTCAACCTGGAAGGAGTATTTGCAGCTGTATCCTGACTGGCGAATGCGCACGGTCTCCAGCATCCCCGTGTAGCGCAGCTGCCGGAGCACCAGGCTGTCGTTGAACCGCAGGGGCAGCTGGAAGGGGAAAACCAGACCAAGGATGAGCAAATATTTCCTTTCACTGAAGCTTTTAAGCGCATGGACGGGTAAAGGGTTCAGCAGACGTAGCACATCTGCATGACGCACACGGGAGGGAGGGAATCTGGGTCCCCAGGAACCGTACTAATCCCACTGGGATTGAATCCTGTTTGCTTCAGGACTTTCAAACAGCTAACTAGATAAATAAAGCCATAAGAAAGATTTTTTGGATTTGAATTGAATAAGACCTCCCAAGGGCACAGTTAATGGTTGAGATTACGAGCAACCAAATAATCTCCCAGGCAAAAATGCCTGGGTAAAACTCTGAAGGATTAATCCACAAAGCATCTCTACATTTTGAACTGAGGGTCCTCAGTCCATGACAAAATTACATAAAGTCAAATTCAAGAAATATGAGTCAGTGTAATCAATGTAGTTTATTCTAAAAGTATCTGCTTTTACTTATGTAAATTTTATTTTAAGGAAGCTTTAGGGCTCAGACCCAGCACAAGTGAATTCACGGTTCTATAAATCTCTCTTATGTCTGGTCAAGGGCTTCAAAGGAGTCAAATTCATTTATTAAAGTCAATATATTTTTCATATACATTAAAGTAACATATTTGCACATATGTGTTTCTGCAAATATAAGAAGAGCCCATGCAGTTTATCAAGAGCAACACCTGAGTGATAAATCCATGCTTTCCCTTGCTCAAATCTTCTATACCCAGCTCCATTTGAGGCTTTGTTTCCTATCTAACTGCCTGCAAAAACGGACAAAAGACTCCCGAGCTGATTTCTAGCAGGATTGCTTTCACAGGATGGGATTTACCTTCTCAGCGTTGGATCGGATGCACTTGACAAAATATGGCTCTGCCTGGCCAAGGGTTTCCATCAGTTTGTTGAGGGATGCCTGCAACAGAGGAGACAAAGGGAAGGGAGAGGAGACCACAGTGGATAATGAAAATCCAAATGCTTAAATCATAAATCAACATAAATTGGAATTAATTATGAGTAAATGAGGCACATGTGAAATTATTCCCCCAAATGAGTGTTTTAGCACAAGCAGCTTGGCTGATTTTGTCTTTGCCCCCTACAAAGAAACCAAAGATGAATATAATGCTGGGCTGGATTTCAGATCTCTGGCTCCCTTGGAGCCCAAATTCCCACCCCACTCCACACCACAAGCCTCTTCCAGCCATGAATGGGAGATTTAAGACAAGAATTTACAGCTGGCACCAAACAATCACTGATGTTTTTTAAACACAAATCAAATTTTCCTTTACCAAAAGTGACTCCAGGCAGGATCTATTCCTGATTTTTAATCGTCAAAACTTTACTGTTGACCTAAAAATAATTTTTTTTAATGACAGTTTTGCCAAGGGAAAACTGTGATTTCACAATAATTTTTGAAGCCTGCAACCCTGAACACTTCAGAGGTTGTTTCTAGAGAAGAGCTTCAATGCTGGCATGTTCCTGACTGAAGGCTCACTGAGAATCGAGGGGTTTCCTGGCTCCATTTTTCTATTTCCCCCTATTTATTCATCACCATTAAAAGTCTCTCCCATAAAAATGTATTTACATTGGCATCACTCTACAGCCAGCTGCTCCAGTGGGATGTCATGCTGAGTTATCCCTTCACCGTGCAAACCTTTGACTTTTTGGGATGAATCACAAGCTTTTGGAATAAAACCAGGCTGAACACCAGACTGTGCCGAGTCCATTGGTGCTGGCCGGGCTCCTCAGCCACATTTTTTTTGCTGTGTCCTATAAATACTTTGGGTATCTCTAATTGCTGAACACATTACAAATGTGGCATTGGTAACATGCTCCAGAGTTGATTAGTCCTGATTTTAACAGAGTTTAAAACTCAGTCATGTAAAGGATATTCTGTCACATTCACTATAAGCAGAGTTATAAATTTTGGAATACAGGAGTTAATAAACTGGCGTGGTATTAGAAAGAAGCATTTTGCCCACAGATCTGCTCACAGGAAGCCTTTTTTTTCCTTCTGATAAGTTCAAAGACATCTTTATGGGAAGCCTTTCATGTTTAGAAAAATTCATTCACATTCAGGATTTTGGAAGGAGCAAGGGAAGGATCCCAGGCACATGTGATGCAGCTGTGTTATGTACATTAACTTCATACAAATAGCCCTGCTCCTGTCCCGGGGAGCAGCAGGAATGCCATGACGTGGCAGACCTCTGCTGGCATGCTCCTGGTTTTCTCAAAATCTGAAATTACTCTTTTTTACACAAAAGAAGCCTATTGGGAGCTTTCCATCAGCAGCGATGCTGCAGCATCCCACTGGGCCCACACAGGCTGGTGGGAGGCAAAGGGGGTACTCAAGGGACACCCTTTGCTGAAAGCCCAGCAAGCAGAGTGCTCCCAGTGCTGGAAATGGTGGGAATGGGATGTGCTGGACCTGTAGGAGGGGGCACTTCCTTTCCCTCAGCGCCATCCCGTGTGTGGCAGATGGGCCAGGCACCCTCTGCCATCTGGCCCTCGGGAATCCACAAAGGACACGCGAGGTTGCTGGATTAACCCCGTGCCCCTCTCCTTTGTCTCCCTGCCAGTAAAACTTTCCAGCCACCCACTCCTTCACCACCTGTACTCGGCCTTTCAGGAACTGTTCCATCCCTGTCTCCAGGGCACCACCTGCATGTAGCTTAAAGGGGAGCGCTACAGTTTTAGGTAGGGGTGCTTTAGTTTTCCGTCGTGAAAGCCATCCCTGCTCCTGGCGCATGCTCCGAGGCAGCTATTTCCCCTGCAGATTACCCTAAGCATAGGGATAGTGGAAATCCATAGGAGACAGAGCAGCTGCAAGCCCGGTGTTGAGGCATTAGCCACAAAGCAGCATTTACCCGCAAAAAAGCCATGATAGGAAACATTTGTGTTTCCTGCCCGTGACCCAGTTCCATGCACCACAATTTTATTAGTTTGCTCTTGATTAAAAAAGCAATGCTGCTGCTTTGTCCCTCAAAATGCTTCTCTTTAACAAGTGCTCCATGAAATTAGGGGTCCTTGATTTGAACGTGCTGTGCAAATATACCAAAAAATGTCAGTTGTGACCCCTGGGGCTTTCCAGAGTTTTGTTGGGAGCATAAATAGGTTTTGAGAAGGCCTTTTACTCCAAGACATGCCTGTTTCAACCCCTCCAAGGATATGAATTAAACTCTGCAGGAGTGAATTTTGACCAGAATACCATTAGATTAGACAAGGCTAAATATATAAATATACAGATGTGCATTCTGCAAATTATAGATGTATATATATATATCCATGTGTGTGTGCATATATTTTTAATTATTTAATCTTATCCACACCTACACACGGAGACTTTCTAAATATAAAACACATCTCAAAAAAAACCCCCAAAGCAGTCAAAATTACAAGTCAAAACCAACCCAGACTTGCTTAGAACCCAAATTTTACATGAAAAGCTGCTTTCTATTATTACCACCTGCTCGTGCACATGTCTTGTAGCAGTTTCCAAGCTGTGATGCGCATATAGAACAACCACAGACTCATTTAGGTTGGAAAAGACCTTTAAGATCATTGAGTCCAACTGTGAGCCCAGCACTGCCAAATCCTTGGAGGATTATTTTCCCTGCAGCAAACCCCAGGGATTGCGGACTGGCACACAGCACTGACAACACAAGATCGATCCCTCCTCTGAACTCCTCTGCCCGCCTGGAGATAATGCAGCAGGATTCTGACCTTTCTGCTCCTATTAAAATTCCCATTCTGACTCAGCACAGATTATGCTGGATAAAAGACTACAAAAAACGTGATTTGGGGATTTTGCGGTTTCTGGATTTGGGGGAGAAAGCACCACAATGCAAAGGCTTGGAATGTGAGGCACCAGAGGACAGGGATGCACCAACACCTCCCTCTGCAGCTCATCCTCATGTCCCACCTTGCTCCGCCACGTCATCCCCCATGACAGCCATTCTCACTCTTATTTCTCTCCATCTGCACCCTTTCAATACCTGTAGCATCTCCCAGCTCCCTCAAGCCCTCTGTGGGATTCACAGCCTAAATGCTGCTGGGGCAGGTGATTCCTCTCTCTCCATCAAAGGAAAGGGCTCACCTGGAACTGGGCACTGATGCTAGGTGGTTTTTTCTTCTTATGGAGGTGGAGGAGAGATTTGGTGATGCGGTCGTGCAACGTCAGGTTTGTGAGGTGCTTGAGGGACTTCACATCCAGCAAGTGCTGCGGAAAAAGAGAGAATCCAGAGAAAATACAGATGTTATCATCACACCATCTGCTACATCCCTCCTTTACCCTCACAGGGCTTCCTTAGGTGACATAATCTGAACAGGGAACACTGACGGATGGCTTCCCTGTGAGGGTGGGGAGGCCCTGACACAGGGTGCCCAGGGCAGCTGTGGCTGCTCCTGGATCCCTGGAAGTGTCCAAGGCCAGGCTGGACGGGGCTTGGAGCACCCTGGGCTAGTGGGAGGTGTCCCTGCCCGTGGTAGGGGTAGAAGTGGATGACGTTTAAGGTCCTTTCAACACAAACCATTCCATGATTCCATGATTCTCTTCACTGCTAATGAGCAGTTCATTGATTAATTGCATCAGTGCCTCTCCAGGTGCAAGGTGGACATAGAGAGCAGTAAACATAATGTTTGCTCCTCCTGGTGCTCTGTTCCCGACCACAAATGCAGCACCAGCGAGAACCACAAAAAGCATTATTTTTCTAGGAACAACAGATCTCTTGGCATCTCTTAAAATATAATAAATGCAGCCAAGATGGAGGGACAGTAACAAGGTTGTTGTCTATCAGGTACCAGCTCTCCTGTGCCACTTACTTGCTCATTTTAGTTTAGAGATTTAATTATTAAATTTCACCAGCATGTAAGTACTCCATCCCAGAAGGAGGGAAAAAGGAGTCAGAGCAGCTCCAAGGAGGATGTAAGTGCTCGTATCTCTCCCAGCAGAAATCAGGGCTGAAATCCTTTGGGTTTATAGGAATTAAAGAGCCCTGAACAAAGATGAGTTGACCAAGGTCTTGGTGTAGACACAATGGTCTTCTTCACATCCAGCAGCATTGCATCACTGTGCTACAGCCTTAACCCACAGCCCGCAAGGGGGAAAATGCTGCTTCTCACTCACCTTTGGGAGACTGGGTTTGGCTTTGAAGTTCTTATTTCTCCTGGGGAGATAATAAACGGCTCAGGTTAATGCACAGTGCAATTGTGGAATGGAGGAGTTTATGAAACCAACCCCTCCAAATCCCCCTGAGCAGCTGTTGCCCACAGCACTGAAACGGGGCTGCCCCTGCATATTGCAGACTGAGAGGAATGTACCCAGTTAATGGGAATGGTTACACTGGGAATGATGGGATGCAGGGAATTTGGGAAGAGTGAAGAAGCCACGTCACAAAATGATTGACCAGCCGCCTGCTTTCCAAACCCCATGTTCATTCCAGCCACCCCGGGATGTTCCCTGAACCTTCTGAGGAGGCTGCAGTGTGAATCATCATCATCTGCCCAGATAATGTATAATGGAAACTTTGATATCATGTTAGAAGTGTGACTGCATTACACTGCTGCTGTATCTCCAGACTGTTGTGACCAGCAGGTTTGTCCCTTGTCATTCTTCCCTTTGTCTGTCATTCTGAATGTGAAGAATTAAATCAGATGTGTCAAACATTGCTCTGACACAACTGAGAAACACCTCCAAGTCCACTTGGTACCCTGAGAGTTTTTCATCCTATTCACATTCCCCCAACTCCCCGTGCTGCTCATTATGCTCCAGGAGTAAGGCCCAGATCCCCTCCTGGGTACTGACATGAGGATGCCATGTGCCCTCTCCAGCAGTTTGCTGTTGGTCGTGTTGACGAATATCCCATCTTTGTCCAGGAAGGTGCCGGGGCTGGCGAGCCTGTTGTGCCTCATCCCCATCCGGCCATTCCAGCCAACTCCGTAGGCATCCCTGAAACACCAAACACCGTCAGGGAGAGATAAAAAACGCAGTTCTGTGATAAAAACAGATCTTAAAATAACCCACTGGTAGAAAACCAGCTGCTGCTTTTTTCTTTCCACTGTTCATTCGCTCCCATGGGATGAGTCCCTGGTGCCAGACAGCACATGAGGCCATCGGCTACTAAAGCACCTCTTAAAGATCAAATATTCACAAAAGGAACAAATTATCAGCAGGACAGTAACAGCTTCCAGCTCTCCCACACAGAAACCTTAAGTCTACAGATACCTCTAGATACCTTTGGTGGTCTGAAGGATACGAGGCCATGACCTCTGGTGCCGACTCTGTCTCCTTGAATTCACACAATCATTCCATTAGGGAAAAAAACCCCAAATCTAATTTGCAATAGATTCATTATTTGCCACAAAGACGGATGTCAGCCCCAGCTGGACTGATGGGTCGACCCAGAATCACTCTCTGGGACCTGATCACAAATCAGTCACCCAATTGGGTCCTCTCTGCCATGGAGCAGAACTGCTGTGATCTCCAGAAATGCTCACCTGGTTTCAGAAGGGCTGAAGGGAACGAGGAGAGGAGCCAAAATCCCCTCTTGGATGGATGGAAATGGATACTTGACCAAACTACACATCAGGGCAAGTAATTTCCAGAGCTGAGGAGACTTCCAGTGGTATCTGGGGGACATGAAGCCTCACATGGGCAGCACCCAAGCACAATACTTTTGGCTTGGTGGGTTTTTGGTGGTTTGTTGTGGTTTTTAAATTCTAAATTTTTTATCAGACTTGCAGAAATCATCATACGAAATAAAAGCAATCTAAGGAATGATGTGGGGGCTGCAACCCTCCCCTCCTCAAGTTATCTCAGACAGGAGGAAAAGGAACAGAAGGAGACTCCAGGCTGCACCAGGTCATGAGGATGCTGAAGGACATGGTTGTTTAAACGTGGCCTCAGGTGCCGGCCACTTCTGAGGTCTGAAAACAAAGCAGCCCTTTGCCTTAAAGCCTTGATTTGGAGGAAAGGCAAATCTCAAGTGCTGCATGGAAATTAAAAAATAAAGGATGTTAAGCTGTTTGTTCGGCCAGCTCAAAGCCTGGAGCCAGATCCTCGGAGCAACGTCACCTCCCCGCCTCGTCTGAGCGCTTCCCAAATTCCTTCCTGGCCCCATTAAATCAGCATTTTGACACGGACCACTATTATAAGGAGGGATGAATCACAGCAAAGTAAAACCCCTGGCTACTCGCTCCAGGACCTGCTTTCTTAAGCATTCCATTCAAGGATTGTTAGTGAGAAGCTTGAATATCCAGGTGATATCCTCCTGTCCATCTTTCTTCTCTTTGCATCTCAGGTACCATCCACCAAAACCCTCTTGTTTGCAGGTGGGAAAAAATATCACCAGTTGACAGGAACCACTAAAACTCAACAGCCACTTTTGGGATGTACAACACATCATTAATCCTGGCCAACCTCTCTGGAAAACCCTAGAAATTCCCATGTAGCTTTGAAAAACCCAAGATATAAAATGACAGCTCAGTTTGTTCTGGACACTTTAGGATAGATATGCTCACATGGCGACAGATGCAGGCTTTTGGTACTTTGGGGTCAAGCACCTCACTGAACCCAGCCAGCTGTTTCCAGACCAACACCTGCTCAGACATCCCTGCACTTAAAAGTGTCACCAGTGAGCACAAACCAGCAGGATCCCAACCAGCCCAAGTGGTTTGGGTTAGGCATGGCCTGGTTTTCATTTCTCAGCAGCCAGGGAAGGCACACCGCTGAAGCCTGGTTTCCCTCCCAGCATGTGCAAACCACTTGTCCACTTTCTTCTGAGATCAGAGGAGAGCACTTGGCTCCCTAAATCCTCCACAGTGACTTCCTGAGTGATGTCATGCCTCAAAACTGCTTTTAGAAATAGGCCCCGGGCTATCCTGTGGGTTGGATGCACAAGCAGACTTATCAGCGACCGCATGATCATGAGACGGCTTTGAAAGCAATTCCTGTTTAATTTGGAGCCGTAAATCGCTTGCCAGTCAATCTGCTGGGAAGCTGCTAAAGCCAATCTCTCTTCCAGACATGTTACCTGCACCCCTGTGCTCACCTCCTCTTGCTCAACGAGTGCCATTTACCTGAAATACCAACATTTATCAAGTGTCACACGACTCTCCAGATCAAAAGCAGTTGCAACGAAAGGGATCAAAATCACCTGCCTACTCCGAAAGCACAGGCTGGACCTTGGAGATCTTATGAGACACCTGGTTTGTGCTTACAGAAGGAAGGGGCACAGGTGACATATGGAAACCCATCACTGATGATGTCCAAGGGAAGGGAAGATCATGGACCACGCTACCAAGGCACCACAGGAGGAGGAACACAGGAGTTAGGACGGCTCCAAAAGCACTTTTTCTGCAAATAAAGGCTCAGATTGAGGCTGCTGGTAGGTCACAGCTGCTGAGGATGAGGAAGGAACACACAGTTCCTCAATTCTGGCTGTTTAGGATGACTTGTCTGCTGTGCTGGCATGGGTTAAGCCACACAACCAGAGCTGACCATACACTTTTCTCCACAGTAAATAAACACATCCCCCTCCTTGCCTGGGTCAGGAGGAATTTTCCTGCCTTTACAACATCCCCTTGCTGAGATAATTGAAATATTTTGGACTATAAAAATGCTGGCAGCCCAAGCTCCCACACTAAAGTGCCTCCAAAGCTGGAGTTGGGCAGTCAAGAAAAGCCCTGTCCCAGTTCACGGATGTTCCTCACATGCCAAAGGCTGGATAGAGAACCTGCAGGAATCCTCTTATCTACAAGGGAAGATCTCCAAAGGGACGAAGTTTCACGTTACGTTATCTTGAGGGAAACTTGCACAATCAGAGCTGCTGGAAACAGGGAACGTCACCTCTTGAGACACCAACCTTCCCTGCCTCAAGTGTTATCAAGGACTGACTGTTGTCACAGCCCAACTCATCAGAGCCCCAGCAGCTGCAGCATTACGAGAAAGGAAAGGAGGTGGCAAAGACTGAGGTGAGGACAGCCAGGGCTGCATCACCTTCCCAGGATAGGGTGGCTTTGCTTGTACCACCTGGATTTCTGCTCAAACTTGAGAAGTGGCACAAATTTATGAATTCAATCCAACCATTTTAAGTAAATCCCATCCTCTCTAACCACTGAAATGGACTTGTCATGATGTGAGAACATTCCGCTCTCCTGCAGTAGGGTGCTGCTGCCTCTCTCAAAGGGGAGGGATTCAGAGGAATAAGAACATTCTAGCCTTGATGGCACTCAGAGAACATGTGGTGAACACCACCAGGCAGAAAAAGCCACTTTTCTTCCCCTAGAAAAAGAGGAACGACGTGTATCTAATTTTTGTTGTGGATGTTTGGCATTAAAGCCACTAAAAATGAGCCTTCACAATATCCTTGAAGGATATTTAATTTTGTGTGGAAGGGAAGCCACTGAGATGCAAGGACTGATTTGATGGACACATTTCAGGAGACAGACTCAAGAGTCCTCTTGGCTTGTTCTGGGCCTCTCATTAACCTCAGAGCAGCCATAAAGACACACCTGGATGCTCCAAGGAGTGGTTGTAGGAGCTGAGGATGCTCCCATCCCTTCCTTTCCCCGCACACACCTGCTCAGAGGGAAGCAGAGAGGCACCGTACCCCTGTAGAGGGGCATTGGGAAAATCAGACTTCCTAGGATGTGCTGAGGGATAGCACAAGAGTAGCTGGGAAAAGGATCAGTGCCCAGACATCCCTTGGAAATGAAGACTTTGGCCTCACAAGCAACTTACTTCTGGAATGGGGATGAAGAAGGCTTTGCAGGAGAGGCACAGATCTGTATCTCGAGTGTAGACCTGAGTCTCAGTAGCTGCTTAAATGGTTGGAAACTTCAAGGAAGGATTTAAAAATAAAACCATACATAAAATCTGTAAAAATCAATCAATTTTGAAGCAAATGTGCTTTTTTCCCCCCTGAAAACAAGCACGCATTTGGCAAAGTACCATCCCAAACCCTGTACCTTCCAGGTTTTCCACATTCCAGGGCACCTGGAGCCACCATTCGCTGTATGCAGTTCTGCACCCAGACCTGTCCTCCTTAAATGACTGTTTCCTTGATACTGGGACATTCACTCATTTCCTTACGCTTCTTACCCCCTCGTACACCCACCACCAACAACTGCTGCCTTTGACACAGGGAATTTGCTTTCCCTGCCTGCTGTTCAGCCAGGAAAGGTGTTTAGATCTGATCACACGGCAGAGAAAGAACGAAGAGAAGATAAGATTGATAGGCGAAAGGGGAGAAATGTCAATACAGCCATTTTAAGGTACAGACAGTGCTCTCCCACCCCAGGTCCCTGGCCATGCCAAGGTAAAAGCAGGAGCCTTACCGTGGGCTCCTCTCGTTGATGGTGTTGACTCCCTGGAGGTCTGAGAGCGGCGTCCTCGGGCTCTTCCGAGTGATACCTGCAGCAGCACATGAAGAAGATGTTTCCAGCTGGCTCATATCCAACAGACAATTAGCAGAGCCATCCCCACAGACAATTAGCAGAGCCATAGCTGAGCCCTGACTCCGGCGTGGAGCAGCGCGGACGTGTCCTGGCACATGCCGGGCACAGCCGGGTGTCAGGGATGCCATCACTCCCCAGTCCCACCTCCCTGCCAGAGTCATCACCCTCGTGAGCAACACTATTTGCTCCAGCCTCTAATTCCCCTCCCACACATGCATAGGGTGTTTTAGGGACCCGCTGTCCCAGCCAGCAAATGGGGTGAGGGAAGGGGCTGATGGGGGGGAGCAGCCACCCGTGTTCTCCATGCCCAAGAGATTCCCAAGCTTTCCACTGTGCATGGGATAACCCAGTTGTGTGGGCAAAACACCTGGACATAATTAGAATGCTTGGAAAAATGGTCATTTATTCCTTAGGCACTTCTTCTCTCCCTCCCTCCACACACGGACATGTGCAGCGAAGTAGGAAATACTTTATATACTGTTTTATAAAGGCTTGAACTGCCTATTGAGCCTATATCCTTTGATACCTAGAATAATTTATTTGTAATAAAATATATCTAATAAAATACTAAATAAAGTATCTATTTTGTATTCAGCCAAGGAAGCTGCCACATATGGTTACAGTAGCAGCTGTTATCTTCCCCAAAGTGGAAATGTTTTGTAACCAAGCACTTAGGAAGACAGAAGACAATTTTTGTAGACAACAAAACACTTTTCAAGTCACCAAACCACAGAAATACGAATATCTGATAATGTGGAGTTTGACATGGAAACAGCTGAGCAATTTTATAACTGTCTCAAAATCACTGCTGTGAGACAGGAAAAATCACAGCTCTCACCTCAGCATGGGGAAAAATGTGTTTTATTCTACCCTGAGACATCTACGGTGGAAAAAAAAAGGGAAGAAAAAGCTTTTTAAAAAGAAAAAAGTCTAAACTATGGTTTGTAGCAGGACGGGAGGGAGCAATGGCATATCCCCTCCTCCCCATATTTATAATTCCATTGTTTAATGCAGCTCAGGTGCTGAGCTAAAAGATTTTTTATTCCGAAAGATGAACACAAAGCAAATACACTGAGACCTGAGCCTGTCCTGCTCTTCTGAGCCTGCAGTTCCTGAGGGGAAGTTGAATCCCTACCAAAGTCAATGGTGACATCCCTTTAACAGGACATTTACCACCCTCCTTGCCCTGTTGAGATGTAACAGCTCATCTTGAAGCTGAACACTGGGCAGGAGATCCCTGAAAAGGCTGATGGTCCACTTGGTCAAGTTTTTGCATCTAAAGGTGCCCAAGTATCCTGGAAATGTCAGCAAAAGAAAATTTGAGGGTGTGCTGCCCCAGGTCACCTTTGAACCCTCCTGTGCTCCAAGGCAGGACCAACCAAATCACTCCTGCTGAGAAGGTTTGGCATCTCCAGCACTGGAGGTTTTTGGAAAGCAAGGCAGGTAATGCATCTGAGTGCTTAACAATACCCAGTGCTCAAAACTCTCTTTTCAATCCCTCCTTTTGCCATTTAAGCCTTTTCTTGGTTACATTTCTTGTCCTAGGAGTGTTCTTGTGTCTCTTTCAAGACTGGCATTTCTGTGACCAAAGTCTTGATTTAGAGCACAGAAACCCATTTGAAAAGACGGAAAAAATGGGAATAATCAGGAATGTGCTTGAAATGTTGCATTAGTACTTTTTGTAGCTAGTTTTAGACTAAGAAAGCACCTAATGTCTAGCTGGATCTATTTTTAATATAGATTAAATTAATGTATTTTAATATGCCTGGATACTTCCCCGTTAAGGCCCAGAAGGCTTCTCTAGCCTAAAGCAGGCCATGAAAAATGCGATTTCACTGGTATTTCCAAGAGTTTTTTAATCCATGTCCTTTTTGGAGCAAAATCTGTCTTCCTACTCTTCCCTGCACTCCCCACCAAAGAAAGAAAAGGCCCAAAACACCTTCCAACCCAACAAGTCGAGCTGAAGTGATGAAGACAAGGTTGTATCAAATTAGCCCTGTGTCCACACCTTGCATTGCTCAGGAAAAGGGAATTTCTATTTCAGGCTTCCAGGTAACAGCTGCATTTAAACTGCATCGTGGTTCGGCCAGCTCAGCACCTTCAGTGACTTGTTGATTAATAAAGGTCACAGTGCACAAGTTGGGTTAAAGAAAACTGCTTTAGATACACCAAACATAAAGACTTTTCTACATTGTGCCATCACTTGGCTCTTTAAAGAATGAACACAGCCAAAAAAAGCTGTCATGTTGATGTAGCCCCATTTCTGGGAAATAAGGGGGATTCTTACAAACAGAAGGTAAAAGGGTCTTAGATTTCAGCTGGTGAGTGGCACGTGGCCTTGAGAACTGTGTATGGTGAATATGGGCTATTGAATTGTAGGAATCGATACTCAGCAGGAAAGAACAGCGTGTGAGTGGCAACAACCTCTCACTCCCTTCATCCAGCTCAGACACAGCCTGGTCTGGTTTACACTTCAGGCAGAAAATTATTCTGATTTTTCAAGCGTATTCCCTTTCCTTCAGCCAGAGTGTTTTGGAAAGATGGACTGATTTGCCTATCAGGTCTTTGCCCTTGTTGAGAAGAGCTCTGCACAATCCCCATCTACTCCCTATGGATGAATGCCAACCAGGCCAAGAGCTCCAGTCTTGAATCAGAGGTGTCTGAACCCAGTGCCTTGCTCCGGAGGAAGTGGTGGACTCCAAGGCACCAGGGAAGCAGCTCATGGTAAGGGAAGGGCAACCAGTTGGCTCCAGAAGCTGAATACCAAGGGACCTACAGGGAATCTCAACAAACTCATCAAACCAATTTGGTTTCTCTCTTTGTTCAGAACTAATTGCACAGCTCAAGACAAGAAGATGACCTTGGTTCCTCTCTCAAGGATGACACGGCTGTATAACCTCATCTGACTTGTGGGTAAAGCCGAGTCCCCGGGGCCGAGCTCGCCTGTGGGGCCCAAAACCTGCTGGATTCCGAACTGGAATGTTACACATGCCCCAAGCCCACTTCAACTTGCCAAGGCTGGGAGCCTGGGGAAGCAGGAGCACACTCGGTGGGAAGATGGGAATGATCTCTGAATGCAGAACAAGAATTACTTGTTTGCCTGGTCAGATGCCAATTCACAAACTATGGCAATGTTCTTCTTAGACCCACTCATTGGATTTTATCCTAAGAGACCCCAAATTGTGTGGACCAGTCTATCTAAACAAGGTTTTAAGTGTTGAGCTCAACACTGAGCTCAACTTCCTGCTTCCGACTAAGTTAAAGCTCTAAGTATCTCTTGAGTTGTATGAATGTCCTTTTTCCACCTAAGGAACTGCAAACTAAACCCACCAAAATCTCCCATATTGCTGAGCCAGCTTCAAAATTAAAGTTAAATTGACCCATTAATTGCAAGTAAAATTACTCTGCTGATAATCATCTTCCCTTCCAACAGTTTCTTAGTAGTATCAGTAAGGTTACCTGGCACAACACCACTTAAAAAAATCTGAAATCAAGCAAAATTTAGTATCACTCCTTTATATTTTCTTATAGCAGTGTTGGGAACTTGTAGGGGAAAATAACGTAGTTAAATTAAGAATGAAAGCCTAAATTAAGGCCTAAACCACCTCTGCTCCCCCAACCCCACATGCTGCAGGAAGCACAGACATCTGACAGAAGGTCTCTAACAGGAAAACCATATTTGTGAAAATTTAACATGCACCTACTGTACTTACCGTGCTCAGCTCTGCAGGAAAAAAGGTGGTTTGCACTTACACCTAAACTTCATGAAGTTTAATTAAGATGGGCTGAGGCTTTGCCCATGCAGAGCAGCTCTATTTCTGTCAGCTTTAACACGCAACATGAAGGAAGAGAATAATGGTAGGAAAGTAATGTATCTAAACATGAGAGCACCAAATATCTATTTAAATATAAAAATAAAATAGCGTAGTGCAGGCAAGAGTGTCCATGTTGTCATGCAGGATGAGTTTATTACGTGACAGAGGAGTGAAGATGAAGAAATGGAGACCAAGTGCACCATTCCGTAAAATAACACTGACAATGCCTGTTTTAAGTAAAAGCCCTGGGAGACAGTATTTTCACAAGATAAAGATATTTCTGAAGTCCAGTGAAATCCAAATTAAGTTGAATTCCAGCTGTACCAGCCTTGTATCAGGAATATTCTTTATTGTTGTCAGTGACTAAATGGGGAGACTGCCAACAAAACGATTTTTGCAAGATCTCAGATGTGGGTTTGCTTTTAATTTGACTCTTCCAACTCTGCTGATCATTTCCCAATAGGCTGAAAACTGCTCTAAGGCAGCTGGTTTGAGCAGGGAAGGCTCCTCAGGCGCTGTTTTTTACCCTTTTTACATGGAATGCACCTGGTTTCCATTTCTGGACGTGTGAGTGTGATATCAGAGGGGAGGACGGGTGGTGCAGCCTTACTGTACTTCTCCTCCTTGCACCTCTGCAGGATCTCTAAGCTCCTCTGATGCACTGGGTGGTGGAGAAAGCTAAAACTATCCACACTTTTCAAAACCGCACATGGCACTGCATCATCATGCCCTTGGGAAGCAAAATAAAAACAAACAAAAAAAAAGGAGAGAAGAGAAAGATTTTATAAGCGGAAATCAGGAGAGGGGAAGGAACAAGCCCGAAGGAGCTCGAGGGTCACACGATTTTCGTGCTCGACACAATTTAACTGCGGTTTCCTCCACACAGCACCGTGGCACAGGAGCAATGGGCTGGACCACGTCCCACTCCCAATTATAATCCTCATTAGACAGAGCATAATCACTTAGTAATCACTCCAAGATTATTTGGGCAAAAAGAGGATTGTTAGATAAATCTTTATTTTTATTAACTTATTTTTTAAATCCTTTCTGTGCCTCTGCCTGGTGTTACCTGCAAATCCCTGTCCAGATGCTCTGTGACGCAACCACCTGGAATTCTCATCTTGCATCACAGTGCTACATTTTGCTCAGATTTTGGCAATTACAAGGAAAAATGTAAATTATTTGCATTAAGCATGGTTTCCATATTCCCTGAGGGCAGAGAACACAGTGTCTGGAGTTTGGCATGATAGGTTTGAGTTGGAAGAAACAATCAAAGTGTGGCCAAGAGGACTTCTGATGGCCCAGCTGTGAGCACAGGGTGGAGGAGAGGTGACACCAGTGACAATGTGCCAGCAGGCAGCGCCTCTCTTGTCACGGTTGGCCAAGTCCAGGAAGTGCCACACTCCCAGCGAGGCATGGGGGAGTCACCGCGGAGTCACCTTGTGCCAGCACCTATGGGAGCATTTCATACCAGCACATCAAACCATCGGAAAGGGCTGATCTCAATTCTCCACAGGAACACTGTCAAGGGGTGTCTTCCTCACCTTAACACCGATGAGACCTCAAACACCAAGTTTTTGGTTGCTGTCACCTTTATTTGGCAAATGCAGCATTTTTTATTGATTATTTTGGAGGCAGTAGTTTTTTTGGTGACCAGCTTCAGGAATAAATCTGCAGAAGCCAGTGGGATTATTTTTAAGGAGGAATTACCCACGAAGCAACCCGTGCTGGCCAAATCCAACTGCAGAGCCCATCAAGGGCAGGTGCAGCCTCAGGACCACAAAACTTTCATCAGAGCAAAGATTTAGGTCCAGCAAAACCAAGTCTCCACAGCCTAGTTTGTATGAACAGCACCATTTTTTCCATTAAGTTTTTGCTAACAGAGAATTAGAGGGTTTTGCATAATAAATGTGTATTGATGACAGCAAAAAAAGTCAATCAGCCAATTTTCTTTCCTAAAAAGCTTGATAGTGTTCCTTTAATCCAAGTTCACTAACAAATCCAGGTCTAACGCGCAGTTCTATTGGACCGTTTAAATCCTCATTGATAAACTTAGTAATAAAAATAATTAAAAATCAAATTATTGCAGAGTTCCACCCTTCAGCTAAGTGCAGCTCGCTTGATCCTGGCATCCTTGATTTGAGGAGCGTTGGCAGCACTGTAAGAAGCATCACTTGGGCAGAACACAAAGGTACCAAACAAAATTCACAGTGACACCACTTTGCTGCTCTTCACCTTCAAGTTAACGAGGACAATCACACAATCACCAAAAGCTGCACTAGGAAGATACCAGGAGCACAAAAAAAGAAGAGTCCCCAAAGCCAGCAAGAGAAAATGCTGATTATCCTTCCAGAAGCATCTGCTTGGCATGGAGGAGACAAGCAAAAGGATGATGTGGAAAGGAAGCAGAGCAAAATTTTGCAGAGCTGCTTAGAAGTAAGCCAGGGATTTTTCCAGAAAATCCCTGCTGGGTATTGCAAGCGTAAAAGCATGAGAGATCCAGTTGGGATTCAGACAAAGAGTGCAAAGAGCCTTTAATTAAAAGAAGCACGTTGTGGATATTTCCCTGTTCCCTCACGTCACTTGCCTGATGGATGGGGAAAGGACCTCAGAAACCAAGAACGGGCAGCATGTCTTGAAAAAATATCTGTACAAATATTAAGTATGTGCATGTGGATGAATGTGTGAGAGAGGCTGTTCTTACTCTACCATCATTTTATCAGAAGCTCCCCATCTGTGGGCAGGTAGATGTCCAAATCAGGCTAATTAAAGACATCAAGGATTGATAAAAACCAAAATAAAACTCAAACATGTGCTGTCTTTGGTTCTCTGCTTCTATCTATCGAGATAGGAGAATTTTAGTGATACTTTGATGACTCACAAATGTTTTCTGCCATAGAGGCAAAGCATCAATTTGGGGCTTTTCTGCATTATTTTGGAGAGAAGAAGGGACTTCCTGCATCTGGCAGTGGATGCATCATGCTACACCAGCCTGTCACACTGTCCTGACACTGGCTGAGCCTTCTGTCCATGTCCACCTCTTCCACAGCCACCTGCTTTGGTGACAGGATTTTGGAGGAGGACAATGGAATAGGAGATGAGTGTGAGGTCCCACCAGCAAAAACATGATGGAAACACTGTTACTAATCTCACCTTGCTAAGTGTGACCTGGGCAATGTCAGAATCCTAGAATGGTTTTGAGTTGGAAGGGACCTCAAAAACCATCCAGTCCCACCCCCTGCCACAGGGACAGGGACACCTTCCACTAGACCTGGTTGCTCCAAGGCCTGTCCAACCTGGATGGTCATGCTTGGACATGGTGGGTAGCTCTCCAAAGAGGGCAAGGACAGTGATCCCAGCTCTGCCACTGCTTGTAGGCTAAGTTTTTCCCACAGATAAGGTGTACCTTAGTATGGAATTTAGATTGAGGTAATCTCCTCCCAGTAGTGCTGCCTGTATAGTGGAGACGTTCTCATGACCTTTTCCCAATTTGGAGCACAGAGAAGATCAGGGTATAAATGATCTGAGGATTGTTGGGAAGTTTAAGACAAACCTTACCTGGCTTTCTGAGGGGTTTGTTTGTTTTCCCTTTGACTCAGAACCCAGACGGTACAAAGCACAAAGCCATTTGAATATAGGCTGAAGGACATGGACAGATAACAGAGCAACACCATGAAAAGGTTTAGAAATTCAGCCATCACCATGTATTAGTTAATTTTGGTGTGGAAAGAGAAGGAGATGCAAGATTTGAGTCTCAGAATTGTCTCAAGACCTCCTGGACTCACCCAGTTATTTATATAGCTATAATCATATCTAGGTATTGACATAGATATATACAGAGAGAGAGATATAAGCAAGTTACTGCTACAAACTCTGGACTGAAAAGCAGGAGTGAGGAGATGAGCATGGCAGGGAGCAGGACCAGTTGCCAGAGACACAGAAAGTGAAGCAGGGCTTGAAATCAGCTCTTACTTCCTGAGATTAAATGAATTTTTCTTATCTCTTGGATCAGCTCATTTGAGTTCAGCCTGGGGTTTATGCAAGATGAAAATGCAAAGATGGATTTTGGAAGCCACCTCTTTGAAGTGGCCTTTCTTCCAATGCCAAACATCTTTGCCAGCTCCCTCTTTGGTTACTCTGTCCAAAAACACTGCCTTGATGCGCCAGACAGACCCAGGCTCATGAGAATCAGCTCTTCTCTTATGCTGCATTCAACAGGTGTCAGAGGAAGAACTTCCAAGAGCTGAAAGATGATTTTTTGCCTCTTGCTCTTCTTGGGATTTGCTCCCAAGAAAATAATTCTTTCTGCTTGAAGAGCTTCCATCCCTGCGCTCCTTGTCCCAGGCTCCCTCGCTCTCCACGATGCAAACCTCACTGATTGCAAAATAATTCATGGTGTGGCTCCGCACTTAATTTTAACCCAGCTGACATTTTCCCTGCTGAGGGTCTAATTCCGTCACGGATTTCAAGCCCTCTCGTGCCCCGAAATGAATAGTAATAGCTTGTACCTGTCTTCCCGAAATTGCGTTATGCAGAGAAATGGTCTAAAAGCACAGCCAGGTCTTGCCTGCCACAGCATGATGATGCACCATCACTTTAATTTAATGCCCCCGTGATCCATGGTTCTGGATGACTGCAAAGCCATGAATTTTGCTAGACAAGAGACACGCTCTCCTGCAGCTGAAAGGGTGAACAGCTTGGAAAATGATAGGGAGATTTATTGCCTTTTTTTGTTTCCAGATGTAACTAAAGGCTCAAGAACTATTACAAAAATAATTTGCCTTTTTTGCTGGATAATTTGTCTCTGTTTGAATGATTTGGGTTTCTCTATCCATGCATCCTACAAAAAGGAAAAATTAAAGCAGCAGTAAAATGAAAATATTTCCTTATGATAAGTTAAAATCCAAATGTACCTTGAAATGTGACTTCTGCAAAAAATCTACCTCTTATTTTAATGAGTTTTCTAATAGATTAAAAACTCCTAATAAGTCAGGCTACTTAAAACAGTGTAATAACATATTAGACCCAAATTGCTGCTGGAAAACAGGCTCCAGGACCAGGTGGTGGGCACACGTACCAGTTTTCTTCTCCACGTAGCGTTTTCCAGCCTCCCTAAACGCGACCATGGCCCTGAAAAAGGCCCTCAGGACAGCCCAGCGGAAAACAGCCACGGGATCAATCCCGATCATCCCGCAGATAAAGGCGTTCTTGCTGCTCCGCAGGAGAGCCACGATGTCCGGGCGCATGTGATCCGTGTTCTTCTCTCGGAAATCCTAGGGAAGGAGAAGGAGGAGAAAAGAGGAAAATAAACAATACCTACAAGATACTCCAGGTAGGATCTTCCAGGGTATCTCTGGGCCAGCACAACTATTGAATCCTGTTTCCATCTTTCTCTCCTGCTCCTGTATCAGATACCTCTTTATGACCATCATCTCTGATGCTTATCACGTGCATTTATTGCATCAGAAACATGATGAGAGATTTGCAGCTGCAAAACCCAAGGCTGTTTCTCACAAAGGCTCACCCGCCCAGCAGAATTCCTTCTGCTGATAGCTGGCATGAACAGAAATAGGGTCAACTTTGGAATCGTTTATGTGGGATTCCAGAAAGTACCCGTGACAGTGGGATGCTGAGACCTAAGCACACATAAGCTGTATTAAAAGTGGCTAATGATGAGTGAAACACTGGGTTTTCTACACAAAGCCCAGAAAGGCCACCAGACACCCGATTTCAACTCATCATTGGGGCATAGCACTGAACTCAGTGCGCATCCCTAAATTCTTCCTGAAATGCCCACATGGAGAACAGGAAGACCCAGTCCCTACCACCTTTTCATTTCCCCAAACACTTCTCTCCTGACTCTCCCATCTTCTTGAGGCAAGTCCTCTCCAAAACATCTCTGTGGAGCCTCTGGGGCTCTCCTTCCCAATCCCAGATTTAGATTAAAGCAGCTGCTGGGAAACAGCTGGGTGACAGACCTTGACTCCGTACTTCACTTTGCCCGCGTAGTGTTTGATGATGAAAGCCGGCTCCATCACCGCCGGGAATTCAATGTAGGAGTTCCCTTCGTGTTGACGCTTGAATTTGTCCAGCAGTGTCTGGTTTGTGGCTTGAGGAAAACTGAGCGGAGAGAATTGAAAGGAAGAAGCTGTACACCCAACGGGAAAACTTTTCCACTTCTTTCTTGGCCACAAAAGGGAAAACAGAGACATTCTGAGATTCCACTTCTGTGTCTGCTTCAGAAGAGCCTCTTGGTAAGAGAAAGCCAACCCTCCATCCTCAAACTCCACGGAAATCTGCAGCATGGGGGTGTATTTCACAATTTTACCCAATTTAATTTGTTTTAGCCCAGTACAGTATCAGTGGGAGAGCATCACTGCTGGTCTCTTGTCAACGAGACAAGAAGTGGGGGAGAAACCTGCAGGCAAATGGTGGGAGGAGACCTCGTGCCCTGGGCCATGTGGATCTGAGGTGACCTCAGCAAAACCACCTGGCCTTTCCCTGCCTTTCACATTAAGGGAATTGGCACAAGCACCCGATGGGAGAACTGTTCTGCTCCAAAGTTTCCACACCAATGCAGCCCCAGAAGCTGCACGTTCACCCAAGAACGTCTCCCAGGACGACAGATGGATGCAATCAAGGACGCAAATCTGAGATAAGTCCCTGATGCCCATGAAACCCTGTGGAGATGCAGCCCCTATGGACAAGTGCCCTCACTTCACTCTGGTTCAATTTTTACCAGTAAATTGATAAATCCACCTTATTTCTCAGTAACAGCACCTACACATCCTGCTTTAGCTCATGCACTTGGGTTCAGCACCTTCACATCGTCACACCCCAAGAGACAGGGAACAAAATGAAGAGAGAAGCAAGGGAAACCTCTTCCCTCTAATGGAAGAAATTCTGGAAAGGAATTTCAGTAATTATTTTTTAAGGCTTTTTGCTCAGCTGACTGATTCTCCACTCTGTGGGTTGCTGCCTCAAAAACAACACTAGAAACACCAAGCAGCCCAGTGAGCTATTAGCACCTTTCTGGGAAGCTTTTTTTCAGAAAACTGGAGGATATTTTAACACATTTTAACTGAAAAAATAAATCTCATTTCCAAAGCCAGCATTTTCCTACTCACTTGCTTTCCTCATCCAGCAGATGGAGCAGCCCCGTTGGCTTCTTGCTGATCAGGTTGATGCAGCTGGAGTTGTCTATGTAGTCGATGTTGTGCCAGCTAATTCCTTCTGCTCTATATTCCTCCTAAAAAAAACCCCACAGATGACATAATGATGATGTGGTGCAAGCAAAAATAAAAGACAAAATCCAAAGGGTTTTGTGGAAACTGATACACCGTTTACCAAAACAAACATATCTCCTGTAGATATTGCATCAATGCTTTCTGTGATTCTAAAGAAAAGGATAAAGAACCTCTGGAACAACTTGAAACAAAGGGAACCAGAGAACATTTCACAATTTCAGATGCACCTGATGTTTGTTTGGACACGGGGCGGCTGTGTGGGAGTCCAAGCCTGCCAAGGACACCCACCATGTGTGGACTCCCACTTTCCTTTTCCTGGATTGCTTCTAAATCACAGCACAGTTTGGGCTGGAAGAGACCTTAAAGCTCATCTCATTCCACCCCCTGCCATGGGCAGCCACAGCTTCCACTATCCCAGGTTGCCCTGTCTAACCTGGCCTTGGACACTTCCAGGGATAGCCACAGCTTCTCTGGGCAACCTGTGCCAGGGCCTCCCCATCCTCACAGGGAAGAATTCCTTCCCAATATCCCATTTATCCCTGCCCTCTGCCAGTGGGAAGCCATTCCTTGTGTCCTGTCCCTCCAGGCCCTTGTCCCCAGTCCCTCTCCAGCTCTCCTGGAGCCCCTTTAGGCCCTGCAAGGGGCTCTCAGGTCTCCCTGGATCCTTCTCTTCTCCAGGTGAGCATCCCCAGCTCTCCCAGCCTGGCTCCAGAGCAGAGGGGCTCCAGCCCTTGGAGCATCTTCATGGCCTCCTCTGGATTCTCTCCAGGAGCTCCATGTCCTTCTGCTGTTGGATCCCATGGCTGGAGGCAGCTCTGCAGGTGGGGTCTCACCTAAGGGGGGCAGCAGGGCAGATTCTCCCACTTCCCACGCTTTGGGATCTGGGGGGGTTTTGGGGTTCCCAGTGCATGTGGCTAGGGCATGCAGAGCTTCCCACCCATCAAAGGGGTCACACAACTTGCATCAATTAATATTTAGTATTCAGCTGCTGGAAGGAAGTTGTGGTACAACATATTAATTACACAGAAAAAGCAGTAAGCCTCCCTTTCCTGCTTCCCTGGACTCTGCTCTTCCACATCTCCCACTACTAATGGCCAGTGCTCTATGGGTGAACGAAGAGACCTCCAGCTATACAAAGCCACTGCTCCAGGAGAACCACCACCCTCTACAGTAAAAGTGAGGATCTGCCCCCAAATTCAAGCTGAGGCAAAAAAGGCTATTCATTTTCCATCAAAATAGTTCTAACCCTTGCTCTCCTATAAAGGTTATGTCCTCTGAGATATACTTGCAACGGGATTACGTCAAGAAGTCTTATGCAGAAATTATTTTAGGGCATCTGGATGAAAGTAGAGTTTAAAAATCATAATTTTTATCATATGTTTTAAGACTTGTGACTCACTGTCTAAACAGAGATATTGGAACGTGCACCTTACTCCATGTGTTGGACAAAGACCTACTGATCCAGCTGCCTTTTTACTTCTCTATCACGGGGACATTTTGATGGCAGAATTGAAGATAAAAAGGAAACATTTCAAAATCCTAAGAGGATACATCTTTCTAACAATCAGATTGTTATTGCTGCCTCTGCCTTTAATATGAGCAAACAACTTTAAAAGAAGTATGTCCATCCAAGACTCCTCATCCGAAATTAGCATGAACTCTACAGATATTCTCAGAATTGAAGAGCCTGAAGAGCTTTGAGACATTTCACAAGGAAATTTTTGCTAAAACAACCCCTACAAGGTCCTGAATTCAGTATGGGAGATATTGTATAATCTTACAACAACGATACAGATGGATACAGACGTGTGCTGCCTCAGAAGGAGTTTTTAACATCCCTAAAGCCTTTGAGATTCAAAATATACAACATCCCCTAGGGGAAAAAATCCTGCAACTAAGGAATGACTCCGCATTATGAATTTTGTTTTCTCTTTTCATTTTTTAATCTTTTTCCTTCAGTTCTTGCTGAGCAACCAGGACACAGCAGAACCTCACAACAACATTCCCAAGTCCCTGCTGAACTATAGGCAATAGAAAATCACAGATTTGATTAAAACTCGTGGCATTTTCAGTGCAAGCCAGGAAAAAGCTTCTATCCGGCAATCGCAGGCTGCGTATTTCAGAGCAGGCGTGAGCTGCTCCCAAGGGATTTCCCAGAGAGTCACAGGCAGTCAGCACCATCCATCAACTGCCCACTTCCAACAGCCCCTTAATGGAGTTCAGGGTCCATTAGGCCCAGCTTTGCCAGCTCAAGACTGGTCGGGAGCACGGGGAGAGCAATAAAACCTTGGCGTGATGAGCCAAGAGCAGCATTATTTCAGTGGTGATGGGTGGGTGTTACTGGATCTATATATTTATTATCATGACTCTTTGTTGAAGTACTTGTTGGGGGGCTTTACATTTTTTTGCCCCCCCAGACCCCTTAAATCAAGTAGAATTTTATTTCTCCACACATCTAAACTGAGAAACTGTCGCTCTGCTCTAGAAGGCCTCCAGACATCAGTAATTCCACACGGGACGTTCGGCAGCTGCACAGCAAATGTGCTGTGAAACTCCCCTTGCCACACTAAAAACTTGTACTGCTCCTGAGATCAGTGCAAAAGCACCTATCAGCAAAGCCAGATAGGGAGTTTTTTTAAATAGTCCAGTAAATGACCATGAAAGACCAGAGTTCACTTCTCTGGGCTCATTTTCAGCTGTTCCACAGACCTGATGGTCAGTCATCTGGTCCCTCCTGGCCTCGCTTCCTTCAGCTGCAGGATTTTGGCTAATTCTCTCTCCTCTGCTCCTTTTTCCTCTGGGCTGGGTCAGAAACACTCACTCCCAGGCTCTGGGTTCTTCCCTCCCTTCCATCCCCAGCACAACCTGTTCCCACTCTGGCCAAGTGAGAAGAGAGATTCAAGTCCTCAACAAACAACCTTTTCCACAATAATTCAGAGATTTGCTCTCATTTCAAGACAGGCAGCAGGAACTATTCCAGAGCAGCTGCTCCAAAGTTTAAACGGAAATAAATTCCCCTTATTCCTTTTTTCCTAGTGTTTTTCCAGTTCTTGATTTGGTTGCCTTCAGGATCTCAGCTCAAGAGATACAACTATGGCTTTGGGATGGGCTGATGTAATTTCTGGGGCGTTTGCTGGTCTGCAGAACACCCTGGAGATTGTCCACAGAAAGGCAGAAGCTTTAGGATAAGATCACTGCTGTCCATTACACTTAATAAATTGCAGCTGTTAATATTCCATATGATTCCTACATTTGTCGTCTAATGGCCATCTTCCTGCAGAATTCAGGAGATATCCGTAAACGCTACGTCCAAAATATTCCTTCATCTCAGAGTATGACAACAAAGCCTCTGCCATCCTTGGATGGATGCAGGGTCCTGGAGCACTGGAATATTAGGGAATTCCATTCAAACAACATGAGGTTTTCATTTAACAAGACAAAAACAACATGAAACACTCTCAGTCCCTTCAAACAAAAACCCCTCAAGCTGGAGGTTGATTAAAAATCAGCTTAAATTTATACCTTGATTTAAAACTAAATTATGTTTAGGGGCACATTCAAATGTCCTGTTCCTGGAAGATCATCTTTACATTAAGAACCAAGTTGTTGACATTACCACTATCTGCAAAAGTTTCTAGTGCAGTGAAGTTCACAGAGCCCCAACTCGCAATAAAAACGCGAGGATTCACTCCTCCCATCCCTGGATACCTGAAACCTGGTCTGCTGGAAAGTGCAGCAATGCAAGTTCATTGGAGAGAAGAGCACTGAGCTCCCAGACTTGGCAAAAGAAATGCAGCAAAGAATGAAAAAAAACATTTGGGGTTTTTTTAGAGTCCAGAAGCTCCATATTTTCATTTAATTATTGGGTGAGATGCTACAGATTGTTCTCCAAGTGGACTCCATAAGGAGATTTCCACTTCTCAAGTGGGAATTCAGAAACAGCTTTGCTGCCCTGAGCATGGAGCTTGTCAGTGTGGGGTCACTGAAGGGATCTGAATAAAACACAGTTTATGATGTTCAAATATATTAAAAAAATATATATAAAATGGGGATGCAGACTTTGAAATGCACATGGAATATGAGAGTAAATGTTTACTCTCACGCAGCGTTACCTGAGGCAAAGCAGCATGTAAGATTTGGGGTACCAAACAAACAGAATAGGGCAGAATATCCAACATTTTTAAGTAGGAAAATTACAGGAAATCTAGGAAAGGGAGAGCTGTTAAAGCTCTGTTAAAGAGAAATTGTGCCTGTCTGCACTGACCCAGAGCACAGACGCTGCCCGTGGCACAGAATAATAAATTTAAAATTGAAACACACATGCTGAGCATCAGGAAAACTTTCCCAACTGGGCTGCAAGGCCTGATGGAAACCCTCCTGCTAGGAACAGAAAAATCCTGTAATTTTATAGTTGGACTTGTTGAGAACCAAGTCCCATTATCTTTACAGGAGCGTTGGAGCAGTTCTGTTATCAGGACTTTGGTGCTAAACCAAACCAAATCACTCTAATCCAGGGTGGAATTACAGATTTCTTTATCCTGAGTGGGAGAAAACACCCACAAGCCCAACAAATTCTTGGAGATGCTGGAAAATGTCTTTACACCTCCATATACAATCATCAACTACTCTGCCTCCAGCCACAGCCATCAGTAAATAAACCCAAATGCTAAAAAGCACAATTTGGGGAGAAAAAGTTAACTCACACTTAACTAGATATGATATCTAACTGTGATAAATATGGTATCTAAATAAGATATCTAAAACCTCTTTGCAGTATCATGGTCCCTGGGTGCTGCTGCTCCCCAAAATCACATGGTAAAATTCAGAGGTGGGGAGGGAGGGACCAGGGGCTTGAAAAACTTCAGAGAAGAGGAAATGCAGAGATGAAATGACACAGGAGACGTGATAAAAATACAAAATAAAAACCATAATAAATTCCCCATCTGTCTAAAAGCACAAAAGTCAGGGTTTAGGAAATTCAAATCAAAAGGTGGTGAAAAGTCCCACCTAAAGATAAAGGTTTTACCACGATATATGAAATTTGTTGCCCTATCATGGGATATCAAAAATACAAATTTTCTCATGATTTAAAGAGGTCCAGAGGGCTTTGGGCATCCATCCACACATCCTGCAAGCCAAAAGCCCTGAAAATCCCTCCGTGTTTCAGTGCCCTGGAGGCAGATGTCTTACCCCACAGGCATATTGCCATTAGTCACAGTGAGAATTGAGCAGCCCCAAAAATAACATTTAAAAACCCTAAGAGCAGCAGAAATCCCCACCAGCTCATTCACCTCCTCCCAGAAAGAGCCAGACCAGATCCAGGAGTTTATCTACTCCAGCCTTTCCTTACTGGGGCGTAGGAAAACCTTGTTTACTCAATGAAAATTCCCAGATTAAAGTGAGAAATCAACCGAAACATCCCTTTTTCCAGCGTAACTCCACGTGGGAACATTTCCCATCGTGCTCCTGTCATAAAAACTCACGTAATCCAGAGCCACATGATCAACAGGCAGCTACTTTTGGATATCTAAATGTATATATTTGTATTTGGCATAAAAATTCCCGACTAAACAGAAGGGTGTGAAATTCCTCTCTTCTTGCCTTGATCACCATCTGCTGCAGCTTCAGGCTTCTTTGCAAAGTGAGAAACTAGGAATTAACCCCCCTTCCACATCTCTCTCCATTCCTAGCTGAACTCCCCAGTTTAAAATAATCCCCAAATATTTTTTTATCGTATGTTAAAAAGGGTCGTTGTTATGTGAAAAACTAAAGGAGCTAAACCTCATAAAAGCTCTTTTCTGGCTATGGACACATTTGCATCCTAAAATCCATCCTGGGGAGCTTGGGAAAATTTGTCCACAGCTGGAAATGGCCAACAAGGTGTGGGGGAATCTCTCCCCTAAGGATTCATCTGTCCAGGAATGAACCCATCCCATGGAGGATTAATTGCTTGTTCAGCAAATGGGCCCAGCAGAATCATCCCAGCATAAACTGATGATTAAAATGAGTTTGATACGATAAATCCATGGGATGTGGAAAGTTCCTAAATGAGTGAGACCAATGTCTGGTCCTTGGTCTGCTTGTGCTGCAGACGGGGTGGATGCCTCGAGTTCCCGACATCCCTCCAGGAAAAGATGATGAGGCCGAAGGTTTCATTTAGGAATGAGGATTTTTATGTTTGTTCTCAATTTCAGTAGAAAAGGAATTTATAGACACAGACATAAATGTAAATATAGAACACATATTTTTTAACTATGTGCTCACAGACACAACAAATATAAATACTTAGCCACGTTCTCTATGAATACATGGTCTACAAACAGGTTTTCAAGGCCCCCCCTGTCCATGATAACACGGCGCAGTGCAGGGGAGCTGATGAGCCTTCCCTTGAAGCCAAGGTCCTCCTTGAGATGGTCTCCTTCCAGGTGGCTATTTCAGCACTCCTCAGCAAATGCCAAGTGAGTTTGGATTTATTCTGAGGCTGATGCTTCACTCACTGATAACCTCCCCCCTGCTGTACATAGGCAGATTTGAATTTATTGGAATTTGCACTCTTCATCATGAAAGTGTTTTAAACCAGCAGATTCAGCCCAGAAAATCATGTGCCAGCTCCACACCATCCATCTCTGAGCTCAAATCAACTCCCTGAGCTTCAGTGGCAACAGGGTTTCAATCATAAATTATATTTTGCTCTCAAAATGGGCAGAATTGGGTTTGCATGGTTCAGCTGGCAGCACACACATTGCTGTGAACCCATGGGCTCCCTCTGCAGGAGCATCTTCTTCCCAAGCTGCCCTTACACAGCCAGGAGAAGCACAAGCTTAACATTGCTGTGTGATCTGCTGGTGGATCAATTCCTTTAACTTCTTGTGATCAAAATTAAAGAGGAAAAGAAATATCTGTATCTGCATCTGTATTGACACCTTGAAAGATGGATCAGAGTTAGGAGATGTGAAGGAACCTCCACAGTGGTCATGGTAAGCACCAGACAGGTCTTTGAGGCTGAACATCTCATCCCCCTTCCAGTTCCACTCCCCATTTCTGTCAATTAACACACTCCCGGTTACAGTCCTGCCACAGTAGGACCATTTTTAGGTTGGTTGAAGCGTTTTAGAGGCTTTTAGAGATTTCTTGCTCACCATCTTGCTTAAGAGGAGAGGTTACATTGCACAGCTCTGTCCCATGACAATCCACCAACAGAAACACAGAATGGTTGGGTTGGAAGAGACGTTAAAGATCTTCTGGTTCCAACATCTTGTGGACACCTCCCACTATCCCAGGCTGCTCCAAGCCTTTCCGACCTGGTCTTGGACACTACCAGGGATCCAGGGGCAGCCACAGCTGCTCTGGGCACCCTGTGCCAGCACCTCACCACCCTCACAGGGAAGAATTCCTTCCCAATATCCCATCTAACCCTGCCCTCTGGCAGTGGGAAGACATTCCCCCTTGTCCTGGCACTCCAAACCCTTTTTGTACCATTAATAAATAAAAACTGGTATCCCTGGCACAGTCTGTGCCAACACATCTGAGTAGGAACCACAATCAGCAGAAAATATCATCTACCTGGAAAATGGAAGGAACCAGCTCAGAGGAGAGGAAAAAAGCTCATGAGATCATGGTGACTTGGGAGAGGGATAAGGGCACTGAGAGCAAGCACCTGTGACTTGGAGAGTTACAGCAAGGAGCATGGGATGAGGGACGGGCTTGCCAAATGCAACACTTCTCTGCACCGGGATTAAATTAAAGGTCAGGAAATTCCATATGGGGAGAACTGGAACCGGATGATCTTTCAGGTCCCTTCCAACTCAATCTAATCTATGGTATCAGAGGATACATAAATAATATAACAGATTAGGATAGATCCTATTACATATTATACATTATATGCTATATTTGCATATAATTACTGCTCATTATCTGAAGAAACCCAGAAACAAGTGGGTGGCAAATGAAGCCCCCCAGCCCCAGTCCCAGCCATACAACCTCCATGGACTCAAAGATGCTGGAAGGACCCAAGACAAAGCTTTGGGGGACTGAAAATGGATCCAAAAATCACTGAGCTTGGAAAAGACTTCCCAGACCATCGAGTCCAACTTGTGCCTGATCCCCACCTTGTCACCAGCCCAGAGCACTGAGTGCCACATCCAGTCCTTCCGTGGACACCTCCAGGGACGGGGGCTCCACCACCTCCTGGGCCGTTCCAATGCCTCAGCACCCCTTCCATGAAGAAATTCCTCCTGATGTCCAACCTGAACCCCCACCCCCGGCACAGCTCTGACCAGAGCTGTCTTTCATTTCACGCATGTGCTTTGAAGTCATCCTACCCTGCAGATCCCATTTAAACAGCTCTCGGCATTCTGATTTTTATTAGTATGATTTATGTGCTCTAAGCATGCTCCTCTTCCTCCAAATGTGAGTTGCATTCGATGGCGATCTGCCAAATAATAAATCAATAACTTGTGCAGCCTGTTCTTTCTCCACGGGTCATGTGGCCCGCAGCTGACGGCAGCATTTCTCGGAGGGCAGCCGCTCTCCCATCTCCAAGGAAAACACAAATTTGAAGCGAGCCTCCCAGGCCAATGGTTGACTTCTGATGGTTGGCTTTTGTCTTCAGAGGCAATAAAGAGGCGTTAACGCCTAACCAGCGATGAGACACAGAAAAAACCCTGGATGGAAGGAAGAGTGTTCCAAGCAGTAGGAGACCCTTTTTCGTAATTTATTTTAAATTTAAATATTTTAGATTGATGTTTTTTTAAATGAATTCACTCCCACTGTGATGAACGACCTGTTGTAATGTTCACAGAACCATAGAGTCAAGGTTGGAAAACGTTAATGATTAAACTCACGCTTATTTAAATATGATATCTAAATATAATTTCTAAATGGGATATTTAAGTAAGATATCTAAACTCATTTTAGAGCGTCATGTTCCCTGGGGGCTATTGCTCCTCAAAATCATGAGGTAAAACTCAGAGATGGTTGGAGGGAGTGACCAGACCTCCAAGACCATCAAATCACACCTTCAACCAAACACCACCATGATTTAGTCCAGACTGTTGGAGCTCTCCACCTATTGCACAGGACCAGTAAACCACAGAGACCTCCCTAAATATTTATGGAGCTTTGGATGGCTGAGCAAACATTCCACAGGATGTGTTATCCTGATGAAATTCAGTTTTTCAATCTGAGCAGGCTGAGATTTTCTGGCTGGGACATCAAGCTCACCAGGGACCCCACCAGAAAACAGGCTTCACTGAACACCTGAGCTCCTGCCAGATGATCGTGCTCCAAATTATGTAATTTTTCAGCCCCAACCTTGGTTATTTATCGATTTTTTTAAACAATAAAAGCATGTCCTTGAAACTGAGGTTTGGTAGGTAAACAAAAGCCGGAAAAAGAGATAGAACAGAACTTAAATAGCAAGACCTATGGGATGGAAAGCTACAGGATGAGTCCTCAATCTTTGCAAAGCATTAGCTGAAACAGGGAAAGGTGGGTGAGGTGGAGAGAACCAAATGAGCCCCAGCAGGGATGGGGGAAGATTGGTGAGGACAAAGATGACAGAGTTTGGAGAATGGGATACATAAAGAAATAAAAACTTGTACTCCTGGCCCTTAAACTGTCAAAGACCTGGAAACTTGGAGGAAACTCAGATCATGGGTGGTATGGTACCGGTGATCTCCAAACTACGTCTTCATCCACAGCAATTATTTAGTGCAATGCCCTAAAAAAAACCCAAACAAAAGGCGAGGTGTAATGCCAAAACGCTGTTTTCCTCTCCCAGAAGCACCTGGGTGCTCCCTGATTTGCAGGGCAGCTCTGGACAGAAGGCCACTTGATGAGGGCACAGAGATGGAGCAGGGCTGGGGAACAGAGAATCACTGCTGAAGTGAAGCTCTGACAGCACCCAATGAGTCCAAGAGCGACAGGGACGTGTCACCTGAAGCCACCAGCCTGAGGGAGGGATGGTGAAGGACCCCCCACCCTTGTGCTGCCCTGAGCAAGCTCCACATGAGGCAGCAGCCGAAGCCACCAGCTACAGCCCCTCACCCGACCTCCCCCCAGGAACCTGTGAGATACCTGGGGAGGAGAAAACCACCTTTGCTACGTGATGGGGCAAGGTCACAACCCCTGCTACAGCCACCTTTCTACATTAATAAATAGATCATCACCGATCCGGATCCGAGAGAAGACTGGGATTTATAAAGTCTTTACCCTTATCCCACAGTCGGCTGCAAGAGAGGAGGATGCTCCTGCAAAGACCTTTGCAGCCCCTCAGTCACAGCACAAGGGCTGCTGTATTTTTGGGAGGCACCAGGCTGAAGACCGAGGACGTCTTGGTGGTTGTTTGCAAACCACTGGAAATAGTGTCATCTTCAGACAGAAGGTTTAAAAAAAGATTCACCAGACACATTGTATTAGATTTCACCATGGAAAAAAAAAGGGAATAAAGATTAAAATAATCCCACGGTTCTCCTAGAGGACTGTGGTAGGTATTTTGGTTTCCATCATCAACAGCACGTCACGGCAACAATTCCACCATGGCTAAATGCTGTTCTGGCAGACAAATGCCATTAGGATTTCAAGAAAAATCCTTAGTGACTGTTAATTTTGTCATTTGTTTTTTTAGCAGAAGTGTCCGGGCATCTCAGCAATCTCTCTTCAGCCTCCTGCAACCTTTGGAGAGCCAAGGATTCAGAGAAGGGTCTATCCACTTCAGGTCCCCATCACCAAGACATCAAAGAAACCCTTATAAAGCCACAAATACCTCAGATAAATTCACGTTTTGGAGTAACAGAACTATTTTGCTCCCTAGAACACAATATTAATTCCTTAGTCTTAATTTGTGATTCGTGATTATCATTAAAAAACCTTTGGGCCAGTGAGGAAGGAAGGACATGCTGAAGATCTAAGACCTGAATATGCATCCTTGAGTTTTCTTTCCATTGAATCCTGTCCTCCACATGCAGCCGGAATTCCAGGGAAAGTAAATGGTTAAACCATCCAATTCATCCAATTTAAGAATCAGCACTCGTGCAGCTGCACAGATTATTTGTATTTATAGACTCAAACTATGCTGAGATGCCTGAATTTTCCAGCAGCAGAGCTTGCAGTGCTCCAGCCAGGATCCAGGAGGATGACGTGCTCTGGCATTAAGAATTGGAATGGGCCCTTTGCAGTTTGATGGCTCCACAACTGCTCCTCATATCCATACAGCAAACACTGACTCCAGTGACTTCACATGCTTGACAGATTTCCAGGAGAAAGCTAATTAGCTCTGAAGCTGCTCCAAGAAGAATTACGGATTGCTGCACTCAGGACCTCTGTGCATCCCCCAGGCTTGGGGGGAGCACTGACCTCCGAAGAAATCCCAGCCCAATAACAGGAATTCCCTCATGGATGACAGCATCTTGGAGGAGGCCGCTGAAACCCCACCTCACTGAGGAATCATCTGTCTCCAGCTTTCAGGAAGGGTCCTCCCTCCCCGAGTCTCTTCTAGGAAGTGTATGGTAATATTTATAAAAAATCCAGCTGGTACGGCTTTGTGATAGTATCAAAATTTCCATTTTTATGGTGGACAATGGGAAAATAAACCTGTCCCTAGAAATAGACAGGTTTTCCCATTCTTGGAGCATCTATTGAGTAGGGTGTACCTGCATACAAAGGCCACTTAAAAAACTGAAATTAAATGGGTTTGAGTGGCTCTGCTCCACCTTATTGATCAAAAGCAAAGAGATTCAACAGAAACCATCAAAACCATGAGCAAACACTCCCTAAGTGACCCACTCAGGAATATATCACTTGTTTTTTGAACATCTTCATACTCGTGGCAACTTTTCCTTCTGAGTTTCCCAATCTCTGAGAACACTGAAGAGGCCCAAAATGAAAACGATCAGGGTTTTTGGGAAGGGCTGGGTTAATTCTGTAATGATGATAAGGAGCGTTCCCCTCGGCCTCCCCAAGAAGGCTTTCACCTGGAGGGAGGTCATCCAGACTGGCATGTCAAAAAAAACGTGTTTTGAAGGTCTCTAACATATTTCCTGTATTATACAGCCCAATAACAGTCGTCCATCCATGAAACACATACTTTCAGTTTTTTTGTTCTGCTTGTTGTTGGATAACAAATGGAGAAGCTTCCTCCCACCCATCTAAGCCGTCTTTTGTGTGTTACCTGCAGCCTGTGTTTTTGTTATCTCTCTTAAGTGCATTAATTTGAGGCTGGAAAGCAACACCCTGTCTTAACAAACCTAAAGCAAAGCTTAAAGTTCAGCCTTTCCTAATCTGCCAGGGCTATTGAAGGTTGTAACGCTCTCAAGTCTGACCTTGGAGAACACATGAGAGTGACACTTCCCCTCCCTCCCCACAAATCAACACTGGAAGGCAAAAAGCCACTGGAATAGATTCACTGGAATAATTTCACTAGATACCAAAAAATAACTTTTACGTTGTATCAAATGACACGGCAGCAAGTCCAGGCAAAGGCAAGGAAGGAATTGCTCATGGATGAGCCCTCTGAGCGCATATCAAGGAGTCAACAGAGTAGTGGTTAAGGACTTCATGATTTTTTGGAATCCAAAATGTTTCTTTTAAACCAGCAAATGTCTGGCTGGATTTTATTTTACAGGTGGAAGTTCGTCATACAGTCAATTAGAAGTTAAATTTGAATAATTCAGTCCTTAACAAAGCAGAATTAAAGAGACAATTTAAGAACTTTATCAGGGCTACAAAGTCATGTCAACACTCACTGATATCAGAGAGTAAATATTTCCAGACTTACCTGTTCCAGTTTAAAGATGTGTTGGTTAAAGTAGTGCTGCAAGCGCTCGTTGGCAAAGTTAATGCAGAATTGTTCAAAACTATTGTTTTCATAGTCTTCAAACCCAAAAATATCAAGCACTCCAATCGATAAAATCTGCAAGAAAAGTAAGAGTGTGGGTTAGAATAAAATCACATAAAGTGGATTATTTGTACATAGTGCACAATCAAAAGCACACAGGCAGAATTAAATATACTTAACAGCAGGAATTTTACTGGAATTGTGGATATTGTGCCATCTGGAAGACTCCAAATCAGAGAGACAACATGCAACTTTAGATATCTGGACAGAAGGGCTTGTTCTAAGAGAAAAGCCCTTCGAGAGGTGAATTTTTTCTCATTTACAAACAAATGGCCATCTCTGAAGAAACCTGAGCCCCATTCCAAATTATTCCATTGGATTTAAGAGTACTGATCTTCAGACAGGAAAAATGGGAATAGGCTTGGGAAACAAAGGCTTGCACCGTGAAGACAACCCACAGGAACAGACCTCCAAGGTGAGTGCGGTGTCCAAGCAAACCCACTCAGCTGCAAACCTCAAGAAGAAACTCCTGCACATCAGGGCTTCCCTTGGAAATAATCATTAGTTCTCCTGTGAGCACTAAAATAGTGTCACAAATAAAGCATGCGCCTTGTTTGTCAGGTGGATCAGATGATGGACTGATGTTTGGGAGCACCAAGTTGCTCCTGCCTCACTGAAAGGGGGGAATTAATGCAAAAATAATAATGCTGCTGAAAAGGGAGTCCAAAGCCCAGACTAACACTCAGCCCTAACTGCTGGCCCAGCCCTGCCCACGTGATCTTCCTCTGTGACACATGGCTGTGTCCACGTGGCTCTTCCGCGCTCCGGCACCTATTCCCACCAGCTCCCGCCAGTTTGGGATGAGGGATATGGAGAGACACCTCTGTACTCCTTTAGTTCATGGGCAAGAGAGGTGTAAAGAGGGAATCATCCCATTTTCTTGGAACCTATTGGCACTATGAGCTCTACATTCTCTGACAAACTTCCAGAAGGTCACAATAGGGAAGTTTTTTCTTTTATTAAATCCATAACCCACAATATAAATTTCAGGATTTGGTGAGTTACAGTTCTAAATAGCCTTTTTTTTCCATCACTTTGATGATTTTGTGAACCTCAGCCATATCTCACCCCAGGCTTTTCCCCAAACTGAAGAGCCAACGCCTGTTTGGTCTCTAATCTACAATGACCTCTTGAGATGCTCACTAAGATGTGGGTGCACCAAGGTTTCCTATGGTGGCAAAGGGAGGTCAATGCTGCAGTGAATTCCCAGCTCGCTTTGCATCCTCCTGGCCCCCTCCTCTCTCCACAACCAATCCCACTCCCCCCACACCAGCCAGGCAAGGACAGGCAGTGGACCTCTGGCCAGGTGCATGTTGGCCCACGAGTGAGTGCAACCCATCACCTCCTGGCTCAGACTGTGCTTCCTACCCTTGATGGGAGTAGGAATGTGGAACTTTCTCCTTTGAGTAGGTACTGGTTTTCAAAAAACTTGAGCCTTCTGCCTGTCAGATGGATTTGGGAAACCCAGAGGAAGAAGGACATGGGGATGTGTCAGCAGATAAACCTCATCCACATAGGGAGCCGGGGCAAAAAACAAGCTCAAGATACAATTTCTGCTGCAGCTTCCAAGCCTGTACATGACTGTTGTGTTAAAAACCTAATTAATAATGAGTTATAAATAAAACTCGGACTGTGCCCACCCAGCAAGGCTGCTGTCATCAGAAAAAGGGTGAAGAGCCTGAAGGACACGTGCAGGGAGAGCTCCACCAGCAGCTCATTAGAGCGCCATGCTCTGGAGTCCAACCAAAGCCACCTCACACAAACACTCTCTTCACCTGTTACAATTAATTAAATAATTAATAAGAGCGGTAAAAGCATTAGCACTTGGTCAAATGAGCCAAACCATGAGTAGGGAGGAGAAACACCCCCTCTCCTCTACCTCAAAGGACCTGAGAGCTGCCAGGTGCCCTGGTTTTAGTTCTACTGGTGTTACCTGTACTCTGGATTTTCTAAGACGTCCTTGCTAAGACCGGCTTAACTCCACTGCTAGGAATACAAACCAGACTGTCCACAAGCCTCTCCACACTGTCTTTTGTCTGTTTTCAACGGATCACACAACGTGGGAGGAAAATATTCCTTCTGTGCCCAACTCCTGACCAGGGAACCACCTACGGTTGGAGCAGGCATGGCTGCTGTGGGCAGAGTGGCCACTCGGCTGTGAGTTGGAGCTTTGTCTGACCTGGACGCTGGCCACCAGGACAAGAAAAACCACAACAAAAAAAGCATTTAAGCACAAAGATAAGTCTCTAACCCATTTTCCCAAGAGCTCATTGGCTACTTCATCTTTTGTCCAGGCTTTTCTCCCTATTCCATGGCCAGACAGGCTCTACCTCCCCGATGCCATGACAAGGATGAAGGCCCTTGGCCACTTTCCCAGAGTTTGCATCACTTGGCGAAACACCGATGAGAAACAGCCCTTTGACCAGAAGATGGAAATCGGGAACTGCTGGACCAAGGACTGAGCCTGGCAGAGGGATTCACTCTCACCCACTGCTTCCCGAGGTCCAGCATCTTCTCCTGCTTGTCCCAATGGATGTGGCAACCCTTTTGTTCACAGCTATGTTCATGAACCGGGCTGAAATCTGCCTCACCTCTTTTTTAAATACATCTCAGGAGGAAATCTTCTTAAACTCTCTGTATGATTAATGGATCTTATTTTATCTATGTTATCCATGGAAAAATTGATGATGGAAACAGGACAAAGTGACTTTTTCTGATCTCCCTTCACATCATCACCCTTGCAAATCCCAACCCCAATCACCCCACCGCTCTTCAAGCTCATCCCTACAATCCACAAGAGTTCCCTAAAATTCCCCTACTTAAAAGTCTCTATTCCACCACATACAAACAAGACTTGGAAGATAAAACGCTCACATTTCCAGACTATTTATGGATTTACTGACACCAGCTTTCAAAAGCACTGCATTGATGCTCTGTGGAAATAATTAAGTCCCTGCCATGAGTGAAGACTTTAAACTGAACAAGATCTTTAAGCTCTCATAAACTTAATTTAATATGAAATAACTGAGCACAAAAACCCTCTCCCTTTTTTTCCAAATCTGGTTCATTTACTGCATTGAAGCTGCTACCAAATATATTTCAATGTGGGTGTGGAAGTACACTTACAAAGCAAAACAGAAGAGTCATATATAGCAAAAAGTAGCCATGTCAGGTATAAAAGAATCTTATGAAAATATTATATTTTAAAGCTGTATTTTTATAATTTTTTTGCTGATACCCAAAATTAAACATGTACAGAACTATAAAAATAATCTGTATTTCACAAAACCACTGCAGGTATCAAACCTGGATGGGGATGGTTAATTCTGCCATGGTTGTCATACACAGTAAACCAGCATTTTTCTCACATCCCTGTGTTGTCAACTCCCAAACTCCTCCAGAATACAGATTTTAAGAAGTGTAGTTTTTTGCAGAGTTTCACGCCAGAGAAATCTGGGCAGAGCTCTGTGGTGAAACAGTCATTTGTCCCCTGCTACGACGCTCCTGAAAGAATGAGGCCAATGGATGCAACTTGGGAAAACTTTAAAACCTGAGAAATTTGGAATTTATGGCTCTTTTTCTGCTGTTCCCGATAAAGCAGCACAAATGTACTAATACAGAGTCAGTTCTTGCAGCAAGGTGAAAAAACACGATTTCCATTGACATATACAGGAATTAATTTTGGTGAACTGCCTGTAGAAAGTGTGTGATCTGGGTGGGTTTAGGATTAAATTTGAAGCCCAATATTTAAAAAAAAAAAATCAAAGGAGTTTTACATTTACAAATCTTTAAAGTCTTCAGTTTCAAATCCATCCTTTGAACAGGTGCCATGAGGAAATCACACAAAGATAATTTAGACCTTGACTCACCAAGTCTAGTTTGTATATTAATGCTGTTTCTTTATCAAAACTAACACTTAAAATTAAAAAGTGTGACTGTATTAATTAGCATATCAAAATTCCTGTGATTAAAAGTGCATGTCCATGAGGATTTTCAAAATTTGGGTGAACCTCGGGTCAGTGAGCACGTTCTGCTTGAGATGATGAAAAATTACCTCATGCTTTTCTTAAAATGTCTCAGCCATGACATTTAAACACAGAGCATGAGTTTTAAGGGCTTTTGGCAAATGATGGCCTTGAAGCTCTGTGCTCTCCAATTCCCTAAGTGCCAATAAGCAGGGGTTGTTGGAGCTGATGTATGTTGCCCCAAATGCACACTGGTGATGTCATTCCACCATGGATGTACATTTTGGCAATCACAAATAGGTTTGCTTCAAATTCAGGGGAAAAATCTTGTTTATTGCTATTTTTAATGTTTTATCTCTTTTCGTTGTAGTAATTTCTTTTCTTTCACAATATTCCAAAGCCGACACTGTAAAAAATCCCTCCCCAAACCAATCCAAAAATCCATCACCACTTCATCTAAAAGGACCACTCCAAACTACATGACCCCAACATACACAATGACCTATTATACAAAGTGAGAGGCAGTGATTTGCTACAAACTTGGAAGTTGGGACCTACAATTAACGAACTGATGCACATTAAACACATTGCATGTTCAGCAATTCTTCCTCTGCTTCAGGTCAAAAAGCCAAAAATTAACTGGTTGGTTGAATTTAAATGAATTTGCTTCATGGCCATGAGTCCTTCATGAATTCAACCACGAATTTTTCTTCATGGGCAATAATTTTAATTTTCTTCACAGCCATGAGTTCACCATCATCCCCACGTATGCAGCACGTCATCCGATTTAGGAATAAATTAAGACACTTCACAAGAACCAAACCGGAAAAGATTAAAAACACCCTTGGAAATGCCTTTTGATCCACCACGAGCTCCACTCTATCATTGTTTTAAGCAGTGAGATGAACTTCTAGCAATTCCTAACCTGATTTATGGAAGGGGAATTCAATAAGAGGCTCTGGGAGGTTTTGTAATCTCGTTCTCAAGAGAAGGAAAAGTCTCTGACCTCATTAATAAAGGTCAAATTTCAGACAGTTTGTAGGGAATCATGAGAACATAAAAGGAACTAAAAGCAATTGATAGAAGATGAAGGAAAAGGCAGTCGGAGCAAATCCGACCCACGGCAGCTCTGCCACTGCCATAAACCAGGAGGTATCAAATAACTTATTCACAACTCGGGTCAGAAATAATATGCTACAAATCCTGTCACCAAGCAAGATAAGCCAAATCCCACCGCGTTTTCCCAAAATATTTCACTGTACATTTAACTAAATTTGGATATCAAAGGTCTGATTTACATCTTCCAAATATTTGCTGGACAATATGGAAGAACAATGGCTGAGTGTTTATTTTTCTTTGCCCAGCTTCATCTTTTGATCTTCTCCTTACTGCTGACATCAAATAAACACATATCGGGATCTGAAAATGACCTCGGTTCCCATTGTCCCACTGAAATCAAATCTACACTCATGAAAAGAGAAACTTCTGTATTAATTTTTCTCATCAAGTTCTCCCAAACACACTCTGAATTGAGATGCTTTTGAGTCTCATTTTACCTCTGCATAATGTGATTATCATAAAAGAAAGCTCTGTGCCCCAAATCCATCATCTGACACTTTCTGAACCTTCCCAACCTTCAGGATTGTTTCAAAACATGTCTTAAAAGTCAGAGGAATATCAGTGGCAAGTGTGGGCTGGGATTAATCTGGGACATTTGCCGCAGGGTGAGTCACATACTGTTCACCCACTGCACACTCAGGAGTTTCTGAGGTGCAAGGCTGTATTTTGCTCTCATAAATCAGAGACTTGGTGTGTTTAAGAGATTTTTTTGGCTGGTAGATGCCAGCAAGGAGATGTCATCCAAGTTCTGAGGTCTTGCCTTGCAGCAAGGAGCTATTCCTAGGGTTTGGAGATGCCACTACTCTCAGTCCCCCTCCCGGTTACTCACTGGTGTTGCCCAACCTCGAAACAACATGTGGGAGGCTAAGAAGAACCTGCATCCTCATCTGGGGTTTCTCCAAGCACAAGCTGAAAAGGATTTCAAGAGGATTGGGAAGTGGTAGGAAAAACCAGATTAGTTGGCATTGGCTCCGTTTCTCAGGGTGGTGATTCCTGGTTGGTGCCTCCAGGGCAGCTGCAGAGCCCGGGATGCCCTCGGACACTTGTTGGCAGCAACGTTACTCCTCGAGGGCAAAGGAGCAGCTATTCCCAGCCCTGCCCAGTCCAGGGAGACATTTCTCCTCCCTCTGTGCTGGAATGACCCAAGTTGGGGGCTAAAAATAGGGCTGAGGAGGTGACATAGTAGAACCACTCAAGGGAAAATTGGCTGGTCAATGTTTAACCAAGCTGCTCTGAAATGCACATAAATCTCTTCTTCACCCTCTCCACCCCTAAAACGAGGAGGATTTGTGCATTTTCATGATTTCTGGGAGATTTGTGGGAATCAATCCAATTCACAGAGGATTCTGAAGATAAACTGAACTACACTCCTGCCTAGAGCAGCAGATATTCCCTGGTATTTTGTGTGCTGCCTTTCTGCTTCAGAAACTCTGGCCCAAGTACACCCCGGGATTGCCTCCCTGGATCTGTGTACGAGCACGTTCCTGCAGCTCCGGGTCCTGGGCATTTGCCAGTGTGGGTGGATCTGCTCTGGCACAGGGGCAACACCGCTCCCAGCACCTGCTGCCTGACCTGGATATTACTGTTACAATTTGGAGCAAAAAAAAGGGTCAGAAACCTGGGAATTGGGAATTCATGAGACGACCCAGGGAGATGGGCAAAGGGGAAGGTGGTTACACTCTGTGGGAGTCTTGGCTGGAGGAAGCAGAGGGTTAATGTGCAGCAGTAATGCTGGAAAAAAAGGAGGAATTTGGGCTGTTCTGGCTCTTACCTGCTGAGATTTGAGGCTGGGAAGCAAAGTTTAATGGCCCATAAACACCTACTGTGGTGCCTCACTTTCACAGCCATGCTGACTAAGCATACAAGAGTGTCCTAGACTGATCTGTATTTAAATATTACAGAACAGATAATAATTTTAAAAAATCATTGGGTCATTATTAAAAAAATAATTAGCATTTGAGATGCATTTCCTTGTCAAAACAAATCCACTTTTCTGCTTTGCCAAATATGTAAACAGTGTGGTTTGTTTTTTCCTGACAGCCCAGACAAAACTCCTGATGACTTGGAAAAAAAAATCAGGAAAGAACACAACATTTCTGGTAAAATATTAAACAGAGGGAGAGGCAGCATGTGCAGTCAGAAGGCTCGCTGGATGTTATCACTGTAACAACCCTTCTTTGTCAGAAAAGCATATAACCAGATTTCATAAGCATGTTTGTATTTCCAGTCCATAATTATGCTTCACAAGCCTTTTTTGGAATTAAATAAAGGAGTGACCATGACAAGAGTCTCTGCAACTTCAGTCCTCCGGCACAATCCAAATGTCAGTGCTTAGCAAAAATCCTCCTTTTGGCAGCGGTGCCTTTAGTTTGGATGCACAACCCCCCAAAAAAACCCACATGCTGCTGGACCATGTCCCAAATTCCCAAGCCAAGGGTAGCTGGAGAGCTGGAAGTGCGTGTGTGCATGGACATGGATTTTGGGGTCAGTATCCTCCAGGCACAAGGAGTGTGGATGAATACACGAGAGGGCTGGGGAGGATGTCCTGGGTCACAGCACCCAGACCCTGCCATGGCAGGAAACTTCATGTCATTCCTTCCATCAATTCTTTGGGAAGGTGGTACGGCACCGCACCAGCTCCACTCTTCCCACCATGGCTTTTTTTCTTTAATTCCATTTTTCTACTGTACTACCTCAGTACCTACAGACACCCAGCTCGTTCGTCATTTCATCATGGAGCAACTTTATCAAAATGCGGTAGCAAGAATTCCCCCCTTTTTTCCCCTCAGTTATACACGGTCCTCTAGTTTTACACACAAGGAGGAAAATTATTTGCCATTGCTCCTGGAGTGGGTGGGGGAACTGGCTTCTGTGGCTACAACAAAATCTCTTCCCCGGTTGCTTTGAGCTTATAATACTTGAGGTGCTTCACCCTTCTCAGCTCAGCAAGCACCACTTAGAACAATGATGTACTCAGTTATGATCCGAGGAAAAATTAACTTCATGTTAAGCAACACGCCTGGGTAATGTTTCATCACGCAGTTACCTATTTTAAAAACCCAAGAGAGGAGCCAAAAGAGCTGGTGAGATGTTACCTTGGTGCTTTCCTCCATGTCCTTGGAGTTGAGGAGCGCGTGATTGATCCTGAACACAATCCAGTCAAACAGGGCACTGTACAACGACTTGGCCATGGAATTCCGCACAGTCACAGCCTGAAAGAGAGAAGATAAAAAGGTGATTGGAAATTATTTCTGCTCTGCACTAAAATGGCTTTTGCTTCTCAAGCTCCCCTGTCCTACATTCGTATTTCTCCCTTGCCAAAGCTTTTGTCTGCTATTTTAATTTATGCCACGTACATCAACGGTACTGACGGCACTGGGAATTGGGTGTAATCCCAGGCCTGTGGGATGTGCCCCTGACTTTGGCTTGGTTTCTTTCGTGCATTTGAGTGGATGATACATGAGATCACACCAAAAGTCCCACCACTGGTGGCGAAAGGAAAGAAAATAAACACATACATTAAATATATAAATAATAAATTCACCAAGACCCTCGAAAGGTTTCCTGGGGGTGAAGGAAAGAGGAGGGTGGATATTGCACAGGAGTGACAGCAAGCAATGGGAAAGCGCAGGCCGGGACAGACAGTGCCTGGTACCAGCAGAAGGGCTACAAAAGGGGAGGCTAAAACCCCTCTAGTAAATCTGAGGGTTCCTGAAAACTTGAAGTTTTCCAGGTACCGCCAGCGGGAGCTACAAATCACGGCAGGCAGGTTCAGTGCTCTGCCAGCAGCTCCTCCAGAGAGAGGAATAACAGTGCCGAGGAAGGGCCATCCCCAGCACGGCAGGGATCAAAGAGATTCTGTTTGATGGGATGAAAGCTGAGATCAAAGGAGGGTCCCTGGGCTTTCGGACAGGCACCTATATAGAGACCCAGAAAGCAGGAATTCCTATTTAAAGGTTATCTTTGTTCTTGCTGCCTGGGATTCTTCCTTGGTTTCAATTATCACCTTGACTAGAGCTTTGGTACATATTAATCACCTAAAAACTTATGGTATCAGCCACGACTGCTACATTTTGGTTCGTTTTAGCCACTGCAGAGGAATAAAAAAGGAACCAGAAGGTTCCCACATAATTATTTCAATTCAGCCCTGAACTATAACGAATCAGTGGCTTGTCACACATTGCTTTGAAATCCTTCTCACCAACCCTCCCTTCGAGGAATATCATCTGAATCGCCTCACGTCATTGACCCCAAGTGAAGGAATAAGGCTCACGAAGCATCATTTATCTTCTATCAGCTTATTCCCACCTCTTTTTTCCTTGATTTTTGGAGATAGCAGCATTTAGTGTGACCACAAGCTGTTCTGGCAATGTTTTGCTCTTAAAATGCAATTAAGTACATGGTCTCACTTCCTCTCCCTGTCCAGCCGGAATAGGAGAAGGGAGTAACACAGTCCATGCCAGGGGAGGTTTAGGTTGGATATTAGGAAAAATTTATTCATGGGAAGGGTTGTCAGGCATTGGAACAGCTGCCCATGGCAGGGGTGGAGTCCCCATCCCTGGAGGGATTTAACAGAGGTGTGGATGTGACACTTGGGGACATGGGTCAGGGGTGGCCTTAGCACTGCTGGGGGACGGTTGGACCCGATGGGCTCAGAGGGCTTTTCCAACCTGAACAATTCTATGGTTCTGTGGCTGAGGATGCTCACACCCTCCGTACGCTGCTAACCATAACTTGGAGGCAATAAAAAGTGACATTGCAATGTAACTACAAAATATGGCAACAATTAGCAAGGAATTCCTCATCCAAAAAACAACTGAAAACAAGTGTGTGATGAAAACAGGTGAGCAACAGGACCAAAAGGATTCTGGTGTAGCTCAGCCCAAAACAGCACTTTTCAAGAGGGAGCTCTTGAAATGCCCGAGTTCTCCAACAAGGGCTGGAAAGCAGCCGGCATTTCGAACACAAAGAGCTCTAGTTCCCACTAACTGCTTTTTCTTTCCTTTACTGATGAAAAGGGTTTGTGGAGGGTTTTTTGGCTGTTTGTATTAAAAGCAACATGGGTTGTTTGGGGGCTTTTTGCGGTCTAATTTTTTTTTTTAATTTTCCTCAAACGTGAGAGACTATTTCCGTGATTAATAGAAAATTCAAGGCCAATTTTCTATCCCTACGCTCCACCTACGCTTCTTTGATTAAGCTGAAAGACAATCAGTGTCACTGTCACACCAGAAAAATCAGTCTCTGGGGAAAGGCGAGGGCCAAGACCCAGGAATGCTTCTCACTGCCCTAATGCTTTGTTCTGGCATAAACCAGCCCAATTAATTGCTCCAACGTGCAATTAAAAACAAACTCCATTTCTATTTAAAGCCGAAAACGTTGTTGTTTCCCCTACAGCATTATATATAGGTTTATATTGCAATACTTTTCATTCCCCCTTTTATCAGAGGCTACAGAGATGTGCAGGACTTCACCCCTGAATTTCCCTGTTTTTTCTCCAAAATAAATGAGGATATCATTAAGCCTGCACCACTCTAGTGCCGAGGAATGCTGGGAGTGTGACTGCCACGAGCCTTGTGAATGGTCACAGTGGGATGTTTCCCCGACACCAGCACTGCCCAGTTTCCTCCAGGATGCGCAGGGTGGGGGATGAGCCACTGCTCTTCTTCCCAAGGTGGGCTCAGCTACACTGAAAGCTGGGAAGCCCATGGAGAGGTGATTTCCTTGCTGTGCTTGGGTCCCACAATCGGCGGCCCAGATCCCCAACTGTTCAACAGCTACTCTTAGAAGCGATCACTTAATCCTAAGAGCTGGTAGGAAACTCCTGGCAAAGCATATGGAGAATATAGGGTGGATGGAGCACTTCGCCTTCATCCATTTAAAAAATACCTGCACTGAAATGAACCTCTCTTAAACAACTCAGGGCTTAGGGGGAAGCTTTCTTCGTTTGTTTGTTTGAATTTTTTTCTTTCATTTAGATAAAATATTTACTCTTTAGAATAGATCTTGGGTGACGTCACATTATAAATAAAGCCCCTCACTATCCTAAGCAGATACCAAACTACCCAGTCTGAAGCCCATCAGGAAATATTATTTCTTTTCAAATTCAGGAGCTGCAGCAGAGCATTTAAAATAAGGTTTTATGCTATATTTATTGAATAGTTATTTATTCCTGGATCATCCTACATATTTTAAATGAATTCTAGTCTCTGAACTGTATCCCATATATCACATACAACTTGTCTTCAGGTCATCATCTACAGCTTCTGGTCTCTTCCACAAGTCTCCTTATGTGACATGTAGGCAGATCTGGAACATGGTGATACTCATCAAACCATTTTTATTTCCCTCACAAAGCAAAATAAAAATAGCTGCTGCAATGCCAAAACAAATCTCCGGGGATCAAAGGGAGCGGGACATGTTGCACCCACACAAAAATATTGCTGATTCCAAACTGAGACAGATCAAGCGCGCTTCGGCTCGGCGAGTCAGGAAATAAGCTACAGACAAGGTTTTAATCAATAGTTTCCTGCTTATCAAGCTAGAAAGGATCTATATATTATTTATTATGTGCCAGAAACTCCACTTGTTGGGTTGGCCAATTTTTTAAAGATCCTGATATAACACATTTGAGTTTTTTGTAAGATTTCATTGCCAAATTAATTGGTCTGAAAGTTGTCATGATCAGCATGGGATTCAGGCCACCTTAAAAATAGATAAACTTCTGGAAACATCTTCTGTCAAAAAGAACAAGGGGAAGACAGACTTAAGAGTTAAAATCTGCTTTTGAAGTGCTTTGGAACAAGGACTTACAGTTCCAGCAGCAGCAGCCTGTGTTTTAGAGGCTGGAAAATATGTAATCTCAGGAACCCAAATTTGCTCAAATTAAAAGTCTCTGTAAAACACATTTGTACACGTACAGGAGATTCTTAAGAACTGAGATTACAAAGTCACTAAATATACTTAAGCAAATCTTCTGTCTGCTGCCATCCCACAGCACCCCCTGCTCCAGGCAGGATCCCTCACTCCTGCCCTTCTGCAATCAGCAGAGGGCTGGAATTTCAAGCTGGAATTATTCAAAATATTTGTTGGTACCCAGAAAATCTAGGGAAAGCAGGCGGGTTAAAATCCCCACCAAGCTTATACATCGAAACAACAAGAAAGACATTAAGGGGCTGGAACCAGAGATGGGAATGGAGCTGGGGAAGGGGCTGGAGCACCAGGAGCAGCTGAGGGAGCTGGGAAAGGGGCTGAGCCTGGAGAAACGGAGGCTCAGGGGGAACCTTGTGGCTCTGCACAACTCCCTGACAGGAGGGAGCAGCTGGGGCAGGGTCAAGCTCTGCTTCCAGGGAACAGGGACAGGACAAGAAGGAATGGCCTCAATCTGTGTCAGGGGAGGCTCAGGTTGGATATTAGGGAGAAGTTCCTCATGGAAAAGTTGGTCAGGCACTGGCACAGGATGCTCAGGGAAATGGTGAAGTCTCCATCCCTGCAGGGATTTAACAGCTGTGTGGATGTGGCACTTGGGGACATGGGTCAGTGGTGGCCTTGGCAGTGCTGGGGAACAGTTGGACTTGATGATCTTAGAGGTCTTTTCCAACCTAATTGATTCCATGATTCCAAGATGTTGAGCAAACCTTTTACAGACATTTTCACATGATTTTGCTGGAAGTTCCCCCCATGCTCCTTATTGGATTCAGTGTTTTTATTGCTGACTAATCTAACACATGAGCAAGAGCAGCAATAGCTCAATTCTAACAACAAGACCTCAAATATTTGTACATTTTTCAGACTAAGGAGAATAAACAAAGCCCGGAGAACAGAGGATGGATGGAAGCAAGTGCTGAAGGGCTTTGAAAGGCAAAGAGCAAAAATTGCAGCAATATCCCAGTGACCGGATGTCCCAGGGAGCAGAAAGCAAAGAGATCCCGCTGAGTTGGACTTGATGATCCTTGTGGGCTTCCTTCAACTCAGGATATGCTCTAAAGAAAAAGCCATCAAGATGCTGCTGGAAGCTCCGTGGTTTTAGTCACACCCTTCCATAGCCAAGAGGAGCATTTTCTGGAGGGTGGACCCCAGTAACCACAGTGAGATCCACAGTGGGACTGAAATACAAGAGACAGACCCTCTCCTCAATGACTCCATCAAACCAACCCAACCACGGAGCGTATCTGGAACAGCAACTGGCCCCTGGTGTTCAGCTTTATGCATTTTTGACCCAAACAAATCCATGGGATGAAGGGCTCTTGTAGCCAATAAATACTTCCCCCAACATTCTGTTTCAAAAGAGCCAGTCTAAAATGAAGAACTGTTTCTGTTCAGGGCATCGCTTGACATGGACACTCAGAAAATGAGAAGACCAAAACAAAGCAAAGCTCATCACTTTTGCATCACTTAGGAAGAGCAGGGTATTGGTGCACTGAGCAATTCCGAGTAAGAATCGTTCCAAAGTTTCTGAGACAGCTACAGGTCTCTAAAGACTTCGAACATCTCAGCTCATTGAGAGGTTTGTCCATCTTCCCTCACAACTAATATGGAGAACAGCATAGACTGACCCAGGACAGAGGAAAAGGTGGGGGATGGGATACTTGGGTTTGGGCAGCTCTTATGACCATCAAAACCCAACTTAATGTTACATTTGCACAGCCATTTATAGATCTGAGTTCGCCCAGGAGAGTTTCTGAGCCTCACTCCATCACTGGAACCTCTGGAGTGCAGCGGGCACCCACACGCTGCTCTCTAGAAAAGCAAGACAGAAAACCCCAAAACCATTTTTCATAGGAAAAGACGCCCTTTTTTACACACACATTGGACATGACAATCTATTTCGGGTCATACTATGACAAATGCACCTTAGGAAGGGCGCAGTGCTCAGAGCTGGGGTTTAGACCCAGTCCCTGAGCACAGACTCAGTTAATGAGAAGTGGATTTAAGTACAACTGGAAAGCGAGTGCAAGCACCAAAATTACTTAAAGCCCCAATGAGGATTAAACACCCATGGAGTTTATTAACTGTGACAACCCTTATCCCGTCTCTCAGCATTATTCAAATCTAGGGAGCATCCATAAAGACGTGCTGACAGACTCAGTTGGTCAACACGACATTATTGCAACAATTCTGGTCAACATAACACCGTTAAATCCCAGTTTTTCATTGGGGACATCACAGACGTGGGGGAAAGGTCAGTGCACCCACTCCAGATTTTCTACAAGATATGAGAACTTGAAGAGGTGATATTTAAATGCCATTTTTCAAGCACGACTCTGGAAAAGTCCTTTGATCTAGAAGGGAAGACTTGTTAGAAGGCAGCCTAACTTGATAGCCCCAAAGGCAACTTGGTGCTTTGCTGTTCAGTCCACAAGACTTGTTGTGTTGTTGATCATGGTCCTTTTTTCCCCCAGTTTTCCACCATTTTCCCAGGAGACTGTGTGTGTGTGTATCCCATGATGACATTATCAATGTTATTTGTTCACACTGGATAAACCCGTTGCCAGCGCCAACATTCCCTACAAACACAGAACTCCCACTCATCCCCAATAATCTGGCTTTCCAAGCAACCCTCCTTGTAATTTTCCCAAGAACCTGCAAGAGCTCCAAAAATTCATTGTTAAAATAGGAGTGATGTCGATACAGCCATAGGAACTACCTATGGATTCTTGCTCTCCTGGTGACGCCCCAGCTCTTCCGGAACACGAGGACACGTGTGTGGCTGTTTCCTGCCCTCCAGGAGGAAAACAAGCAACACATTTCCCTTTCAGACTCTTACCAACAAATACTGAACAATTACAGTAATTCCAAGGTGATAAGAAATGTTTCTTTCCAGGTGTGAAGTTTGCAGGATTTGGTGTAAAACATAAAGAACAGGAGTTCAATTATTTAAGTAAAGTTGGGCAACACAAAATACATTTTCTTCTGGTGGAGAGAAGAAACAGAGATTCCTCTTCTCTTCAGGAAATCAGATCTGAACACAGGAAGAGAGGAAATATCACCTTTTCCCTTAGGGCCTTTGATGGGCTTCCTATAATTTCTATACAAGGATGAAAGGTGCTTCTAATGAAATGCTCAGGAGAAAAAAAAGCAGCAGTAGAATTCTTCCTCTTCAGGAAATTCCTCCAAAAATCAAATCTGGATTTTGTGTTTTTAGTGGCTCTGTGGGAGCTTCATTTGTTTGCTTTTCTTTTAATACGTGGAATAAATTTTCAGCACATTCTCTGATTAATCAATTGGTGTTTCTGCTCACAGGGATTTGGCACTAAATCCCAGGAACCTGTTGATATCCTACCACAGAAATGATTTAGTGAGCTATTATCATACACAGGATTTGATTTTCATTATCATTTGATGTCTGATTTGAAATCCTTATCGGCCATTCCCATTTCCCCCCCATTTATTCTCGAAGGTGAAATTTGGCTTCACAATTACATTTGTACCTACTGTAACACAAATGTCTCATTCCAATATGACTCAGAGGAAAAAAAACTTATGTTAGCACCTACTGAATTTTGCCCATGGTATTTATCTAAGATCTTCAGATGAAAATATTCCTCCTTCAAACACTTCTGTGGGTTTCAATGATGTATTTAATTTTCCAGTAGGGGAAAAATCAGGAAAAGAGTGTACTTGTTTTCCTATTTGCTTCAAAGTACCTATTCAACAAAATCATGCTGCGAGTAAATGATTAAAGAAATCAGTTTCTACTCTAAAAAAATATTCAAAAATTATGCTTGTTTTTTAAAAAAAGTACACGTATTACCAATGCTTGGCCACTGTGAAGAGGGATAGGATTTATCCAAGATTAGAACAAACAAAAGCAGGAGGAATTCAAGCTCTCCTAATGCACTTGGACTTGGATCACCTAAAGGGATCTAATGACCAGGAACAGAAGCCAAGCCCCCGTTCTCAGTGAGCCTTGGATGTGCAGACAGTTGAAAACAGCCCACGGGGGCATCTCAGAGATGATGATCTGCAGCAATCACTAATGAAGAGTTTAAAAAAAGCAAACTGAAAACACACTTTTATTTGAACAGGGCTTAGGGGTGCCAGATACTACTCAGAGTGCTCGTGTCAGAAGAGTAGCAACCACATGTACTAAAATACTATAAAAATCCAGTTTTCATCTCTGACACTGTTACTGCTCCACGAGGGCTGACAAAACCCACACGGAAAGTGGTTGCAGCTTGGGTTCGTGGCTGTAGGGAGAGAACTGCTGAGGGTGGTTTGTTGGGTCTGACATTCCTGTTCTGAGACGGAGTAGCGATGAAGGAAGGGAGAGACGTAGCTGTGAGAGCTAAATTAGGGAAAGAGCAGAAAGCGAGGAGGATGGTGAAGAAGGAGAGCAGCACCACACACAAAACCTGCTGGAGCATCTAGGGCTTGTCACCGAAACTGGGAGAACATTTCTGGGTTTGAAGAAAACAGACAAACCTCTCAGTTGCTGGAATCAGACAAGAACTAAATTCCTCTTCTGGTCCAAACGCAGGTTTTAGTGCTTTGTTTATAGAATCCCAGAATGCTTTGGGTGGGAAAAAACCTTAAGGATCATCCAGTGCCACCCCCTGCCATGGGCAGGGACACCTCCCGCTAGCCCAGGGTGCTCCAAGCCCCATCCACCCTGGCCTTGGACACTTCCAGAGATCCAGGGGCAGCCACAGCTGCTCTGGGCACCCTGTGCCAGGGCCTCCCCACCCTCACTGCCAAGAATTCCTTCCCAATATCTCATCCATCCCTGCCCTCTGCCAGTGGGAAGCCATTCCCCCATGTCCTGTCCCTCCAGGCCCTTGTCCCCAGTCCCTCTCCAGCTCTCCTGGAGCCCCTTTAGGCACTGCCAGGGGCTCTGAGGTCTCCCTGGAGCCTTCTCCTCTCCAGGTGAGCACCCCCAGCTCTCCCAGCCTGGCTCCAGAGCAGAGGGGCTCCAGCCCTTGGAGCATCTCCATGGCCTCCTCTGGATTCTCTCCAGGAGCTCCAGGTCCTTCTGATGTTGGGGACCCCAGAGCTGGAGGAGCACTGCAGGTAGGGTGTTACAAGGGCAGAGTAGAGGGGAAGAATCCCCTCCCATGCCATGTGTCCTACACATCCATGACCAGCAGGATGAACACACTAACCCAGGATGAAAACATAGTGATATTAAAATATTTTCAATTTTTTTTTTTTAAAATTAATTACTAGTAGTTTATAATTTCCTGGAGTTGCAAGTACGCAACTAGCTTTGAAGGACTTCCTTGTCAACCTGATGATATGTTGACATTGGAAAACTGTCTCTCTGGATAAACTTGTTGAATTGACTTGTCCCATTGGGATTTTGGGGAAGGGTATAAGTGTGGCTTGGGAAATCCCCTTAAAATGCCTCTGACTAAGACAGACTGGCAGGCTGGAGAAGGACCTTTGTCCAAGGAAGGTGACTGGGAAGGTACCAATTGGCCCAAGGTGGTCTTGGAAGGTACTGGTAAACTGGTACAAAAGGAGCGAGAGCACAAGAAGAATTAGAGAAAAAGGCATTACATAAAATTTGAAACTAATCCCTTAATCCCCCCTCTGAATGTGAGAACTCTACACCTGATTTAGGGACAAAATCCTGAAGTGCCTTCGTGTTTGAGCATTATGTTGGGGCATGATGCAGCATTGTATGGCAATGACACTACAAGCTATTTTCTCTCATTGGAAAATCCACCCATAAGTTCTGGAAAATGTCATTGACACTTGCATCTCTTGGATAAAATCCACTGGCAGGACACCCTGCTGCCTCCCAGCTCCAGGGTGATAGAGCAAGGTTTCTGCCAGGATGTGGCAGCCAGCTGGGAGGGTGGGAGCCAGCAATAGTGCAAGGTTTCAGTGCTTCGTTGTTTAAATTTTAAAGTATTTACTTTGCAGGTACATTTATAGAATTAAAGAATAAAAAAGAGCCTTTACAGGAATGTTCATACTACTTTTAAGCCAACTTTTCCTCTTTTTTGTTGTAATCAAAAATGAAAAAATGCATTTTTCACTCCTTTTCTTTCAGCGATGCCTTTAAAGCTATTTTTCCTTCTCCTTAATTGTACATAAAAATAATTAAAAAACCTTTCTTGCAGGCTGAAGCCAGCATGGTGCATTGACGATCCAAGTTCTCTTAGGGAAAGCACACAGGAGAATGACAGGATTTTAATAAGATGTTCAGATAAAATATGAGTGAGGAAAATGACATCATACTTCTCTAGCCCGACCATGATATAACACTCCTGGATGCCAAGTCAGGGATTAAGCTCAAGTCTGATATCCTGCAAGAGTACTTTCCTCTGGGTGTTAAGCCTCTGTTTTAAAAAAACCCCTAATCCTGCTTGTCTCAGCCCATGTCCTGTGAGCCATGGGGGAACCCCAAAGGCTGCTCAATCCATCCCAGCCGCAGGACACGGATGCAGATGGAAACCAGACACGTCAGGTCACAACTGGGAAGGGAGCGGAACAGCAGGAAATGACAATTCCCCCCACACACGTGGGTGACTCGGGACCCACTCAATGGGCTGAATGTGGTGGTAGATCAGTTCTGGGCCACAAAAAGCTCAGCGAGAGCCATCCATGCTCTGGGAGCCCTGAACTCCCCCGTGCCCTGGGCTGATCCCCAGCATGGGCAGCAGGGAGAGGGGGGGATTCTGCCCTGCTGCCCTGCTCAGGTGAGACGCCACCCGCAGAGCTGCCTCCAGCCCTGGGGCTTCAACATCAGAAGGATGTGGAGCTCCTGGAGTGAGTCCAGAGGAGGCCATGGAGCTGCTCCGAGGGCTGGAGCCCCTCTGCTCTGGAGCCAGGCTGGAAGAGCTGGGGGTGCTCACCTGGAGAGGAGAAGGCTCCAGGGAGACCTCAGAGCCCCTGGCAGTGCCTAAAGGGGTTCCAGGAGAGCTGGAGAGGGACTGGGGACAAGGGCCTGGAGGGACAGGACATGGGGGAATGGCTTCCCACTACCAGAGGGCAGGGTTAGATGGGATATTGGGAAGGAATTCTTCCCTGTGAGGGTGGGGAGGCCCTGGCACAGGGTGCCCAGAGAAGCTGTGGCTGCCCCTGGATCCCTGGAAGTGTCCAAGGCCAGGGTGGATGGGGCTTGGAGCACCCTGGGATAGTGGAAGGTGTCCCTGCCCATGGCAGGGGGTGGAATGAGATGATCCTTAAGGTCCCTTTCAACCCACACCACCCTGTGATTCCGTGACCCTCACACTATCTCACATACATTTCCACTGAAACGGTTCATGTCATTCCTGTGCTAATGTGGTTTCTGAGAAGTAACGTGGGATGTATCAATGCTCCTCCAACTGCCCTCTCCTTACTCATCCTTCCTGTCCTTAGATGGATGCAAACACAGAAAATGAAGTGGAAAACCTCAACTAAGAACAGTTAGAACATCTTTTCTGGGTGTGTTGAAGACCCAGCTATTGTGTCCCCATTGGTGGCAGGCAGGTTTGGGAAAGGGAAGATGGGAGACCCGTCATTCCCATTCCCATCCCCAGGCCAGAGCCTGCCTGCTGTTTATTTTTAGAGATGATTTCAAGCCCTGTCTCTGATACTGTCACTTTGTAGCTGAAGACTGGAACACAATGTGGTTATGCTTTTCAGAAACATCCCCCAAGTACAGCCAGGAGCAAAGGAAACCAACACAAATCTTGTTAGAGATTTTCTCTGAGTCACAACTGCAGAGTCAGGCAGTTTCGAGTATCATCTTCCTAAAAAGATTTCACTCAGAGCCTTTGGATTTGGGTGGTGTGGTTAGAAAATGTCATCTGTAACAAATCAAAACCAAAAAGAAAGGAAAAAAACCCACTCTCTCTTCCTGAAATTAAACCCTTCCAGAAAACAAGGCTGCAGTTCTTGCTTCTCCTGTGGAGGAGACGATGAAAGGAGACACGTGCAACATCCCTTAGGGAAAGGTGCTCACAGAGCCATCCTGAGCCCACTACAGAGCTACAGAAGAACGGAGCCACCAGGCAGCAAAGTTTGAAGGGTCCAGTGATGACAAAATGTGTTCTCCTCCACCTTTGTGCATCCAGAGTCGGTTCTGCCAATGGCATGAACTAAGCTTTCCACTCATTTTCATGAACTCCCATTCCACCTGTGTTTTCACAGTGAAACCAGTGCAAAAACCAATTAACAAATTACTTCGTGGCACGACAAGAAGTTGCGTGACCTGATGTGAGGAGGCCACATTTAAGGAATTTGCTCAGCATTTACAGGCACAATGTACCAGGATCCTCACCAACGTGTCCGATCCATCACCAGCAGCCCTCAAGCCTTTAAAAGCCAAATCCCACCTTTCAATTGGTCCTTCCCAAGGGCAACTGCAGACAAACTTATTCTGCCAGAGCACCATCATCATCATTCCAGGTTATTTTTACCTTTTTTTTTTGGGCAAGGTTCCCCAAAGCGAAGTTATTTCTCATCACACCTCAGCTGTTACCACTGTAGAGGCAAAGTTTGTGCAACAGACCCTGTCCAGCCACAGGGCTTCTACACCTCCTCCTTCTTCAGCTGCTGACCAACAGCCCTGGGCTGAGGAGAAAAATCAACCTGAATTTATTCAGACTGGGCTTACACAAGAAAATCCCATATGCCAAGCAACTGTACGAAAATGACATCCCGTGTGGGAAGAGCTGGCTTACTAACTCAGGAATGGTTTGTTTGCAATCCTGGGAAACTTTTCACATGATTTCAGTAGAAATTTAAGTAACTAAAAGAACTCTGTGAAATTAAAGCATTTTTTGAGTAATCAGATGTAATTTAAAGAATCCTTTAAAGAGCTGAGAAGGGATTTGGTGAGAGAAAGGGCAGCTGGAGTGGGCTACAGGCAGAGCAGTCCATGGAAAGTCAGCATTTCCCTTCCTGAAGTCCTGATTTTAGACTTTGTTCAGGAACCTTGGGATCCCAATGTCTTCCTTGTTCTTCCAGACATCAGTGCCAAATAAACAGAAGGAACACAGTTAACACACCAGAATTTCCATGGTGGCACAAAGCAGAAGAGTGACTACAGCAGCTTTTGCACATGAGGATGTGGCTGCCCTGTCCCTGGAAGTGTCCAAGGCCAGGTTGGAGGGGACTTGGAGCAGCCTGGGATAGTGCAAGGTGTCCCTGCACTTGGGGTGGGATGAGAACAGAGAATCACAGAATATCCTGAGTTGGTAGAGACCCACAAGGCTATCAAGATCCAACTCCTGGCCCTGCCCAGGACACCCCAAGAACATGCCTTTAAAGGTGATCTTTCAGGTCCCTTCCAACCCAAACTATTCTGGGATTCTAGGAAGTTTAGCAGGTTAGGAAGATCCTCACAGACACAAACTGTTCAGCCAGATCTGAGACCATCCCCCCCCACAACTCTGTGAGGATGGGAGGGCATAGAATCACATCATAATGTGGAAACATCATGAAAACGGTTAAATACCCCCAGTGCTGATGAACTCGGTCTTTGTAGAAAGGAAGGATGCTGCGGCCCATGAAGGAATTCACCAATCTGATAAAACCACTGCTTACCTAATCCCTACTCTGTCACCAGGCACAGATGTTCCTCGCATTTCCAAGGGAAACGTGAGAAACCTCATCCCACAAATAGATTTCTTTTGAAGTTCTACCCTCCCAGGCTGCCCTCACGTCCTGAAGCAGAGACACTTGCTTGGCTCTTAAAAGCTTTGTGGGGTTTTGGTTTTATTCCATTAATATTTTTCTGTGGATTCTGAATCCACTCATCAACGTAGCAGCTCTTCAAAGGGCTCCTGCTGAGCTCCTCACGTTAATAACCCTGGTGACAATGAGTCTCCTCAGCTAATGGGCTTTGGGATAAGTAGGTGCTTCCAGCAGTTCTGCTGCTTTCCATTCCATTAAGTGGCCCTGTCCTCATACCTCAGGACTGAGAATTTTCATTTCTTCATGCTATTAATTATTTTGTCTCCTTCCTACTTTTTCTCCTTGAATATTTTCAGGCTTGTGATTAATTGCAGTTATGATCTTCTCCTTTGTTGGGTTTTTTTAACATCTTAGGTAATGTTCTGCCATTTGGCCCTGGAACTCCATTCCTTCTCCTTTATAATGGGCTGGAAAAGGCATCAGCCAGTCCCACTACAAGGATATAGAGAATGAAACATCACTCAGTTCCTTGCTGTAATGAAATACTTTTTCCCTCTCATTACAGTTCACTCCACAAGACTTCTCTACCTTGTGTCTCTGCCAATTAACTGTTACTGGGCTGAAAATTAAGTGTTTATGATGAAAATGAAATGTTCTCCCCGATTTAAAGTCCCTAACACAGCAGAGTTTATCATCCCAAATAACCATCCTGTGATGGTCATTCCAAGTGTCTCAGCAAAAATCCATCCCAGGGAAAGAAGGTCCAGGTAAAGTGACACTCGGTGACATGAAGAAGTAACATCGAATGGTTTTGTGGCACCAGAAGAGAAAGATGTGGCTGCCCCACTGCTCCTGGGCAAAGGTTCTCTCCTCTCCCCTTCTCCCAAAGGACATAAATCCAACTCTTCTCCCACTCCAAAAAGCCTCTCTGGCTCTGCTGAGCCAGCACAGACCCAGGGATGAGACATGAGGGGATAAAAGGACAAGGAAAGCGAAGCTGTGGAGCCTTCAGCAAACGCTGCCAGAAGACCTGGACTTTCCTCTCCTGCTTTGCTGTCACCCAAAACACAAGGTTCAATGATTGTCATCCCCTGCCTAATCCTGCACATCTCAGATTGTCAGGAGACTGAATATTTTGGTTTGTAAATCTGACCTGAATTGCATCACTGCTTTTCTATCTAATCATGAGCTGATTTCACATGGACTTACAGCTGCACCTATTTATGCAGAATAAAAACCATTTCACAGATTTAATTGTAATTTGGGTGCTCTGGACACAGTCACAGAACAGTTCCATGGTGACCTTCCATGGCCACATAACAACAGCACGGAGCACCCGGCTGCTGAAGAGCATCTGGCCATTGAACAAAGATCACATGATCATGGAATGCCAGACAGGTTTGGCTTGGAAGGGACCTTCAAGGTCATTCAGTGCCACCCCTGGCCATGGGCAGGGACACTTTCCACTAGCCCAGGGTGCTCCAAGCCCCGTCCAACCTGGCCTTGGCCTCTTCCAGGGATGGGACAGCCACAGCTTCTCTAGGCGACCTGTCCCAGGGCCTCTCCAGCCTCCCAGGCAGGAATTCTTTCCCAATATCCCATCCATCCCTGCCCTCTGCCAGTGGGAAGCCATTCCCTGTGTCCTGTCCCTCCATCCCTTGTCCCCAGTCCCTCTCCAGCTCTCCTGGAGCCCCTTTAGGCACTGCCAGGGGCTCTGAGCTCTCCCTGGAGCCTTCTCTTCTCCAGGTGAGCACCCCCAGCTCTCCCAGCCTGGCTCCAGAGCAGAAGGGCTCCAGCCCTGGAGCACCTCTGTAGCCTCCTCTGGATTCACTCCAGCAGCTCCAGGTCCTTCTGCTATTGGGAACCACAGGGCTGGGGCAGCTCTGCAGGTGGGGTCTCATGAGAGCAGGGCAGAGGGGCAGAATCCCTCCCTCTCTCTGCTGCCCAGGTTATGGGGACAGTTCAGGGCCGCTGGCCCAACATCTGCCCCCAACACCTGCTTGCACTGCCTTGCTGGAGGTACAACTCAGTCCCTTTCAGTTCCTCTGAGTTTTCAGACACCCATTTCCCACTTATAATTCTGAACACACAATCAGTTAAATACAGGGCATGTTTATAGTGACACCCATCACATCAAACAACAAGCTCCCAACAGCTCTCCAGAACTAAAGAAAGGCAAGAATCAGGTCAGTTGTTGCCCAAGAACTTGTCTCACATCTTTTATTTACCTTCTGCTGCACAATTTCACATCAGATTTATCCCGGAAGTGTGAATTAATTTGCTTTCTAACCCTTAGAGTAAAATGTCCTTGATCACAAATGGCTTAAAATTTTAAAGATCTGTTAAAATGATGTCTATTAGCAAAGCCACTTGCTTAAGAAATACCAGCCGAGTTAAAGGAATTGAAAACAGCATGGAAATTTTTTTTTCTGGAGTAATGTAAAGGAGACGTCACTAACAGCTGTATTTACTTTGATAGTGACTTTATCATCATTGGATGAAGAACAGGGAAAAAATGTAGCCCACCGCAGGTGAAAAACAGACAAGCAGGTGCTGGACACCAGCCTGATAAACAGAATAGATGGGATGGAAACCAGGCAGGGATGGTTGGGGAGCTTGGCCACAGGCTCGTCTCTGCACAATGGAAAGGGGATGGAACCACCAACCAAGATGGATTTGAGAGAGGTAAATGAGTGGATGAGTCAAGGCATACTCTAATGGCCTTGGAGCCCTGCAGTGAGCAGAGATGGAAAAAACCTGAATTCCTTGGATTATTTAGATAGAAGCAGGAAGACACATGTGGCCCAGGAGGGCAATTCCTCGCATGGATTAAGATGATACTCAGATTACAAATAGAATAAAGATTTTTAATAACCCTCAAGCTCTCCACAAAGATGTGACTGAAGTGCTCTGCTCCTTCATGTTTCCTACCAAACACCAGTTAAGTCACCTGATATTTAGCGTATCTGGTTTTGTTCTTTAAAATACCTGAGGTGTGGCTTGTGAAACTTTCTTACCTCAGTGCAACTGCAAAAATGCACATAATAATATATGAAAAAATACCCCAGAGTCTGGAGTTGAGGGGCACTTAGGGAAGGACAACAGCAACCCACAGCATGCTACTTTGCTGCCATTTTTCCCTGTTTCAGCTACGTGCCTGCTGTATTTTACCTTATCAAGCAGAAGATGGCTGTGGCTGCAGAGGTGCACAATGTTCAAGACAGATCTGAATCAAAACAGTCCAATCACCCCTACCACCACTGATGGCTCTATTGCTCCCATAGCCTTTTCCCAGGGTCCTTTCCATTGCTAAATGAAGTGGAATTCTCCAGCTCGCTGTTACCAAACACTGCCCTGTGATTTCTCTGGAAACCCACGACGTGCTGCTGGCTCCATTAATGCACCATCTCGTTCCTGATAAAGTCTTTGGCAGCTGTTTTGGACAACAGCCCAAGACCTCAGCACACAAGTGCAGCCTTTCATGTCTGTGCAGCCTTTTTCCTACGTTTATCTATGGGCCTAAAGCTTCTAAACCTTTGCGCTCGCCCGAACTGCGCAGTTGTTTCAAACACTGCATTAAAACACCATCCAGTGCTATAAAAGGAAAAATGGATGGTTCCAGGAGGCAGCTCCGTGGCAGATGAGCCAGTGTAGCTCAGGAGATAAGAGGCAGCTGCCAGAGATGAATATAAGCATTATTTATGGATGTGGTGTTGTTGATTTCCAGAGGCGTCCGAGGTGCAGCCAGAGAGGGTGGCAGCTCCCCTGCAGGGCCTCAAATCAAGCCCATGTTTGCCATCGGTGCCACAGCCACGAGAGGCAAAACAGCAGTGTTGAGTTTTCCCTGCAAAACCAGATCTCTCCTTGACTACCCTGTCAATAATTTCAGAAAGAGCTGCAGTTCCAGCGACACGGGGAGGTACTCGAATGTCAATACCATGGTCAGACACAACCTCTTCACAATAAAACAATAGGTACTGAACGATGAGAAAAGCTGATGGCACATTACGCTTTGTAAGGTCTTCCTGAAGAACCACATGCTCATCCCATAATCCTTGTAACATCCCAAGGACGGGCACTGATTACACACCAAGAATCAACAGATCCCACCCTGAAGTTTGGTTCACAACTATTTATTTGCTCCTACATATGGCCCTACTCGAGCAGGTGCTGCTGCCACACATGTTGAATGCTCCCGGGTAAAATAAAGTAAAAGAAAATCTCCTCTGTTCTGGGAAGAACTTGCTCAGCTGAAGACAACGGCACCAGCAACTGCTGGCACACAGGAGGCACCGATTATAATTGCTGGAATCCTACCTCCTCACTGGACTTCAGTGTTACATTTAACTTATTACCTGATTTAGATCAAAGACTCACTGATTGGTTTGAGTTGGGAGGGATCTTAAAGCTCATCTTGTTCCACCCCCTGCCATGGGCAGGGACACCTGCCACTAGCCCAGGGTGCTCTAAGCCCCATCCAGCCTGGCCTTGGGCACTGCCAGGGATCCAGGGGGAGCCACAGCTGCTCTGGGCAACCTGTGCCAGGGCCTCCCCACCCTCACAGGGAACAATTCCTTCCCAATATCCCATCTAACCCTGCCCTCTGGCAGTTTGAAACCATTTCCCCATGTCCTGTTACTCCAGGCCCTCGTAAAAAGTCACTCTGGAGCCTTTTTGTAGGCCCCCTTTAGGCACTGGAATCCAATCCTTGGATCCTCCAAGATCATTCAGCAGAGTAATTATTTGTGGGCAAGAATCAAAAAGTCTTGGCTTTTTTAAAAGAAACACAGAGTTGACAAAGTCAGTTTTTCTGCCTAACTTCAAAATGGCACATTATTCCTGAGGGAAATGCCCAACTCAGCTCCTGGGGCAAAGCCATCAAGAGAAGTCCTAAGAGACGAAGTACAATATGAACAAACGGAGAGGAGGTGGTTGCCACTTGCAGCTTCGCCTTCAACACTGCAGGCTTCCAGCTGCTGGGAGAAGAGAAGGCTCTGGGGAGAGCTCAGAGCCCCCTCCAGTGCCTAAAGGGGCTCCAGGAGAGCTGGAGAGGGACTGGGGACAAGGGATGGAGGGACAGGACACAGGGAATGGCTTCCCACTGGCAGAGGGCAGGGATGGATGGGATATTGGGAAGGAATTCTTGGCTGTGAGGCTGGAGAGGCGCTGGCACAGGTTGCCCAGAGCAGCTATGGGTGTTCCATCCCTGGAAGTGTCCAAGGCCAGACTGGGCAGTGCTTGGAGCAACTTGGTAGGGGGTGGAATGAGATGAGCTTTAAGGTCCCTCCTAACTCAAACCCCTCTGTGACTCCATGATGTCCATCCACAAGTTGTCCCCACTTTGCAGCACCTTCTACCCAAAACATGCCAGAATAAAAGATGTAGTTTACCCAAATTACTGCAAGGATGAACAGAATCAGGAAGAGTCAGTCTGGTATCAATTCACAGCCGAAGGAGAATGTTTCTAGCGAGTTGCCAAGCGTTCAAACCACTGTTTCTAAAAAAAAAGCCCCAAACCACAGGACTGTGTTTCCAATCAGCGCACAACAAGAAGGCAGGAGCGCGCAGACAGCCAGGAATGTGACATCACTGCAAATCCAACAAAGGTGGCCTCTCCGTGTGCTTCGGGGCTGCAGCTCAGGAAAGGGGAAGAGAAAGGCTTGGCTTGGACAATCAGTCCAATCTCTCCCAAACACCAAAGGGAAGGATCCCTTCGGGCCAACTCTGCCCATTGAAGACTGTCAAACGGGGTGACAGTTGTCACAGCAGGACCCTGAGGCCACAGATCTCTCAGGAGCCAGGCTGGGATCATGCAATAATCACACTCACTTCCCATGAAAAGCATTTTTGCCTGGAGTTGTCATCTCCATATACTCCAACACTCATGAAAGGGATTGGCAAATGTCAGCCCCATGTGCTGAGCACAGAAAATTAAACATTGCAGAATGGAGCAGATGAATGAGGGAACCTCATCAAAGCTCAAAACCCACCCCAAATGTAAGATCTCAAAGCTTTTTATGTGGAATCCCACACTGATTTGGGCTGGAAGGGACCTTAAAGCTCATCTCGATCCATCCCCTGCCATGGGCAGGGACACCTTCCACTAGACCAGGTTGCTTCAAGCCCTGTCCAACCAGGCCTTGGACATTTCCAGGGATGTGGCATCTACCAGCTCTCTTGCAACCTGAAGATTGGTAGATCCAACCTGCTCTTTTTGATGGTGTAAAGAAGCAAGGACATGCCAAAATGACATTATGCAATCCTTTTTTTGAGAGCCATTGGAGCAGAGTCTTTTCCACACAAACTCCACTGAAACTTTCAGTGTACCAAGCTATGAAAAAACCCTCAGGCATCTGAAGAATAAAGTAGCTGCTGTATCCATCAGGAAAGGCAGCTGCCCGTGAGCTACAGAGGTTGTGGTGGGAGAGCCATGTCTGCAAATCCTCAAACCCTCAATGGCTCCATCCATTGGAGCCAACTATAATGCTCCTTTGTTAAATACACAGGAATAACCAGCCCGTTGGTTCCCAAGAGACCAGTGAGTCACGAGTGGGGTTTATCAGACATCAATAGTCTTTGTGAAGTCCCAAAATGTCAAATGAATCCCATTCTTCCTTCCTGATTCAGACAGATCTGAATTTAAGTCACTCCTCCTACTCCCTGAGCCAGAGGAAGACCAGGAGAAGGACTCTTACCATGGGGAGGTTCCAGTTGGAGCATCTCAAATTCTGCTCTGTGAGCAGTGAACCTGCTCCCAGAGCAAGGTCACTGCTGGATAAAATTTGGTGGTCAGGATGCTGATGATGTAAGGAGGTGAACAAAAAGCTCATCGGGAGGTGCTCATCTTAACACAATTCATGGCTTCTTCCAAAATGATTTTGTCACGGAGATCACATCAACCATTCCCAAAGGAGCCTTGTGCTCCTTTGTCTTCCCCCACAGCAACCACACCCTGATCTTTCCTTTCTTCTACTGATATTGGTGACAAGCCTTTCTAAGGGGACACCTGAGATTTGGGAGCAGCCATATCACCAAAAACAGTTTGGAAAGCACTTGAGGAACTCATGCTGAGCCACTCTAGGTCTAAAGAGGTTTCTTCCATCTCAACAGAAAGAGCATCAGGGTAAGACTGTTCCCAGCTGTGTCAGTACACTACAGGTGTTGGGCAGCAGGTCAAAGGAGGGGGTTCTGCCCCTCTGCCCTGCTCAGCTGAGACCCCACCTGCAGAGCTGCCCCAGCCCTGGGGCCCAGCATAGGAAGGATGTGGAGCTGCTGGAGCGAGTCCAGAGGAAGCACCAGGGTGACCAGAGGAATGGAGCAGCTCTGCTGGGAGGAAAGGCTGAGAGAACTGGGATTGTTCAGCCTGGAGAAGAGAAGGCTCCAGTGGCTAAAGGGGCTCCAAGGGAGCTGGAGAGGGACTTGGGACAAGGGCCTAGATGGACTTTGGACAAGAGGGAATGGCTTCAAACTGACAGAGAGTAGGATTAGATGGGATATTGGGAAGAAATTGTTGGCTGGGAGGGTGGTGAGGCCCTGGCACAGGTTGCCCAGAGCAGCTGCGGCTGGCCCGTTCCTGGAAGTGTTCCAGGCCAGGTTGGATGGGGCCTGGAGCAACCCAGTCCAGTGGCAGGTGTCCCTGCCCACAGCAGGAGCCTGGAACAAGATCATCTTTAGGGTCCCTTCCAACCCAGACCACTCTGTGATACCATGATTCTAAGGACCCTCCAGCAGGAGGGTGGTTATAGCTCAGTTCTGAACTTTCCTAGCTATTTTTTTAAGTCCTTGCGGAAGATACAGGAAAAAAGTAGAAACACCACATTGATTAAACGTCCATCACAACGACCCAGTGAGAGCCCTTGTGTGCCCTTCGTTAGGGGACATCCCACCTTTGCAAAGACAGCACTTTACTTCTAAAGATGAAAGCTCAGTAACAGTTTCTGAGTTTAAACACACCCTCAGAGTGGGAGAAAAGATACTTTTTTTTTTCTCCTGGAAAAAGGAGTCAAAATATCTCCAGCTGACCCCAGTGATAACACAATGTGTTTACTTATTTGTGACACAACAGGCTGCTCTTGAGATGCTACTCAAGGTGCTGTAAATTCTCACACAACCCTACAACAAGAGGAAATGGAGGGACCAAGCGTGGTAGGATGCTCAGTGTTGGGGGATACAAGAAGATTACAGGCAGAAACAGCCAAAACAAGTAGTTCAGCAGAACAGAACTTACGTATTTTGAAGAATATAAGAGGAAAAAAATTGTTTCTCTTTACCAGACATGGAACAGAATTCAGAATTCCGGAAAATCACATTTAGATCCTATATAACTACACCGGAGTCTGAGGGCAGCTGATGGAGTTGTGGCTGCTCCAAAGCATCACACAAGGGCCCAGGTTGTGAGGGGTCTGAGGAAAAGCTAATGGGAATCTCCTGTGGAGATCTGCAGCTCCTGCCGTACAAGAACCACCATTAACACAGGCACTCAAGAAGCCAGTAAAAATCTCCTGGAGTCTTGGGTCAGCACTGTGCTGTGGATGAATCGGTGCTCCAGCTTAAGGAATGACATCTGGAGATGAACACCTGCAGCACACACACACACTCGGCAAGGCACAGCTCAGTTTTGGACAGTTCTCACACAACCACAAGTCATTAAAGCACTTACAAACCATCAGAATAAAGCACAAACCTGCCTTCCAAGAATAGCCTAGAAGAAAAGTCAATCTTTTCCTAGATTAGGACACCCATTAGCTTCTCCTACGTTATTTTGACATAAATAAATAAAAACTGAAAGAAACTCTGAGTATGCATCTAAAAGTTTTGAAAACCATTCCAAGAGCTGCCTTTTAATAACAAACATCAGGTACTGACCTCTGCCAATTTGTATGGTAAGATCAGCTTCTCTCCCACTGTCACTGTCTTTCTGGTCACCAGGGCCTCAAACAGCATCTCTTCTTTCACCTAAAACAAAAGTACTGATATTAATGATTATTCTATGAATCTTTTTTAATTTTAAATCCAGTTTAAAAAAATGCTAACATTTAAACTAAAAAAAAAATTAAAATTCAGTGTAAATACACTCAAATTTCAGAATTTAATTAAAAAAAAAAAACAATTAAACCACTTTTGCCAGCCCTTGCAGAGTTAAGTTCAATGGGTAAAAACATGCCATTGGGAGGAGCCAGCTCAGCACATAAATCCAGCACTAGAAACCCAACACCAGGGTATTCAAAGGAACCTGATTTTCTGCATTCAGGCATCCCAGTTGCAGCAATTTCCCATTGGTTTCCTTATTCCCAGTGCGGCTCCTCCCTCCCGCACTTTTTCTTGGCAAAATAAGTCAACTTTCTAGTGTTGTCAAGATTAAATCATATAAATTGCTCTAGAAAAAGCCAAGCAGTGTCATCAGTTTCAGAGATATCCAAGTGAAGGAGGTGTTTTTGGTGCTTTTCAGGGTGGGGAGGAGTCAGAAGGAGGAAGAAACCCTTGGAAAAGCACCTGATATTTACTCTGCAATTGGCACTTGATGTTTACTCCCTAAAGCCCCAGTTCCTGGCAGGGTGGCAGTCTCTAATCAGCCCTCACAAGTTTGCAGAACAAAAAGCAGTTGTGTAAACACAGACACTTCAGCAAAGAGGAAAAAGGTGGTACAAAATTAAGTGGTACCTACAACTGTTGGGAAAAAGCCACTTTCCAATCAGTTTCAAGACCCTTTTACTTTGAGGTGCCCTGGAGGAGTTCAGAAGGTGTCCTCTCTCCCAGAATACATCAGATAGACCTAAAGACTTTGAGTCATTGACTGATCTTCACTAAATTTCCAAGTCAAAAAAGACACCACGAGTCTGGGTGAAAATCATGGAGCCCTGAATTAATGGATGCGGAGTGATACGGAGAAGCTGCACTGAAGTCCCTAAAAACTGCTTAGCCTATCCGAAGGACTCCATGCAGACACCAGACCTCCTCTGAGCATCTCTGATGAAGAGCAAAATCCACATTCCTGAAGCTATCCCAGGCCGTATTTTTATCACATATCCCAGGCCGTATTTTTATCACAGGGAAACCATTTATGATTTGACATGGAAAATGGGAATCATAGTGGTCTTACAATTGGACTCAATGATCTTAGAGGTCTTTTCCAACCAAAACAATTCTACAACTGTATGCACTTTGACTTAATGGTTTAACCCAGGAATTAGTAAGAAGAGGAAATGCAAACAAGCCAGTGGAAGGTCAGAAATCTCACAAACTATTGCAATAATGATGCCCTTCTGTACAAAAATCTCCTTCTGCCAAAGCTACTATCGTGGGAGTCTCCCTGATAAAATCCAGGGTGTTTTTATGTAACTGATTCTTCCTGCAACAAGAACTTGTTGCTGTGGAAATCAGAACACATCAAGTCACCTGTATATGATGTCACTTGCCAGCAAGGTCTCTATCACTGGAAATGACACTTCAAGGCTCATTTCTTTAGTGCCCAGCACTACTCAGGAGCCCCCAGTTCCTACAATCTGGTTTTACCTTTCAAAATCAAGCAGGGAAAAAAATAATCTCCTGGTTCATCCAGAGATCCACAGCAAGATTTCACATTTGGTTTCTATTCCTCTACATTCACCAAAATATGTGATTTTGTAATTTTCAGCTCTGTGGACACTTTTACAGCAGCTCTCGACTGTGGGACCATCGGCTGCTCTCCCTCAACTGCACAACTTGGAACAAAAGTGAGTTTCACAACATCCATTATCCCACTTCAGGGATGCTGCAAACCCGCAGCCAGCATGCCAGCTTTTTTTAATTATCCATGGCAACAAGGCAGAGGGGTGTCAGATGGTTCCTAATCAAAACAGTCCAAAGAAATATTCCTCAACAACATAAATGCTTCCAAGTCCCAGATTTGTCAGCAAACACAGGGATTTTAAGCAATTTAAACAACTACCCACGCCATCCCTTGCCATCCCCATCTCATGGTCACTCTGGTTCCTTCTCTCCCTGCTCTCTGGATGGAGGGAACCTGAGGATGTGCATCCTTCATCCCCTGACCCAGGGAGATCCCATCAAATCATCTTCTTGCACAAAAACACTCCTGGCAAGGATGGGAATGCAATCCCTGCATCTCCCCAGGCCTCCGCCTGCAATTACCACCCAGTGGAGCTTGATCTTGATTCTTTCATCGCCTCTGATGAACGCCACGGGTGCAGCCAAATCATCCTAATTTTCACTCAAGGTCACAGCATGAAGGTAGCTGACTCCTGATGCCAGGGAGGAGCCACTGGAGCTTTCTAAAGATAAACTCAGCATGTGCTGATGACTAAGGACCTGGAGATACTTGCAGCTTCCCCATATCCTACACTTCCTCCTCCAGGAAGTGTGAAACACTAGAACAGGGACACCCATTGGTGCAGAGTAGCAAAGAGAAGAACACCACTTACTCCTTCACTTTGTGCCCTGGGAGTTTCACTCTTAGATCACATTTCATGGATTTTTGCTTCCTGGTGCTAAAAGGCATGGCCTGCTCTCCCTCTTAAACATGGCCCACAGGAGTTTAGATCTTAATTACAGGGACAAAATGCAGATTTAAGACTTCGTTGCCACAAGTGGGCCCAAAGAGGGCTGGAAGCCTCGAGCTCCAGGAACCAGTGAAGGGTGACCAGCAGTGCCATGGCTGGGAACGTCAGCAGAGCACGGCGGGAGCAGGGAGCCAGCAAGGGCTGGGCTGGAGCCAAGGCAGGCAGAGACTGCTCCTCCAGTAATGCTGGGGTATTATGTTAGAGCAGCTGAAGGAAAATGAACCATTTCCAACTGGAGAGCAAGAAAACATCAGGTTTTGTCTCTCCTCCCATATTTGAGAAAGGGATTACAGTGCTGAGTGCTCGCTCTAAAGATGCCTCGTGTGGAGTAACAGAAAATAAATTCAGATTTCTATCAGCTCTTCTTGGAAAAGAGCTGAACCTTTTCCTCAGACTTTCTTTCAAATAACCAGAGTTAGAAAGGATGTGATGGAATGGCTGGAGCTGTGTTAGGGAGGTTTAGGCTGGATATTGGGAAAATGTTCTTCTTCCAGAGGGCGCTGGGACACTGCCCAGGCTCCCCAGGGAATGGTCATGGCCTGAGGCTGCCAGAGCTCCAAGAGCATTTGGACAACGCTCCCAGGGACAGGGTAGGATTGCTGGGGTGTCTGTGCAGGGCCTGTGTCTGTGAAGGGCCTGGGGAGTTCCACTCAATGGTACTTGTGGATCCCTTCCAACTCGGCATATTCTGTCATTCTCTGAAGTTTTCTGACTCTAGTTCTGGCTCAAAACTTTGCATCTGATGAAGATGTCCCTGCTCATTTCAGGGGACAGTGTTGGACCAGATGAACTTTGGAGGTCACTTCCAACCCCAATCATTCCGTAATTCTACAAAACATCATCCGGAAAACAGACCGAGAAGAAAATGCTGGAAGCGAGCACTGTCTGCTTCATAATCCTCACCCCCTCTCCAGTTAATTTCCAAGACATTTATCACAGGAGGAGCCCCAGCGCCTGTGGAATCCCTCTGGGAAGGGATTTTTTAGTGGAAGAAGAACTTGAGCACATAAATCTCTTGCAGAGGCCAACTTTAGCTCCAAACACAAATGTGCACTGGGAGATCTGGCAAAACTAATTTAGGGCCTTGATAACTTGTATTTACCTTTATTTGCATTGAGGCTGGTTACCTAAACCTAAAAACTGAATACAAAACTGCTCCACTGAGCAAAGCCAGAATTTATTCTCCTTCCTTGATGCTCCATCCATGGAAATAATTTCCCATATTAGTAAACACACACAATTAAAATGTTCCTGCTCTTTCAATGGAAAACAAAGTCTCTTTCAAGGTCAACTAGATAATCTCTAATATATTATTTTTGTTAATAAGTCCACAAGTGAGCTTTTCCAAGCTTTTTCCCTAGAAACACAAAGGTTTCACCCAGTTTTACACAATCCTCTATGATTTCTGCCCAGGCCCTGGGATATTTGCAGCGCTTGCACAGGACTCCATGTCTGCTTGATCCATCAGGCAGCCTTGACATCACTCCTCGGCACAGCATTTCAGCAGAGTTTAAACAAAGGCCCTGAAAAACCTGCCAAAAGCATCACATAATCCACACGCTATGTCTATTCCTGAAAAAAAAAAGGAATCAGGGTTTTACTGTAAATGAAACAATGATCTGCAGAGTCTGGCCAAAATCCTATATTGCAGTTTGCTGTTTCAACAAATGCTGCTCTGGATGGTTTAATAAAGCAAAAACATATTGGATGGGGTTGTTGGTATCTAAGAAAAAGCAAATCCATCGCAGATCATCATCTCCTCCCAGATTCCTTCAAATAATCTCTGTATTAGCTTCATTTTATAGGGACACAAATCTCATTACACAGAGGGAGGATAGCTGTGCAGGGGTGTTGCATTAACTGGTGCAGCAGGCAAATTCCCCCAGTTGTCCTTAGAGGTTCCAACGCAAACCAACCAGCTCACAAGAATTTGGGCCAGATTTCCCTTTGCAGTGGGAGAAGACCTTAGTTTTGCCTAAGTTTTTAATTTCAGCCAGGCTGGTGGTTCCCCTCCTGCCCTCAGAGGCTACATCCCCGCCAGAGCCGTGCTGGAGCACCTCTGCATCCCCTCTTGGCTGCTGTCAAGGATGGCCAACCCAGCTCCAGCTGGATTTTTTCCTTCTCTTTTCATGTCAAATCCTTGACTGAACAAATCCAATGAGTCATTTGAGTATAAAAATCAACCCAGATGTTCCTCCAAGACAAGGAAGTATCAGATCATGGTTTCTTCCATCCCTTTGCTGTGCTCAGATGGTCCCACCAAGCAGTTGGTGACCATAGGAAAGGAAGTTCAACTCTTTGTCAACTCACATTACTTTTATTCTGAGATGACTTTTCAGTTATTAGTGTCTAATGCCAAGATCTGGAGAGAGGATTATCAACTTTTTCAAGCCAATTAATAATTTTAGAAACAATGGGAAAAGCAAAACTGTTCAGTGACCACAAAAAAAAAAAATTAAAATAATTACCCAAATGAGACAAAAGAGACAAAATACAAAGTGCTACGTTTTAACCAGTATTTTAGGTCTCTGGCTGAGTAGAATTCATTACACTTAATGTGGAGAGTTGCAAGTAGCCAACTAATGAATAAAGAGTGGTGGCTGCTCTTTGTAACGATGTTTCATCTGTTTGAACCCTTAGGTTCTCCCTTTGGGTCAAAGCTGAATAAGCAGCAGCATCTGTTGAGGTCTGCAAAGAGAAATGTGGCATTTCAGAAAGGGAAATCAAGTCTGAAAATGAGATCATTGGCTTTTTACAGCTGATTTCAGTGGGTCTGTTGAAAGGTTTACACCTGGAGGCAGCAAATATTTCCAGTTCCATGGATCAATTATCACCCAAATGCAACTTAAGGGACAAACACCACCACTTACCCAAACCCAGTGATGTATTTCATCAGATCCCGCCTCAGTGCACGATGCATTGCCCTGATCTAATTAACAAGTATTTTATGTTCTGGGTGGTCATTTAACTTGCAAAAGAATTACCAAGATGAACAGAAGTCTATCACTTTGCTCAGCTACATCAGATCCTAGTGGTTTGGGGTTTTTTTTCCAAATGGTGAAAAGTAAATATACTTATTTATTTTTACATCTTGTTGACACTACCTGGGGGTGCTGTTGCAGCCCACGGCACTGAGGCACCATTGGATTGACACAGCTCAGCCAATGCCTCATTTCACATAATCATGTGTAAAAACCACCCCGCGACCTCCCCACGTGCAGATGTTGCAGAAGGGTTTGTTTGCAAAGGCAAAGACCCAAAGCCTGGAACTTTTTCAGATCTTTAAGTCGCTCTCTTACTCAAAACTTTTTTAAAAAACAATTACTTAACTGACTTGGCCACATTTAACAGGGTAAAATCAACAACATTCTCCTCCCAACTCATATTTTCCTTCTGTTTATTTCTGCAATCTCCAAGGCCAAGATGCAAAGAGCATCCAGCTGCTCAGACCATATTTTACAGAAGCTTTCCCCTCCCTAAATTCAAAGCATTAATGAAGTGCTATGGAAGTCCCTGAGAGCCAATTTCCAAGTTCTTTAGGTAGGGAGATAATACAACTGTTATTTAATGGAATGAATGAGAAGAGCACCACGTGTACACAAAAGGACAAGTCACCTTCTTATTCTACCTCAAAATCAGCACAAATTCACCTTCCAGACCATCCAGGGAGTACAAGAGGGTAAAGTTAATTGTTGCTATAACCAACTACAAGAAAAACATTTCAGTTGCAAGAGGTTTAGAGCATTTCAAGGGAAGTGAGACAGCAAGGGGAGCTTCTGGCCACCCCAATCCATGGGAGGTGTTTGAGCTCAGCTCTTCAAGGCTGAAGGCCAGCAGGACAAGTTGGCTCATTCAAGACTTTTCTCAAGAAAAGAAGTGCCACATCTTCATAACCTGCTTGGGCTGACAGAGCAGATCTCCTAAGAACTTATTTAATGCTTTTGCACTGATTTACAGAGCTGGACACGGCCTGGGCCAGCCGGGCTGAGACCTACAAACCCTTCCCAAGGGACACCAGCACAGCAGTGGCTCACAGAGGCCAAGCTGTCAGGTCCTAAACAGCAGATAACCAACAGATGCACCAAAGAACTCCATAACAAGCCCATAAACAGGGACTAGATGGATGAGATGGGCCTCCAGCATCTCAAACCCAACCCTTGTGGATGCTGGCAGGTAGTAACAGACAAAAAACACGGCGAGGCATCTCAGCACCTCCTACAGCCAGCACGGAACCACAACATGGAGCTGTGGTTCTACAACTGCTTGAGTTCCTCAGACAGACTTTGGAACAGATTTGAGGAGCACCAGGTGAGGGTGAGGGAGCTGAAGGCTGGCAAATGAAGACACTGCCATGTTGGGCAGCAGGGTTGCTTTGCATCTACACCTGTTCTGCAACCTTTCACATTTAATCACGGAAAGAGAATTTTCAGTCAATGAAACGTGAAGCTGAAGAGTTGGGGCAAAAACCCTACATGAAAAACCTCATTAAAAAAGTTCCTGTACCTTTTCCCTGGCAAACATGAACAGCCCATAGGAATGGAAACACACAAGAACTTACTCTTGGGTGAAACGGGAAATAAATTGCGCACGTTTTGTGTCCTAACCAGAGGTGGCTTGTTTGGTGTGAAAGCTTCAGGAGGGAAAGCAGAGCCTTACCTCCAGCAGCTCCGACACGACAGGAAGTATTTCAGGGTTGCAGATATCGATGGAGTCATCCCGGTAGGTCTTCTTTTTGTACCGGATGTTCCCCAGGTGCAGGATTGCTGACAGCAGAGAGAAAATCCTAAATAGAGAGAATTCATTTTCACTCAGTTGGTTTTTCATAAAGTGAATGAAGAAGCAAATTTCACTCCCAAGGGCCATCTCCCTCTTCGGCTCATCCCTCTAATTTTCAATCCAAAGCATCCACTTCGCCTCATGTCAAAAAGATTTTCACTTAGTCAAGTACCAAACTTGCATCCGTACGGTTTCCTTGAAAATTCTTGAACACATCAAGCCCACAGTTACAAAATGACAGCCCATGCTATAAGAAAAATAGAAATCCTCCAGTAATCTTGATATCCAGATCAAATATTTATCACACAATCAATTAAATTAAGGGGGAGAGTGGGCTCGGCCATGCAGGTGATCCCTCTTAGTCCCCTGGCACACGTGTTTTTGTCACCTTTTTGGATCTAGTCCCAGCCAGGAACCATAAAAAGACTGTACAACACAGCATAAATGCTTTGATAATATATAAGCAACTGAGACAAAGAAAAGATGTTACACTTCAAGTAAATTTATCCAACAAATTTTTCTCTTTTGGAGGGAATTTGGTCATTTTTAAGTTTTTTCCCCTCCAAAAAATGTAGGATCAGACACTCAGAGAATATTCTGAGTTGGAAGGGACCCACAAGGTTCATCAAAAGCCCAACTCCCGAGCCATGGCTGATTTCAGCTACAAAACCTGTTTGTCCCTACTTCTACACTCCCTTGGGAGCTAAAAATGAATAAACCCAAATGTGATTCCTAGCTATGCCACCAGCTTGTCTGGACAACACACCTTCACCTCTCCAAGTCCTCCCTCATCTCCAAAACAGGGATACTGACTCCTTGTTGTGAATTTCAGGATGGAATTATAAAAATTTCTCTTCTCTGTTTCCACAAAAGTGAAAGTCCATGTTTTGCTATAAAGAAATTACTTTTAAAAGTATAGTAGTATTTAAAACATCCTTCCTATATCTCAGCTGAAGGTGGTTCCTTATTTGTGCTGCAGCTGTACAATGCCAAGCAAAATAAATCTGCTCGTGTAGTGAAGAATCCACTTTATTTTTGACAAGCAAATTCGCCAGGAGCAACTTGTGTGCCAAGAAAAATCACTGCACAGTAAATTAGAAGTGTGAATTTACTGCATCACCCGACTCTGCTCAGTCCTGACGCTTCCTGATTGCTTTGCTCGGGCAATTAAACCCCTCGACAGGCTTTAGAAAAATCTTGTCCTGAAACCTGATAAAGCAGCCTCTGACACAGAACGTATTCACACAATTTTGGATCCTTGGGTTTATCCATGTGTGCGGGAAAGATAGAGAAAAAGCAGTTTTAATTTCATAACTGATTTGTTACAAGTGAGGGATAAAGGATGAGCTTCCCAAAATTCTCAGCTGGGTGAAAATGCCTTTGAGGTAATTTTTTACGTCAAGTTCTTCCCAACCTACTCAAGCCTTTCAAGCCAAAAATCAACTCAGGAGGGATTATTTTGTGATTTTGGTTGGAGATGACCCTTTATGAACCCTCTAATTCCATGGTGTCAGTGGTGTTGCAATCCAGCTTTCAAACCAGCACGTCCAGTGAATTAGTGAAAAAGGCCAGTTGGAAATGAGCCTACAGACCCAGAATTGCATGCAAAGAGTTAAGTTTGATGAGGGATAATGAGGATTTCTGATTAAACCAGGCTCTGGATTCATAACATGCAGAGTGAGGCATGATTATTCATGAACACTTGAGAAATACTTCAAGATGTCAGCTTCTGCCAACACTCCATTTGCACGAAGAGAATCGCTACGTTCAGCAATGATCATGGAATCACGGAACGGTTTGGGTTGGAAGGGACCTTAAACTCATCTGGCTCCATCCTGCCACGGGCAGGGACACCTTCCACTACAGCAGATTGCTCCAAGCCCCATCCAGCCTGGCCTGGGACACCTTCAGGGACGGGGCAGCCACAGCCTCTCTGGACAATGCCCTGCCAATGGAGGTGACATTAACCAGGATAATCTCCAAGTTATTAATATGGAAAATAAACTCACTGCCGGCGTGTCTTGGGCAGAAACCCCACCATCTCCATGGCAAGCTGCAGCCGCTCAAAGTCGTGCTTCAGGTCCTCCCCTTCCACGGAGAAACAATCCTGTTGGATCAAACACACAGAGGAAGCACCAACACAAATTAACACCAGATCAGGGCTAGATGGCCAAGTCAGTGCTCCGTAAATATCACTGAGTGACCTCCAGGTCCTTTATCAGCAACATTTCCAAGCTGGCACTGGAAAAATAACATTTTTGGCTAATATCTTCTGGAGATACATCCTTGTGTCCCAGGTTTAACCTCTAAGGAAAGAGGTGAGTCACCCCATTCCAACAGTATGGTGAGAGCTGGTCAGTGTGGGACAACTCACACACAGAAAGGATGGGAAATAACAAGATGAAATCTGTTCCACATTTACAGGCAGTTTATTCCACATTCAATACTTTAACTAAAGAGGAAAATTCAGTTTTTAAATAGAATTCAGATAACTTCATGTAAATGATCAGTGCTTTAAATCCTGTGTGGGAAAGGCAAAGCTTTAAATACATTTTTCAGGAACTTTATTTGAACTACCAAGAAGTTATTTCAAAATTGGGGGAATTTGAAATCCAGGATATTTCATACTTCTTGGAGGCTCATGCACCTGAACAGTTTAGTTTTCCCCTGATATCTATCAGTCACTGACATTTTCAGAAAAATCCAGTGACATTCCAGACCCAACCAAAGTTGTCCTGCACCAATATTTAGGGAACAGAAATGCTCTTTAAATGAATATATAGACCATTAATGCCAAATTCCTTCTGCTTTGGCTCACTGTAGGCCTCCCATGGATTATTTACTCTTCTGTCTGCCTTCGTAGCCTATATTTAATATTTTACCCATTGCTGCCTATAAAAATTACCCATCTATGAATCAAAATTAGTTTATTGTGTATCACACAATATCATGTAATTTTAAACCTCAGAATATTTTACTAACACTTAAATCGAGACTTTCTATGAGTAATTAGAGACTTTCAACAAGTTAATCCAAGTGTAAGTAAATATAAATTAAAATTCTATAAAATTCTATAAAATTCTATAAAATGTCTATTAAAAGAATTCAAATAAAAATTGTAGCTGCAGTTGGAATTAATTAAGCAGCTGAATGCACATAGTTTATTTTGATCATTTCCTGTAAATCGTATTTATCACACAAGCAAACGTGCAAAAAATTTTGCACAAATAATTAAGAAAGCCTGGATTAAACAGGGTTATGTAAATCACTGAAAAGCCACTTGTACTCACTGATAGTACAGAAAATTAATCATAAATACAGAATACACAGAATGAAGTTATTTTATAGCATCAGCTTTGTGTTTTAGAGCATTTAAAGCCTCACAACCATAGCAACCAAGTTCTTCATCCCACTCCAGAGCATCATTACAGCCATAGTTATCATTAGAGTGGAAAATCCTTATTTATTTATTTATATTATTGATATACTTAAATGTCAATATTATTATTTATTATACTGTTTACATATTTAAAATATTTATTGCAACTTCCACACAACTGCACTAAAAGCCAGAGAAGTGTAATTGGACAAGAAGATCGAAATTTTTTTATCAATTGTCCTCAGGGACAAGTTAATGCTCCATGGGCAAAGTGAATTTGGAGCTGTTGAACAGTAAAACCATTTAAAACAACGTACAACATTGATGAAGGCAGGGATTGAAATTCCAGGAGAAAATACCAGCCAACAGGAAACAGTCATTAGAAAAGGGCATTTTCACCTTCCATTAGGAGGTGACTGGGAACGACCCTGTCCCAGCGCTGTCCAGAGGAACACAGCAACATCACCACCACGAGCAGGGACACCACAGGCACCAGCACTGATTATTTACACCATAAAACCTTGGTGTAAACTCCTTGTCCCTCCTAAACTCCATCCTTGGCTTCCTCGGCCACTGCACTCACACTGAGATCTCAGCAGAACCTCCCACCCTCGTTCCGGCAGGACCTGGACTTGGCAGGACAAAAAAATCCCGCAAATTAGGCTGGTTTAAAGCTTTTTTTAAAGACACCAAGTGGTGCTTTTAGTGGCACTGCACATTCCAGGAGACATTTTCATTTTCTGGCATCATTCCTCCAAAATTAAGTCACGAGTCAACAGCAAAATACCCCGGACAACTCCGAAGTAGCACCATCTACGCCGAAGGCAATTTAATTAACAATTTACATAACAATTGCCCAACTCATTAATCCGCATGGAAAGGCTTTTAGCAAATTCTCTGCTTAAAAGCGGATGCTCTCTGCAGTGTTCCAGCACGGGACCGCTTCCTAATGGATGATAAATGGAGGATAATTATAAAATAGAGGAGTGTCCTTGATATTAGAGCAGACAAGCATCACAAAGTCCATCCCCACAGACCTAACTTGCTGCTAATATCCTGCCAGAGCAATTAGTTTCCCAGCAAAAGTGAGTCCCCTGCTTCCTACAGTCACATCAAACCGATCCATGGATTTCCATGGAAAATTTAAAGAGGACAAAACAGAGTTTCTTTATAAACTTGGTGTCTGCAGCAGGTTGAGTCCATGGGTATGGGGAGAAGCCCAGGGTAGGCTTAGGAGTGACTGATCAACTGAAGCCAAGGTGTGATTTACCAGGAATATCACAGGAAACGATCCCAAACAAAATTATCCTAAATAAATTAGCAAATAAACAGCCAAATAGTTTTGTTGTGCAGAATAAGGACACAGACATGGCAGCCCCCAGGCTGGCAGGGTGTTCTTGGTCACACCAGGAGAAGGTACCAAATTTTGCGGTTGTTTTAATTTTAATTCCTTCAGGAAATTGTCCCAACCCATTCCTAAAGCAATAAGGGCTTTCCAACTTATAAAGGGTATTAAGGTCTAGAACAGCATCTGCTCGTCACTCCCTGCTCCTGCAGGACCCCTAAGGATGCTGATGGATTAAGGATGCCAATCCAATACTCAGTATTTTTAACCTTGTGAGGGAAATTACTTCCTCCCCTCCTAAGGATTTGCAGGGAAATGTTGCTGTTAAGACACTTCTTTAGCCCGAGTGAATCCCAGCTCCTTCCCAGATCACCTCTTCCAGATACATCAGCAAGACTTTGGCAACCATCAAACACATGGGAGAACTAGCAGGAAGGACATGCAGCGGATGCCGAACATGCTTCCACATGCAGGACACACCCACAGGGAGCACCACGGGACACAGAGACACCCAGAGCACGTTGGTGGCACAGGAGGAGCTGGGGAACGGAGAGAAGCTTCACCATTCCCTTTTTTGGGGCGATCCATTTGGAAAGGATGATCATGACAGCAGAAGTATTTTAGGAGAAGGAATTGTTTCTGCACTCTGAACAATATCAGGATTTGATTTTCTCACAGATGGCTGGGGAGATGTCTTTGGATTTGTCTGTTTTTTCCTGGAAGCTGGAGAGCAGATATACCACTACAACCAGCATGAACTGATGCATCTCTTGGGGCTTCAAGACACTGATTTGCTGTTTTATTGGAATGGAATTTCAATTTTCACATCACTGCCACATCACAATTTCCATAAATCATCACGTATTCCATCAGGAAGGAATGAAAACCCCCTTAGTTTTCTAAAACTGAGATGACTGTAGAGACCTAACCATCTCCAACTGCTGAAGAAGCTTTCCAGATGGAAGGAACCAAAAAAGGGCAAGGGAAAAAAGCATCTGTACTGTCACAAGCAACACCACGGCAGGGGAAAAGGTGGTTAATGGGTTAAACTTCGTTGGATTTGGCTTTCTTGTGTCCCTAAAACACTCAAGTGAGAGCAGCCCTGCACCAGCAACACGCAAGAGGCGGGTTCTTGTACTGACCGGCTCCGAGTCATAGCAATAATCATCCCAGCTCTGTCTGAGGGGTTTCTTTGTCATCTGAAAGCAAGGCAGAGCGGGTTAAGTGGTGTTCCCACCCCAAATCACCCCCATGACCTGCTCCCTAACCAGGAAAATAATTGCTGTTATTCTGCAGAGTCATTCCCTAGTTTTATTTGTTTTAAGGGAAGATTTATGATGCTTTTGCATTCCTGGTGCTGCTTCCTGCTCACAGTGTATCAGCGAGGCCCTCTCATCAATAATCCTAATGGATACTAAAACCTTTTCTTCTTCTCCAGAGTTGGGGAAACCCTTGGTTCACCTGGAGCTGAAGAGCCAACGATGCCAAAATCCCACTGAAGAGCAGATTTGTTTGTTTCTACTCTCAACCTCTGCTCCAGACACACACAAGTGCAGCAAAAGTGAGATTCTTCCAAGCAACACTCCAAAGCTTTTGAGGAATTTCTGTCTTTTTCCAATCAGACAGAGATGGAGTTGAGAGAAGTCAAAGCATGCGTCAGTGACCAGTCCCAAGAGGGAGAGAGATGGCACTGGAGCTCCTGAGGAGCTGAAAATAAGGATCCAAACCTGCAAATGACTGATTTCAAAACGGATAAAAGTTAACAACCAGCACAGAAAATATTCAGCGAGTTACAGGGTGTGCAGGGGTGGGTGCACCTGCCATTGGGGGAGAGATGGAAAAGTCCCCCATACTCAGGGGACACTTTGAGTAAATTTGCATTTTAAAATAAATTGAAATCTTTATTTTCAATCTGCTCCCTGCATTTACAGAGCAGATTTTGGAGAAGTATCTGGATAGATTATTTCTCATCTGCAAAGCAAACTCCCCATTTGTTTTGCATAGCACAAGAGCCGAGGAACCTGGGAGGAGGAAAGTAAAGCCTGACTCAGGACTGAGTCACTCCTTCACTTCAGGGGCCTGGTTCAATATTTTATGGCTTCTCTATATGAATATTTAATTTTCAGTAAAGCACTTTGGTTCATTTCTGAGCTGGTTCTTTTTCCTTTTGAAAAGGCAGGGTCTTCGCCAGGACACACTTAAGAAGAGACTGCAAATGTTCAAGGGTCATTTTACAATTTTTCCCTTAAATGTCTCCCAGATTTCTTTTTCCATTTCTCCACTACCTCTTTTTTCCTTTTTCTCCTTATTTTCCTTTTCCTTTCTCCTACAGGGCAGGGAAAAGCTGCTACTGCACTGCCAGATGGTCTTCATGTGAAACCATGTCCTGACCACATCTAAAGGCTCTGTTTTCCCATAGTTGTCAGTGTTAACTCTAATCCTAATTTTTAAAAAGTTATTTAAAAACCTCTCACACACTCAGAGTGTCACTACTGTCCATACACTGTGTTCAGAGAAGTCCAGAGTCTGCTTCCCTGATCCACTGGACTGCTCTCAGCAGCCTTCTCCAACTTACTTGCCTCACAGCACCTTAATTTAGATTAAAAGAAACATTTCACCCTAAATTATAACATTCCTACTGGTTCCCCATACTATGTGCCGTTAGATTTCTAATTTTCCTTTCAATATAAACGCTATGTAAAAAAAAGACCTGTAATTAAAAGTAATGTTTTCAACTAAGAGAAAGCAATTGAATGGCCCAACAAAACCTGGGAATCTGACAAAACATTCCATCCTGGCACCTTCCCGCTGCAAAACTGCGGCACAGATGGTGCTGGAGATCACACCACGTTCCCCAACCAACGCCTGAGGCACGGAGACTCCAGCAAAGAGCCTCCAGCCCTTGGACTGCTCCTCACTTGGGAATATCTCCCAATCCTGCGATGAGTGGGTGGGAGCCGTTAATACACAATGGATTTTGGTGTTGATTGCCAGCTTTAAAAACATCCTTAAAAAGTCCCTGGTAATTGAGAGCTGTTCCTGAGTGAAGTTATATTTCTAAGAAGACCAAAGGCTATTTGGGTTGGGCTGTGGGTCCAAGTTTCTCTCCAGTTTAGGGGCTAAATCACTCTTTATGGCTCCTCATGTTTCAGCACCATGAAAATTGCAATTAGTTAAAATCAACACGTAATTTAACTCCTCTTCCACATATTCCTCCTATTTTTGGTCTTTTTGAAGTCCCTATTCGCAAGAGTCACTGGATAACTGCTTAAATACCTGAAGTAAATCAGTTTATTACAAAATTATCATCATGTAAACTGAATTTATTTGGCTGTTGGTAACACCTCATCCATCATTAATTCCCAGGTTTTCAATGGTTGCTGTGGTTTTAGTTATATTAGACTTGTTCTATTGTTAAATTCAAAGGGTCGTGTTAAACGCCAGCCAGAAGCTACAGAATTAGGACTTCCTCATGCAAGATGTTATATCCCAGTATGCCACATTTCCCCCTTTTCTCCTGCTCAGGAGACAGATGTTAATGAGTAAATTACATTCACACAGAGAGCAGAAAAATTCTGACTGTTTCTCCCTCCAGCAATCAAAAACTCAATATATTTAACATATCCCAGGTACAGAAAACACTGATTATTTTTCCCTGAAACACTACCAGGTGTTCAGATTGCTAATGCAGAATTATTCCAATGATGGAAGACTTTAAACCATTAAAACCCACTTTTACTATGCCACACCTCTAAAAACCCCCACTTTTACTACTCCACACCTTGTCTTTATTAGCATTAAATATCAGCAGAAGAAAAGGCAAGACCATGGATTGTATTCCCGTATAGTATTCCCACCTGGTTGAGGTAATGATATTCCTCCGGCTGCTTCAGGTGAAATGCTGATCTCTCCTCCTCGCTCGCTCCTGCCAGGAGGTAATAAAATACATGGTAGTTCCTAGGGACAAATGAAAAACAAAAGCTGTTAGACTCGAAAATGAGCAGCAGCACTGAGCAGAGGCACATGGAAACCTCCCAACCTGATTTTCCAGCTCCCAGGCTCAGGCCTGACACCGTTTAGAGCTGGTCTGTACCTGCTGTGCAGGGATGGAACAGATTCAATTATGTCATGGAGAATGAGATCCCTCTTCTCCATCCAAAGACAGCCACCGCCCTAGAATCTACTTGGAAGAATTTCTAACTGGGATGATCAGGTTTTTCTTCAGAAGCATGTGCAATGATATTTCACAGAATCCCACAATCATTTAGGTGGGAAAAGACCTCTCTGGCCATCGAGTCCAACCTGCACCCAAACCCCACCTTGTCCCCAGCCCAGAGCACTGAGTGCCACATCCAGGAATTAATTCCTGGAACATGTCCGGGGATGGGGACTCCAAACATCCCTGGGCAGCCCCTTCCAATGCCTGACCACCCTGTCCAGGAAGAAACTCCGCCTGATGTTCAACCTGAGCCTCCCCTGGCACAGCTGGAGGCTGTTTGCACTTGTCCTCTCCCTTGTTCCCTGGGAGCAGAGCCTGACCGTCCCCCTGGCTGCACCTCCTTTATTAGAATCACAACGTATTTCCTTGCAATGAAGAAAATGTAACTTTTAATACCTTATTACCATCAAAAAGGCAACAACTTTGCAGTGGCAGTTCCACAAGATACGACTGAAAAATCTTCAAGTATTCAAAAATTCAAATATTCAAAATACCTGAATATCACTAATGCTAAACCCACCCCAAGGGACACTCATCTTTTCTGCTTCCAGACGACTCTAACACAGATTAACACCATTTCTTTCTAATATTAAAACTCTGTTTTTATGTTGGATGTTTTCCAAGAGGATCCCAGTTTAATCATCTTGCAACACCCAAGAGGACATTTGTCAAGGCTGTAGATGTTCCTTAACTCCAGGAACAGCCCTGGAGCATTCCAGAAAACTCACTCATCTGTCTCCAAATGGAAACACAGCCAGAAGTGCCAAGAATTGAAAGACAACTAAAGGCAGCAAAATTACTTAAAAGTGGAATAATAATTACTGGGAGAGGAGAGGAGAGGAGAGGA
>VXAD01008591.1:625166-691759 GCA_013399195.1 Dicrurus megarhynchus
AGGAGAGGAGAGGAGAGGAGAGGAGAGGAGAGGAGAGGAGAGCAATATGCAGCAAATGCTGCAATTAGGAAAGAACACTTCACGTAAGTTCGTTCTCGATATAATTTTGGCTCTTTCTAGAGGCCCCTCTGAAGGCTTCAGTGAACTGCAAAGAAGAATGAAAATACCACGTGTCTCTCCTAAAATGATACATTAAATAGTTCCCAAGTTGCACAAGAATGAAGTGGTACATAATAATCCATATGCCATAAAGACAATGAAAATGAAATGAAATGTGACAATATTGTAGTGGAAGGTCCCCTGCTCATGGCAGGGGTTGGAACAAGATGGTCTTTAAGGGTCCCTTCCAACCCAACCCATTCTATGATTCCATGGTAAGTCAAAGACTGTAGATAAAATAATGGAGTTTATTCCCTCCATGAGCACATTTCTCCCTAAACAACAAAATATTCAACCATAAAATGCATCATTAATCTTTGCAGCACAGGGTTAGGAGTGTGAAAATCCTTATGCCCCATGCCAGCTCCAGCATGTTATCTGTGCCATGTACAGGAGTTAAACCCAAGCCTTGGGCAAGACAGAAGCACCCACCGCTCATTGTGCTCCTGATAGACCAGTCGGGACTTCTCCAGGAGGTATTTTTCAACATAAGCTCTGCAAGGAAAAAAAAACAAAGCATCATTCATTGACCTGATACTCAGCTCCAACGAAGGCAGCTTTACTGGGGGCTTCAGCCTTGGTACCCACACAAAGAAGTTTCAGCCTTGTTTCACTTAGTTATATAAATTTCTTCCTCAGCAGAACAAGCCCAATATTATGTTTGGCTTCTGAGGTTTTTTTGGTTTGATATCAAGCCAACACTAACTTGGATCCGAAAAACATGATCTCAGACGCGTCAGCCTATGGGCAGGAGAAATGTTGACAGCAAGGAAGGAGCTCGGATCCCTATTTCATCCAAAGCCAGCAAAACCCCATCGCCTGCAGCCCAGGAGCCGTGCACATGGAAATACATCTGCGTGCAGAAGTGTGCAAGATGCCATTTAGCTGCAGAATCGGTCCCCAAATCCCCATTCCCTCCTCCAGAAGAGCCACTACTCACCAAAAATTTGGGTTATTAACTTGTGGCTCCAGTCAAAAAAAATAAATTGCGAAAGCTCATCATTGCAGTTTACATTTTCTTCTAAGAGCCTCCACAACAAACACGCTCAATCTACATATTAAATACTTTTTTCAAGTTTGTCGAGTTAAACAAAGCTTCCACAGGTTTTTTCTTCCAAACAAACCTAACCAGTAATGACAGGGATTTAGAAGCCAGAGCTCTAAGTGGCAGTTTGGACGATGGAGCTGTGCTTCTCCAGTGACAGATGCCCCGTGATGTGGCACCGACAGTCAGAGCTACGTAGGAATCGGGAAACCCAACGAACCTCAGGCATGGCGGGACAAGGAGGTGCTTCCACACTCACTCCTCCACCATAGATGGGAAAGCCAGATCTAATTATTACCTCCAGCACAACTTTCTCCCTTCCTTCCACAAAAAAAAAAATATATAAATCATTTGGACATGCTGCAGAGGTTTTGTGAAAATTCTTATGGCAGCTCTTGGGAGAGGCTACTGGAAGTGGCAAATCCAACTTCCCATGGGGTGATCTTGCTGGACAGGAAGAGTAAAGGAACACAGACAGCAAAGCTGTATTCCTGTTTTTCCCTGGGAGGAAGCTGGAAACAGTCTAAGGATATTCCTCACTGACAGGCTGATGGGGTTTTTATGTTCCCTTTCTAACCTGAAGCCAGTTTTTCCTTCCCAAGGCATGAACTCACTGCAGGGTCGGGGAACACAAGAATGAGAGCATCCCAGATCCCACTGATGGGATCCCACTGGATAATGGCTCAGACACAGCTGTACAATGACCTGCAACACGTCCATGCCCTTGGCATTCATCCCCACCCCTGTCATTTCTGCTCTTACTATAAACCGCCCCAAAAATCATTCTTAGGCAATAATTTAGATTGGAAAGGTCTTCTGGAGGTCATCTGGTCCCAGCCACTATTTAAATCGGGAATTTTATTTATTTATTTATAAATTTTAGTTTCCCTTTTTAAATTTTATTTTAGAAAGTTTCTATTTTTAAAATTTTATTTTATATTTAATTTTTAATTTTTTTTTTAATAAATGCAACTACAATGCTATTTTGGTAAAATGCTCCCTGCTTAGTGCGAAGGTCACAATGAATCCACATCCCAAGAACAACATCTGTCCCCTTTTATAACAAGATAGTGAATAGGAAAACCAACTTAGGTTTTAAAAAGTTGATGTCTTCAAATTTCTTTTTCTTTACCGTTGTCAACTATGTCAGTTCTACCTTTAAGAGCAAAGAAAAGAAGCTCTGAGGGGACGATCTTGTGTAAAACACTGATTTAAAGCACAGAGAGCCCGTATTTCACAGGGCTTGGATTTGAACCTCTCCTACCTGGCTCTAAAACCTCTCCTATCTGGCTCCTCTGCCATTCCATGGAGCATGTCAGGTGTCAAGGCTTTTGATCATCCCATGGGGACTGAGCAGGTTCCTCCAGGCCTGACTTATCATGGACCAGGACACCTGAAATTCAGGAGGCTCCCTGGGAATGCCCTGAACTGCAGCACTGCTCCTGTTCCATCAGCCTGAGAGACCTTCCAAGACTTCATCTCACAGGATGGGGTTGGGTCCTGCTCAGCCTCCTGCCCATTCCGTCTCTTCAAGTTTTAGGTGATTATACTCAGAGGGCTTGTAAGCAAATATCCAACTGCTATTTTCAACCTCTGAAGAGAGGAAAACTCTGATTCGGGGCTGCAAATTATAGTTCCATTACCAAACCTACTGATATGCAGAACACAGGGTGATAATTGATTTGGGTTGTGCTAAAAAAATGTAGGCTAAGTTTTTACAAAAATCTTCTTTCACTGGAAAAAAAATGTGGGCTTGTATGCCACATATGCTTTTTGGTTTTAAAATGCTTACATTTTTCTTTTAACAGATTTTATTTTCACTAGGGGAGCAGTGCAAGCTCATAGCAGAGTACAGTCACATCACACTGTGCAACCAAAGACAAAGAAAGCTCATTTTTTAAAAAGCAAAGAAAATTCCTCCTATTTTATGAACTAAAATATACGAATATAATGTTATTTTCACATCTCTGCCAAGTAAAAATAGGGGCCACAACCACAGCACTGACACATCATGCCAAGATAATACATAGTTAAGGCATTTGTTGGATTCTTGTTACCCAGGAGGTATTAAAAAAATGAGGTTTATCCTTTTAAGAGAACCGTGCACCAGTATTAAATAAGGGGAAAAAAAGAACATCAGGTTTTACGTAGGATGCAAAACCAGCGGGAACGGACGTGGAGTACCTGAGCTCACTGAAAAATTAATGGCAGCTCTTTGTGTGATTCTGTTCTGCTGGAAAATAAGAAAGCAAAAAAAATTTAAAAGCAATTCTCTAAAGTAACAACAAAGTCCCGGCAAGAGGTCTCTTAGCCAGCTGCAGAAAGTATACAGCCCCTGGAATGCTGCTTCTACTCCTCATTTTTCCAACTGAGTCAGTTAACCTGGACAAAAAGGGGAGTTAACGAAGCCCTGCTCAGTTACAGCTCCTTGATGATGATCTGATGCCATGGAAATTATCTAAAGCCAAAGAGAAAGCTGGGTTTAGGTAGCTCCAGACCCTGCCACGGGCAGGAACACCTTCCACTAGCCAAGGGTGCTCCAAGCCCCATCCAACCCGGCCTTGGGCAGGGCCAGGGATCCAGGGGCAGCCACAGCTGCTCTGGGCACCCTGTGCCAGGGCCTCCCCACCCTCACAGGGAACAATTCCTTCCCAGTATCCCATCTAACCCTGCCCTCTGGCAGTGGGAAGCCATTCCCCTTGTCCTGTCACTCCAAAGTCCCTCTCCAGCTCTTCTGGAGCCCCTTTAGGCCCTGGAAGGGGCTCTGAGCTCTCCCTGGAGCCTTCTCTTCTCCACGTGAACACCCCCAGCTCTCCCAGCCTGGCTCCAGAGCAGAGGGGCTCCAGCCCTGGGAGCAGCTTCATGGCCTCCTCTGGACTCTCTCCAGCAGCTCCAGGTCCTTCCTGTGCTGGGCCCCAGGGCTGGGGCAGCTCTGCAGGTGAGGTCTCACCCAAATGGGGCAGGCGGCAGAATTCCCCTCCTTCCTGCTGCCCATGCTGAGGGATCAGCCCAGGCCATGGGGGGTTTCTGGGTTCCCAGTGCACATGTCCATGAGCTTCTCATCAACCACCACTCCAAAATTATTCTCCTCAGGGCTGCTCTGAAATTTCCAATGCTGAAATAAACTGAGGAGAACCACAGTGGAGACAAAGATCTCCTTGCAATGGCCTGGGAGGAAAAAGAGGCCTCCACTGGTCAAGGGCTGGGTTAAGGAGAGACTTGCAGGGAGAGCCTGGGGGGAATCAGGCAGTGAGCAAGAAGAGTGTGGCTCAATGGCCTCCAGAACTCCCAGCCAGAGACTGAATCCTCCCCTTGGCTTTCTCTTCCTCAGCCTAAGCCAAACCTTTCGCTCCACATCTACTGCTCCAGCCCCCACCCCATCACAGCTAAAACGTTCCCCTTTTCTGCCTTAACTCCTGTCTCAGGAGGAGAAGTTGCTTTTCAGGTTCATTATAAATTTGACATCAGGATTAAGGAGAGCTCAACTGGCTTGAAGCCAGCTCAGGTGTATCCACACCTTGGCATCCACCTTGGATGCACCAGTATTTCCATACCAGCAGATTTTAATATGCTAAAACCTATGTATTTTTCTTTTCCTATCTCCATTTTGGGAAAGACACTGGCCAAAGCAATTAACCCCCTCCTGCAGCCTGTTCAGGTTTGGGTACACCCAGCTCCCTCCCCCTGCTCCCACTTACCCTCGCACGGTGCCCGTCTCCTGGTAATTCACTTGGATGAATTTGCCAAAGCGACTGGAGTTGTTGTTATGGGCTGTTTTTGCGTTTCCAAACGCCTGTGAAAAGAGGGAGATGCCATCGTTATGCTGGAAAAGCCACCGCCTTGCCTGATTTCCATGGGCGTCACTCACAACCGAGCTTGGGGGATTTTCCTATCATTTCACTTCAAAAAAAAGGGGATGGGGAAAGTTTGTTGATTGGTTCACAAAATAATCCAATGAGCTGCTGGGGACTGTGTTCCTTTGCAAGTTGGTGCTCATGAAGAGAAGCTGAACACTGGTTAAAAATAAAGTGTGAGCTGCACAGAAGAGATTTAGTGTTTGTAGTTATTACAGTCTGCATTAAAGCTGCGCTTTATTAATTTAAATAAATGTACAAGTACACTGCTCCAACAGGACCCTACATTTTAATGAGCTAGAGGAAGCCGCTTTTTAATTATATGTGGAATTAGGGGGGAAAATTGCTTTGAAGGCTACTCAGATGTTAGACAATGTCATACACAGCACTGGCATAACCCAGAGTATTTTCAGCACTTCAGACACCCTCGTTTCCATTTGCTGCTCTTGCTTTTCCAAAACCAAAATGCTTTTAAGTCTTTATTATGCAAAGCTTTAATTCCAACCCTGCCTTACCAAAGCACTGACTGGAGAGAGTAATTTATTGCCATTTAAAAGAAATCTCTGAACTGAAACTGCTGTTTTCAGTAGTGCCTAAATCACTTTAATAATCATCTGGACCACGGTGACAGAATCTGCCAAGCCACCATGTCTAATTAATGCTTCATTTATTAAACCACTTTTCGTAATCACACACCTTTTCTTCTAAGTCAAATTTATTTAAAGTAATTATAATTTCTGAGATAATTTCCAAGTGTTGCTCATGTATGGATATTTTGTGCTGAGGCTTAACATCAGAGCTCAGCTCCCAATAGATTTATTCCCTGCTCAGCTATTTATTAGAAAAGATTAAAAGGGCTTTCCATCTATAATCTGAAGCTTTTCAAATGACCTTTGTGGATTTAACTTCCCAACTAAAAGCAGAATACAAAGGCCAAATGAAATGAGACCTTGAAGGAAGGCTATCGGACACATCCTGTCCGTGCATGATCCGGTTCCCTTCCCAGGCTGATTTATTTCCCAATCTGCTCAGATTTAACGATTTAAGAACCCATGGAGGTTTGCCACGGAACAATGTGATTTTCCCCCCTATTTGAATACGGGGATTTGTTTAAATTCAAACTATTGCATATGAATCTGCTTTAGTTGACTAAAGCAGGTTCTGGGAGAGCTGAAACCTGCCCAGCAAACAGGTTATTCTGGAGGGATGATTCCAGAGCTGCAGCTCAGGAACCCTGGAGAGAATTCACAACTTTCCAGGCTGTTCACACTTTTTTTTTGCTTATTCATCCCAAAAATCCTCTCTGTACCCAGTATCCCCCCTCAACCCACCCTCCAGAAGACATTGAAGGCACCCATGCCTCCCCTGAAGCTCCAAACCTCCCCTGGAGATGAAAATCCAGGCATCCTCTCCCCAAACCAGGGATTTTGGTATTAAAAGACAGGATGGTGTTTAAGATTTCCAAAGGATTTACCTCCAGGTATTTCAGCGAGCAGAGACACAGCAAGAAGCTTTTAAGCAGAATATTCAAGACATGCAAGTGCACCACCTTATATTTAGGTATTAGTTTTAAATTGTATTAATTAGGTTATGAGCATTTCTGTGCTAGAGGATCACTCATGTTCTAAGAAAACATCTTAAGGCAATGAGATGAATTTTCTATACACCCAATTAACATTGCTTGTTAGAGAAGTAGCACAATGAACCTGAACAGACCAAACAGGAGGCAGCACAGTTTTATATCATCTCATACAATAAATTTTCATAAAATCTAATAAAGAATTTAAGCAAAGAACAATATTAAGATGATTTTCTAGTTTGATTCCCTGTGTTTATACCCTAAGTAATTGCTCACAGAGACAAACAAGGTCTATTTATTAGGATTACTTTGGGAAGAGCCTTGCTCAGGAATCAATCTTTCTTATTCTGTAACAAGGAAATTTAAGAGAAAACACTTCAATTATAGGAGTGGGGAACAGTGAGATTCCTCTTTTTTTATGAGCTTTTTTGGGGATGAATGTGCCAGACCACATGATATGTTATAAGCCAAATGCCTCCAGAAATCACAGCCCATAATGTCCCTCTTTCATGCATTTTTCTTTCGTGCTGATATAAATGAGAAAGGTCTTTGGATCCCTTCTTGTGCAAACTCCGGGTGACTCTCCAGGCCCAGCACGTTGGGAACGGGCCAACAAGTAGCTGGAGAAACGTCTGGTGTTTGAGTTGAGACAACTTAATACATTTTTGTTTGCTTTACTCACAGGGCTTCTTTAGCAGGACTGTTGGGCCATAAAAAAGTGCTATTAATTCAATTTATACGTGTCTAATCCATACAGACCTGACCAGGACACCCCGTCCCCTGCAAGCGGGGCAGAATATAATAGTTCAGCCTCAGAAAAGGAGTTATAACTTCTCTAAAACAAATTATCTTCTGTTCATATGATTGCCCTTTACTGACTCATTGATTCGAGGCTGCTGAGCAGCTGAACGCACAAAAGTCTGTAACAGCATTCCGAGGATTCTTGGGGAGACCAAAGCTTTTACTGGCCAGGGCTCAACATTTGGAAGGAAACAAAATTCAATACGTTCCTCTGTAGGAGCCGGGCGTCCCTCTGGACCCGGAGGGTGATCCAGCCGTTTGGAGAAGGCAGGAGCGAGCAGCTCTATTCCTCCTCCAGCCCTCCTGCACAAAGAGATGCCTATTGGGATGAGGGAAAAAAGGGATTAACAGTTTCCTGGCTAAATGCTCCACGTTCCTCCTGATCCCAGAGGCTTGCAGCCTCCTCGTTCTGGCCTCAATATTGATGCAATCTGGATTAATTCCAGATTACAGTCAGAATAAGGATTATTTTAATGTCTTTCCTGAAAAAAGGTTATTTTCCAAACCTCTGCATCTGGGAAAACACTGTGGTGACTTGTTCTTATCTGGCAATAAAAAGCTGTTCTATAGATAATCCAAACTGAATGTTATTCCTCCACAGAAAAACAGCAATATTCTCCTATAGAATAAGAGCTGCATTCCCCCATGGAATAACAGCTTCTGTGGTGAAAGAACAAGTGGAAATACAGGCCTTTGCCAGCATATCTTCAGTCCCCAGCTCTCAGAGGAGCCTTTAGCCCTCACCCTTAGAGAGAAAAATAAAAACATCATCTTCTCTTTGCTGTATAGAATAAGAAAATATATTAATAGACAAAGAGGTTTTAAATGGTTCCCCATTAACCTGAAATGTAAATTGAATTTTTTAGAAAGCCATATCATGAATATACCAGGAGAAAAACAAGACAACTGCTTGAATCTCCACCATGCCATTGTGGAATACTTATATTAATAGTTATATTTCATGGAGGGGCACAGAAGGGACTGGGAGCAAGATTCCGTCAAGCTCATTAATGCCAGGGAGAAGAAATAGGTTAATATCAGAGAAGACAGTGCTGGAAGATTTGTATTCCCTGATTTACTGGGAAATTTGGAGTTCATTAATCAAATGTTTTTATAAAGTATGAATGACTTGCAACTGTGTGAGCACACTGGGAACAGCTTTGCTAAAATCTATTTCCCATCAAATAACATAAATACAGAAGGGGCTGGAGCACCAGGAGCAGCTGAGGGAGCTGGGAAAGGGGCTCAGCCTGGAGAAAAGGAGGCTCAGAGGGGACCTTGTGGCTCTGCACAACTCCCTGACAGGAGGGGGCAGCTGGGGGAGGTTGGGCTCTGCTCCCAGGGAACAGGGACAGGAGGAGAGGGAACGACCTCAGGCTGTGCCAGGGGAAGTTTAGGTTGGATATCAGGGAAAAAGTTTCCACATAAAGGGTTGTCAAGCATTGGGACAGGCTGCCCAGGGATGTGGTAGAGTCCCCATTCCTGGAAGTGTTCAAAAGAAGACTGGATGGGGCACTTGAGGACATGGTTTGCTGATGAACATGGTGGTGGTGCTGGGTGATGGCTGTATTGAAGATCTTACATGCCTTTTCCCACTTTAACCTCCCCATAATTCCATGCTGCACATCAGATGTGCACTCCCATGCTTCACCTCCAGCTTCTGTTGGAGAAAGCCAGTGTGTGCATCCACAGAGAGTGGTGTTTCAAACATCCCCTGTGACTGATTTCCAGATCTGAGTGCTGTTTTTCCCAATATTCTATATGTTATGTGTGAAAAAAAAATCCATAAAGACCTTCACTCCAAACAAAAAACCCACACAGGGAAGAAAAATAGCATATTGGAATTTTTGAAATTTAATGTCTTTTTTATGTGTCCAGGGCATTCACAATTTCCTTCCTCCTCCTGAAACATAAACAGCAGGATGACAAAGATCATTTTCCCTAGTTTTCATTCTACCTGCAACCAAGCTCCCAGCACTCTTCTTGCCCTGTTATATTGCTTTTTAACAGAAATACATTGAATGACGGTCAGAACATAAATTGCATGTACACTACTTAAGTTAGAGCCGTGCTAAATCCCTTCCCATTATTGCTCCTGCCCAGGGAAGGGCTTTTAAATCTGCAGCTCCCACCTCGTGATAAAACCTTCCAGCCCAAATTGCTCTGCTAAAACAACCCCACTTTGTTGGATCTCTCCAACTTTTGGTTTCCATGAGGAGCCACCTCGAGGCACAGAGACCACGACTCCTAAGGAAGCACCTAAGTCAAAAGGTATGAGTTGCAACTTGAATTCCTGCGAAGAAAAATAGCTTTTATGGGAACCCCTCAAGCCGTGGTTCAACAGTAATACTGAAAATATAATTTATAGCAGCTAAACACGACCTGAAGCGCCAACACCTCGGGGTTTCGCTCTCTTGGTTGTGGCTCCGTGTCCCACGCTGCCGGATGAAGCCAGCGGTGCTTTTGTGGTCAAAAGCACAAACCACAGATTATTTATAGTGTTCGTTCTGCGATGCCTGAGCAGGGCCCGAGCCTGCCCTGCAGCCCTGAACTGCCACACACTGACCTTTAAAGACCTGCAAACGTTCCTGTCTTGCTGTTCTTTTCTTCAAGGGGCCATTGCAGCGCCTTGCAGAGCAAACCCAGGCTTTCCATTTCACAGAATCACAGAACTACAGAGTGGTTGGGGTTGGAAAGGACCTGGAACATCATCCTGAGCCACCCCCTGCCACGGGCAGGGACACCTTCCACTAGCCATGGGTGCTCCAAGCCCCATCCACCCTGGCCTTGGACACTTCCAGAGATCCAGGGGCAGCCACAGCTGCTCTGGGCACCCTGTGCCAGGGCCTCCCCACCCTCACAGGGAACAATTCCTTCCCCATATCCCATCTAACCCTGCCCTCTGGCAGTGGGAAGCCATTCCCCCTTGTCCTGTCCCTCTATCCCTTGTCCCCAGTCCCTCTCCAGCTCTCCTGGAACCCCTTTAGTCACTGGAAGGGGCTCTGAGGTCTCCCTGGAGCCTTCTCTTCTCCAGGTGAGCACCCCCAGCTCTCCCAGCCTGGCTCCAGAGCAGAGGGGCTCCACCCTTGAAGCATCTCTGCAGCCTCCTCTGAACCCTCGAACCACAACATGACAAAGCAACTTAAATAAAAGGTCTATAATGACAAAATACCTTTTTTTGTTTAAAAGCTGGTGATATTTGCCTCCAACATTTTAGAGAAAGCTTGTCCTGGCTGTGGACATGAACAGGATCTAATCCTACACCAGTCTTTGACAGCAAACACAGCAGAACATCTCCTTGGTGGCGTTTGCTTCCTGTGGTAGCTCCCATTGCTTGATTTTTTGCTTGTGAGCTTCTCAAACCCATGGAGTTTCCTGTTTCTTCCCATAAAATCAATACTCAATTTTTAAGCAGGGGCAGCAACCAAAAGGTGCACCCCCTGCCCTGTCCCTGCTCTTTGCTACCCACAGAAGAACCTTTCAAATACATGACCTACAAATACTTCACATGGGGAAAGTCCAGAGGATAAAGACACCTGGGAAGTCCTGATGAGACCGTTCCTCTCCCTCCTGCCCCTCTGGAGCACATGGAGAACAGGCCCATATGGACAGGCTTCCAAAGACTGCCCAAAGGGCCAAGACCTTATTTAAGGGGCCTCCCCACACCAACCAAACGTACCATTTGTTGCATTTATGAAGTTTAAAATGCTCTTCATCCCTTCACTGACACTTCACTGTCAATGACAACGCAGCCACCACTACATGGAATTAAACTCGGCAGGATTCTTCCAATAAAAAGCACAGCAAATCCTTCATTCCATAATTACAATTACTGAACAGCAGCCAAGTGAGTTCTACCCATTAACAGACAAACCCTCTTGTAATTAAACTGATGTGTAAAATACGACTCTCATGATACAAACTATAAAACATCTTTTTCAATCATTTTTTTCTCATTACAGACAGTTTATGCCAACTAAAAATGTCTTGTCATGGTAAGACACTCGCACTGACCCTACCCGGGGTGAAAACTGAGATTATTCAAGGACAGCACCTTCCCCCTCTGGGGAATCATGTCAACATCCTGGAATGGAGAATCAGAGAATCATGGAATATCCTGAGTTGGAAGGGACTCACAGGGATCATCGAGTCCAAATCCTGGCCCTGCACAGGACACCACAATAATCCCATGTCCCTGAGAGCGTTGTCCAAACGCTCCTGGAGCTCTGGCAGCCTTGGGGCTGTGACCATTCCCTGGGGAGCCTGGGCAGTGCCCAACCACCCTCTGAGGGAAGAACCTTTCCCTGAGATCCAACCCAACCCTCTCTGACACAGCTCCAGCCGTCCCCTCAGGTCCTGTCCCTAGTCACCACAGAGGAGCTCAGTGCCTGAAGAAATCAAACAACAAATTTTTGGCAACAACTTGTCTTAGAATACAGGCTCAGTTATGAGCACAGGTCTGTGCACATCAAGTTCACACTCTGCAATACAAATACGGAAGAGAAGGACTTTTAATGGGAGAGCAGCGACTTGGAGAAGGTTTAGGAGTCAATTTAGTTGAAGTGCCAGCGTAATAGAAATATCCAGAGCACCATTATGGGGCAAAATACCTGAGATAAACCCTGTAAGCATCACTACAACACACCCTTGTTTGGGAGATAGAAAGCTCTGCTTATGCAGGGGCTCTATCAGCTATGTAAGAAACAGGATTCAGTGTCTGCATTCCTGGCAAACACTTCAGTGTTGGCACAAATATTCCTCCTTTTCCCATATTTAAGCACAGGATCAGACCACTGCCGCTTCTTCCTAGATGCTCTAGAAAAAAAGGAATTGCTGCGAAACCACAATGCAAGAAAACAAAACCCCAAAACCCAACCAAAGCCTCCGGCCTAGGTCCTCTTCCCGAACAGGGACAGTTTTCCTACGCAAGTGCAGTAATGGGAAAAAAACCCCGGCTGAGCTGGCAGTCACCAGCAACGCCCGTACAACGGATCCTGGAGGCAGAGGCTGCCAAATCCCTACAGTCTGGCCGACATTCCTGCTCCTCTGCTCAGACATTCATGTTTTTGGGAACAGGGTAGACAACCCTGGGAAGAACAGCCAAAGGCTCATGTTTTCCAGCAAACTCACACATATTGGCCAGCAAACGTTTGGGTGGAAAAAATCTTCATCCTGGGCTGAGCTTTGGATTTACAGAAGCATCCCAAAATGAAGTTGGGAAGCTTGGTGTTATTACAATGTCTCTCCAACTCCCAACATTCATATTCTGCAGCCAAAGAACAAACTTTACTCTGTCAAATGCAGGCAGCCAAGTGTCCAACAGGTGCCAGGACTGAGCAAAATCTCCTTAACTGGTGCTTCAAATAATTTTTTCATAGGATAAACATATAAAATAATCACAATAAAATAGGAATAGCAATAAAGTGACCAGTTGGAAACAAGTCACGCCTAAAGGAGGAGGTTTTACTCTCCCCCAGTCAGCAATACAAGTACAGTAAACAAGCACCGCAGTGGTAACAAAGCAGCACTGATAGAATGCTGACAGATAAAAACCCATTAATGTATATATTTCGAGTGATGACTGAGGAGGGTATAACCTATATAACAGGTTATATGATGTATTGCAACATCAAGCCATATCATGATTTCCTCCTCACCTGTCATAATCCCCTTATGCAGAGCTGGATGCAGTGCAGTGATGCAGCACAAACCGCAGCTGCTGCCAATAAAACTTGCCTGCCATTGCTAGAAACAGCCTCACACAGTGCCAGGAGCACTGCTGGTTTCCTTTACTTTAAATAAACTCATACTGCAAATAACGGAGTGAGAGCAGCCCCGGGGAGAACATTGGGATGTTGGTGGAGGAGAAGACAGACTTGCCCCGGCATCCCCAAATTCCCCCTGCCCTGGGCTGAACCCACAGCATGGGCAGCAGGGGAGGTGAGGATTCTGCCCCTCTGCCCCACTCTGGTGAGGCCCCACCTGCAGAGCTGCCTCCAGCTCTGGAGTCCAACAGCAGAAGGACCTGGAGCTGCTGGAGAGAGTCCAGAGGGGCTGGAGCCCCTCTGCTCTGGAGCCAGGCTGGGAGAGCTGGGGGTGCTCACCTGGAGAAGAGAAGGCTCCAGGGAGACCTCAGAGCCCCTCCAGAGCCTAAAGGGGCTCCAGGAGAGCTGGAGAGGGACTGGGGACAAGGGCCTGGAGGGACAGGACAAGGGGGAATGGCTTCCCACTGCCAGAGGGCAGGGTTAGATGGGATATGGGGAAGGAATTGTTCCCTGTGAGGGTGGGGAGGCCCTGGCACAGGGTGCCCAGAGCAGCTGTGGCTGCCCCTGGATCCCTGGCCCTGCCCAAGGCCGGGTTGGATGGGGCTTGGAGCAACCTCGGCTAGTGGAAGGTGTCCCTGCCCATGGCCAGGGTTGGAACAAGAATGGCCTTGAGGTCCTTCCAATCCAAACCATGCTGTAATTCCATGATATTACATCCTTTGAGCTGAACAGGTAACAACATTCTCAGCACCACATTTGCATTTGTCTTCTCAAGGTTAAGGCTTTTAAATCTCCAGAGCTCTCGACCATTCGTGTCTCATGTGCCCGGAAGCCCCTGACGAAGCAAATATGACTTTTCCATTTTCAGACAATCAATCACCCACATATTTCAGTGCTCTGCAGAAGGCAGGGGTAAATTCCTGTCTCCAAAGCATCTCCCAGTTTTAATGCTCCATGTAATGCATGGAGCATTACATCCAGCTGTAGAAAGCCACCCCTCACCCGTGGCTTCACATCCTTCCCAAAGTAACACAGTTTGGCTCTTTCTGGCCTGTTGTCTTGGAAACATTGATGTTTCAAATGACACAATACACAAACCAAGCGCTACTTTTTAAGACATAATTTCATTATGCAAAAACATCCACACAGGAAACTACATCCTGAGAACGCTGTAGGACAATGTTTTGCAGAGTTCTTGTCGCCGTTGTCACCTGCTGACAGCTCTCGTAGCACTCAGGGGCACTTGCTGAAGCTGTGCCTCACTGATTTTAGAAGCTGGTGATGACAGGTCGGCATCACCCGAGCCCAGCTGCGGCTCCCACTGCCACACCACTGGCTTCAGGTGGAGGACCTGTGGACCCTCAGCCTGAGGGCAGGTCTGGAAACCATCCATCAAAGTCCTGGGAGGTCGTCTTGAAGAAGACACAATGCCAACCCCAGGTGGAGCCACAGCCCCTGCCCCAGCACAGAAATGAAACATCGCCCGTCGGCAAGAGACTCATCCCCTGCAGAGGCATCTCCAGCAGCTTCCATCCCCTCCTTCCCAGCCATCAGCCTCAAATTTAGGGAGAGGAATGTGGTCTGGTGGACAAGCCTCGGACACTCTCCAGCCCCTGGAGGAAGCCTCTCAAAGTCCCTTCGAAACTCTAGGTTTTTCCCTTTTTTTTAAATATAATGATTTGACATGAGGCCATAAATGTTTGGAAATGAAGTTTCAACTTCCTATTGAGTACTTGGATAGCCCAAAAAATGCTCAAAAGAAAAAAAATGAAGAAGCATTCACTGCACACACTGGGCTTGATATAAGTTTTCCTGCAGATTGTCACCAAAATTAATGCCACAAAGCGAAAGGCAGGAGAAAGTGTCCCTATCGTAACATTCCCCATCTGGAACCTCTTAGCAGAGGCACAGAGCCCTGATGTATATTTGACACACAGAGTTTTTCCTGCTTTTCCCAAGAGAAATATGTGTAATGAAGAAAAACAAAAACACATTAGGCAGCAACCAAAACATACCAGTGTAACCCGAGCCTCAGCTTGGCTCCCGCCCCTGCTGTCCTTCCTCTCAGACATCAGCCACTTTCTGCTTCTCACTGACAAAAAATCATCCACACCCTCCCCTCCAACAAACAAACACCAACCAAATCAGAGCTTTGCCATTAAATCAACACAATAACAACCACATTTGTTTTCTGCCACGTAAAAAATCTCTTGAGCAAGGAGAAGGTTAAATGTGAATCCACACGTCTCCAGCCCTTCCCTGCTTTTCTGTGGGATTATATAAATAATCTACAACTCTTCTTGACGCAATTCCAAAATTTCAAGCGCCACTGAGCAGCAGCATCAAATTTACGTGCCTTGTACGCAGCTTGGATGAGTTGCTTCCACCACGGCAGTGCTGCCGGCCTCATGTTTTCCAGCTTTTGTAATGTTTCAGTAGCCATAGGCAGCTTCGGATGTCTGACTGATCCATAAAAACACCTTTTCCCTTATTTCCACAGTTCAAACGGTGAAATAAGAGCTTAAAAATACTTACCAGTAAATGTTGGGATGGACCACAACACCTGCAGGAGTCAGACCAAGGCATAGCACTGAAAAAATTATTATCTCATAGGATCGATGGGAAGCACTGAAAAACAACTGTCTTATCAGGGACCTGAATATTTGATAAGCACCAGGATAAACAACAGCTGGCACTGCTTGTTTTTAGGGAGCAAAAGAGAAGTCTCAAAAATCAGTGTGTTCCTATCAGATATTTGTGTTAGGAGAGGGTGTCTATTTTTGGCTGTTGGGAAAAGCTGAACAGGACAATTCGACCAGGTACCGCCTGTCACTTTCCCAGAGGAATTAATTGGGGGTTTCCTTGAGGCCACCCTGGAGAGGTTTCCTATGAACTGAACCAGGTTCCTGAGCTGGGGATAAATCTGACACCGCTCCATCCGTTCCCTGCAGAGGAGGAACAGCTGCAAGGCGAGCACGGAGCAGCCGATGCCCCGTGGCACAAGATGGACACGGTGCTGCAATTCCGTTTGCCATGGGAGAGGTTTCCAGGCAGGGAAGGAGCTTTCACTTCCAAGGTTATCCTGCCAAACCACCTATTTAGCTTTGTGCAATGTTCCTCAACACTGCCAAGGCCGGCATTTCTGAGAACAGCGCTTTGGGGTTTAAAGGACAAGAAAATCCAACCAAAAAAAATAAAGCCCTGAATTAATGAAATTAAGGGAAACATGGTGAGATTTTATATTCCAACTTTCCACATCACAGAAAACGTTTCAAAACCAACACGGATGTTTTTCTGCTGTCAAACTCTTCCCAGCCTGGCTCTGCAAAATGCCAAGCGGTTGGGATGGATGTTGGAGTGTGTTTTCCATTTTTGAAAGGGCAGGAGTCAAACAGAGCCCAGGCCTGCTGTGCCAGGGTAGATGAGCTGCCAGCATGTCAAGGATGCAGAGCCCTCACTGCTCCTTCTCTCTGCACCAAGATGAGCAGCAGCTCTTCATCATTCCCCTCAGCCAAGCAGGAGAGATCATGAAGTGGGGACTCAAAAGCACCTTCCTTCAATTCCATATATGGATTAAGAAATGTAGTTTGAGATTGTATATTCCATGGAGGGGCAGGATTTTTAACAACACTTCAAGTATTCATTTTTACAGCGGCCACATACATCCAATCTCGCTGCAAGACTTCCAGGAGCAAAGAGCTGGCCCAAACCACTCATTCTCAATTGATTTGACTCAAAATGGAGCAGAGCAAACCAGAGGAAGGAACGCAGTCCCAATTTTTACAGCAGCATCCAAGTGCCACTGAAGCTCCTTCTGGGATCTCCCCCTACCAGCTGCTGAGATCTTTCCAGATGTGAGTAGGACAGGGAAGGGAAGTGGGAGGAGGATGCCGTGTCACTGAGAACGTCCTAGAACAAATCAAGTCTCCAAAGGCATTAAATAGCATATAATTTTGCCATCCCCCTAGTCTTTGGGCATAATATTTTGGGGAACACGAGCTTTTCAAACCTTCCTGCCCTCCAGAAGAACACAGGATAACGTGTATGTGCAATAATGGATCGAAAGTACAAACATTCCAAAGAAAGGTGTGTTGGATGAAGTGCTGGTGACCGGCTGTGTTGGGAGCTGTGCACGAGTGTTTCCCACGAAGCTGCCAGCAGGAGAAACACAGCAGATACACTTGGAAAATCCACAGGGGCATTGCTTGCCGGAGCAAACAGCAAACCAGACTTCACTATCCAATTAATTTCATGTGAATACGCAAGGCTTCGTTAGAGCACACGCTCATTAACCTCCCTCTCCTCTGATTTCCTGAAGCACTGGTTTCCAGTACACAGGTATTGAACATCTCGTTTCTTTTAACACCTTTTCTGTTTCCTTGCCACCACACAGCCTGACAAACCCTCACTGATTGTTCCCTACTCTGACAATACTCAGTCCCTCTCCATCATGGTGTAATTAAACAAAAAGTTTACAACCCCCCTTGTAGAAATTTGCAGCTTTTACAACAGTAAAATTCAGGCCAGCATTTCTTTGTTCAACCTTTGAAGAATCACTACAGTGTGTTAAAGCCTTTTAGTAAACCTTCTGTAATTAAATAAATAGTGAATAAACTAAAATCACAGCCTGATGTTGGTATCAAAGTAGCTGTGATAGCACGCAGAAAGAGGTGGGAAATTCTGTAGATAGATGTAAGAGTATCTTTAACCAACGTGACTGGAATAGCTGGAAAACTCAACCAGGATTTGAGTACACGTCTTCTGCCAGGCTGAGACAAACTGCAAAGCTCAAGTACAAATGCAGAGTATTTTTTCTCAATTTAGCAAGAGATTCATTGGTTGAACTTAATGGGAGAAAAGGATCTTTAACCAGAGGAGCCCAGGGATGTGAAAAGGCAGAGGAAAAACAAGCACTCCCTGTGCTGAGCAGCAATACATAATTTATAACCCAAATAAAACCACATTTCCATCTATTATTTGGAAGTGAGTGATGACCTAAAACGCAGCAGCACAGCAGAATGAAGAGTGGGCCGTTTCTAACTACACTTGGTTTATAAAAATGAATGGAGAACCAGCGTTTATTTGCAAGGAAAGGAGCTGTTGGCACTCTGGCACTTGCTCCAGGAGCAAGGCTGGAATGCTGGAGCATCCCTCCCTGCAGGGCCCAGGGCAGAACGATGCCCAGAGGCACAAGCCCAGTTCCCACCCAGGACAAATATCACCCGTACATGACAGAGCGTCTCCAGAGGGTAGATGTCTTGGATCACAATGACTGATCCAAGACATAATTTTGTGTTCTCAATAAAAAACATAAGAACACATCCAAACCCAATGTTTGGATGTCCTGGATGTCCCTTCATACAGCAGAACAACGGAAGTGATGGTTTACAGGATTTTAGTCAAGCTCAGTCGAGTGTATGCAGAGGAACAAGACCTGCCCATAAAAAACAGACTGGAGGGTGTCTTAGATCCAGACCTCACTTTTTCCAGCACCTATTATCCACTTCCAAAACCTTTATTCCATACACAGAGCTATAAAGTCACTGCTGAGAGGCAACAACCTCCTCATACACCACCCAGTTCTCAAGATGATGAAAACAACAAGGACATGATCACTCAAGTGGTCAAAATATCTCCACAAATACCTCCTGGAGGGATCTGGAAAGATCCCTCCCTTAAATAACAACGTACACCTCATCCTGAAAGTGGGATTAAAGCAAGGAGCTCAGCCACTCGGGCTGCATTTGGGATGATGTGAATTTACTATTATTTCAACCTGTTTATTATTCTTTCCTTTTTGCATTAAAAAATGCATGCAGGATGTAGTTGGAATCACTGGATTGCATCTGTTTATCCCGGCTGGGGAAGACAGGGATGCTGCTCCTGCTGGCTCACTCAAAGCAGCTTTATAAACCCCAACAAAAACACCATCAGTGCTAACTAAGGAGGGATTTGTTTGCATCTTTCAAGAGAATATTAAATGTATTTCTTTATTGACCTTAATCAGCAATCAAAATACTACATTAAAAAATTAAACTCATGTGAAAACAGCATTTCTTCTCTAAATAGATCTGCTTGCAGTTCAGGAGGAGGGTGAAAAAGGAAATTAAAACACTGACAGAAATGAAAACCACAGAAAGAAACCTTTCTTTCTCTTGCTGAGCCTCATCCTCTTGTTTATAACTCCCAAGGAGAACAGCAGCACGATTGTCCTACCTCGTGCTGGCCAGATTTCAGCAGGAAGGCTTCGCTCACCCAGCCTCCGGCATCCGATGGCCAGGCCTTTCCCTGGCCATCCCTCCTTTTCACTGCTCTTTCTTCCCCATCTCCCCCCTCGGATGGCATCCAGGATAGGGGAGCTACTGATAATTCACCAGCTGCCCAGGCTAAAGTCACTATAATAATTGAAACCCAGGTGGGAATTGAAACAAGGCATGGAAAAATAATCCCACAGTATCAGGGACTGGACCAAAAAAAGGGGAAAAAAGGAGGGAATTAGTGCTAAGGAGCTCTAAAATCCAAGTTTGATAATAAGTGATGCTCAGAATCAACATCACCTTCAGAGGCTCCCACCTATACTCTGCTGTTCCCTGGGACATATGGCACAAATACATGGGGGACCCTGTTCCCAACTGTATCAAGATCCTGATCACGCCTACAAACATACGGTTTGGGGGTTGCTACTGCATTTGCAATCCTTCCACTGCCACTTTAGGAAACAAATGCATCAAAGATAACTCACGTAAGAGGTAGAAAGAGGGAGGGAAATATCCACATTGAATTATCCACACATTTAAGTCCTGACTCACTGAACTGTTCACCTTCTGCATCACCTTAACCCCATCCCTGGCACCAGCCCCAGCAAGATGCACAAAATTAAACTGAGAAGATTCCATGGCAAGGAAAGGGATGGAAGGAAAAAAATAAAAGGCCGTGATTTTTCCCGAAAACACTCTGAGCAATTGCAGGTTCCCTGCTCCAGCCACATCCTTGTCCAGAGAAATTTGGCTCACAAGAAATTGAAGTGTGGATCTGGCGATCAGGGGTGAAGTTGAATTAACTGTGGTTTAAATCAAGTCAAATAAATGAAAGTCCTTCCAACCCAGCCCATTCCATGGTTCTACTAAATGCAGTGACTTTTCTCAAAGCAAGAAACTTAATAGTAAGCTCAAACCTATTTTCTATTTCGAATTTCCAGTTGAAAGCTTGAAATTTAGTTAAACTCTTTGGAAAAATTAGTGGTTAAGATCTTACAACACGATAATCATAAAGCAATTTAAAAATTACAACCATTAAATCAAAATATAGACTTATGGCTCCTTCAGTAATTGCTCTCACAGATCCTCATGCCTTAAGCCATGAGGTGAGACGTCCTACTTACTCAAAAAGCTTCTCCCAGTTCCATTTCTCTTGCCGAACAGACACAATTAACACGGAAAACCAGAAATATTTTGCTTACTCATAATTCTATCTTAATGAAGCTTTGCCAGCACCAAAAACCCACTGAGGGGAGACGATCTAACAACCTACCAGAGTTTTGCAGCCTAAACGGAAAAAAAAAGCCTGCCTATTCCTCGAGTGCCCCCCGGCCAATAGGGTCAATCTGCGCGGAGCAGGACAAACGCTCCATTTGCTGAGAGCTCATGGACGTCTTTAAAAGCCCGGCAATCAATAAAGTGCAGGCAAAAAGCTTAGTCCAGGGGGGCTCTAATGTGACGGGGATTAAGCAGACGCTGACCCATGCTGGTCTAAACTTGGAAATGGACCTAAATGGCAACCTTATTCTGATTTAGAGGGATAGATAGAAAGAAAATAGTGCATTTTTATCTCATATTTCTACATCTCATGTATATATTATACCTATTTTATATTTTTATCTCATATGTTATATTTTTTTTAAAGTATCTTGTACATCTATTGTATATTTATTTTCTTTCAATATATCTAATATTTGACAATTTAGGGAATGCGTTTTTGTTGTAGGATAACATGATGCAGGTATTCCCACATCCTTAATCCTGGAGCAACCATGGCCAGTCCCACTGAACCAAGGCTGTTCCCATCAGGAAAATCCCCCCTGTGCCCCAGGGCTCTGCTGACACGTCACCTGGGGGATGCACCAAACATCAGAGTAATCTCAACTCACGTTATTTATCATTGCAAGCTCTTCCAAGGAAAAACGTGGTGCTTGGCCCTCGTTAATCACATTGCCTGTTGGATGATGCATTAACTCAAGCATCCAAGTGAGTGTCCACTCTGTCGATAAACCCTGCTGATAAATCTAATTAACGCCAGCTGAAAACCAGGCTAACATCAATACGATGTCTCTTTTTTTTTAAGGATTATGTTTTCTCCCAGTTTCATTGAAATTATTTGGCTTTCCTGCAGTAGATGAAAACCAGATGTTGCAGAGCGGGAAGGGCTGTGCGAGCCAGCATGAAAAGCCAGGATGGCAAGAGGCAGGTCGCACCCATTCATTACCCACATATTTCCCATCTGCCAGGAGGTTATTTCTATTGCATCTCTGTGATTACAAATATTATAATTGTGATGTAACTCTAGAAAGCCCCGGGTTGTCCCTCGCAGCCCAGGGCCGCACGCGAGCTGAAAGGCGCCAGCAGAGTTTCTTTGTGCTGCATAAGCACTTTGGAAAGCCTTGCTCCCATCTCCCAGCCTTAATGCTAATATTATGCTTTGTAATCCCTCCTGGAGCAGCCCAAGCCCAGGATTAATCCAAGCTTAACAGCTCTTGGATGCCCACTTGTTACACTGAGACTATTCAAGAAGGCAAGGAGTTTGTGTGCATGGACAAGGCAATTTAGGAAGTTTCACTGCGCAAAATTGAAGGGGCATCCCCATTCCCCTGATCTGCAGCACAAGTGGAGGAGCAGGAGTTGGGTCATTTACCATTTTTAGCAGCTACATGATGCAAAAATGGGGAGCATTAGTGAATTACGGGTGAATGTAGACTGACCAGCTATATGCACTGGCAATGGAAATGGCAGGTGACCCTGTGCTGAATTTTTAGATGTATTTTCCAAGCCAGAAAGGACTTTGAAGGGCTTTCTCTCTCCACAGTATTATTTTTTAACCATTTAATGTTAATGTAACATGCCTAGCAATAAATATTCTGATTTAAAGCAAACATCCAGTGGCAATCTGGAGAGGACACAGGAGCAGGTCTTTCTGTGCTTCAATTTGCAGGAAAAAAAAGAGAAGGAAGGGGGAAAATGAGCCTTGTGCTGGATTTGCTACACAAAAATCACCATCCAGCAACACTGACAGCACTGCTGGGAATTACACATCATCAGCATCCCAGTGTAGAGTAGCTGCTCTTCCAAGGAATTCAATGAAATTCCTTTAAAACTGGCTTAATTTGTATGAATTTCACCTCCCAGCAATGTAGCCACGTACTGGAGCAGCATCTCCATTCATACGCAACATGCAACACACCTCGCCTTTCATTAACAGATGCAATAATTAACATATTGGACAAATTTCCATTGCTAAATACTCTCCAAAGTGTTTTAACTGTCCATCACAGCTCTGCTTTTCTGTAGCATAAAGGGTTTACCTGTGTTATAGGTGGAGAATTAAGTTAAAATAAAGCTTTTTACATTCACATTAAGCCATGACCCAGAGAAGGCAGTGGGGTTTTACCTGAGTAATTGTCTGCGGATTCTGTATGACACCTGAGATGTAGTAACAGTAATAATAATAATAACAACAACAACAATAATTTATTATTATTATTATATGTAATTATGAACATCTATGACACCAGCAATGCAGATCTGTTTCTGTATATATGCATATAGATATATTGGTATTACATAGATTATTACAGGACATATTAATATATATAAATCTGGACTTCTTTGTGTCACCTGCAAAGCAGATTTTTCTTTGTGTGTATATGTTATTATACTTTTATTACATTACATATATTAATATAACAAATATTATTATAGATGTTATTTTGAACTTCTCTGACACCTGCAATGCAGGTTGGGGTGTGTGTATATATGTAATTACATTACTATTACATATATTATTATGGCAGATATTATAATATATATATTATTTTGGATTTGTATGGGACACCTGCAGTGCAGATTTGTGTGTGTATTCATATAATTAATATTATATTACATATATTAGTATTAGAGGAGACACTAGCATATTTTATTATTATTACTACAGGAGATATTAACATATATTATTATACAAATTGTTGTTGTTGTTATTGTTAGTTATTTATTGATTTGATTTTGATATGACACCTGCAATGCAGATTTCTACCTGCTTGTGTATGACGTGTCCCAAAACTTCCAAAATCCCATGGCAGGTTTTCCTCTAGCTCTTAGTTTTGGAGAAACTAAAATGAACTGCTCATTATAGTTTTCCCTGGATAGCACATCCTGGTGCTGGCCATCGCCCACAACGAGCAGCGAGGCTTTTGCAGGCTGATTGTGTGCGTTCATCCACTCCCGATTAACGGCTCTGGGGAAAAGCGCGGAGCAGGGGAAATCGAGCGATCCGGAACACGATGGACAAAACAAACAGACAGCAACGAAACGCCAGAAAACAACTCCCAGGTCGGGCTTGGCAGCAGGCTGGGATTAGATCACTGTGAATCCTGGCTTAAGGAAAGCTCCAGCATGAATTTCCTGACTAAGGTAAAAAAGCCTGGCTCAAATTTATGACCTGCTGGCAAGGTTACCTCTATCCCAGAGGCCTCCAAATACCAGGAACACTCTGGCCCAGAAATGCAGAGTTCAGCCTAATAATTCAAACACATTCCTCCGAGCATCGCCAGCTCCACAGCCGTAGCCTTGGAGATAAAGACAAACTCCAGTGCTTCCAACTCTGCATTTTTCAGAATGTGTATTTTCTAGAAAAGTGTATTTCCAAAGTTTGCAAAGTTCCCTTTCGATGAAGAAGTGGATATGAGCCTTGTAGAGAAGGTTGTTTTAAGGAGACAACACCAAATCTTCCCCATTTCCATCAGATGGAAACCACTCTACCTGTATTTGCTGAACAACAAAAAAATATTGAATTTTCTGCTCTTCAGGACTATTTTCCGATCTCCTTAACTGAAGGATAATTCAAGTCATAGATATAAGAAGAAAACTCTCAACTGAGCCCCACAATTTCCCACAGGAGAGACTCAGGACTACTCCTTACACCCACCAGCCTGTATGGAGAATATTTGGAATCCTGAGAAAGCACTAATTCTTTGAAAAAGGATTTTGTGTTATAAAATCTGCTTTGTCTCTTTTTCTTCTGTTTCTTCATTTATTTCTTTTCTATTTCTTCTCCAAGCACATCAGATGCTTTGCTGAAGTCTGGATCTGTTCTGCTTTGGAAAGCACTCAAGCAACAAATATTTAGGAAACAGCTCCCACCCATCCCACCACACCAAAACTTTGCTCCCCAAACCTGTTGTTTCTCAAAAAAAATTTCTGATTTCCTCAATGATAAAGCAAATTAAGTACAAACATTTTATCCCTGTGTTGGATGTAAGCATTTTTACCCAGATGCTTTCATTCTCCTTTGATATTCTTCACAGAGACCCTTGGCCAAGATTTTTCTCCCAATTAAAAACCTTAAGTAAATCTGCCTGTTTTGGGACAATCAGTAAATTTTTGATCTCTACCCCAAAGTCACTGCACAGGAATCACATTCTTTTGTTCATATTTCCTCCTTTCCAATGAGAATACTGTGGATCTGGACAACACTGGCAAAAAAAATTTAGATTTTTTAAATTACATTATGGGCAGAAATTGCTCAACTTTTCCTTTTTAATTTTTTTTTAATATATATACTATATATGTTCTATAACTATAAATAATGTTTTTCATAACAGCCAACAATCCTGATTCGCCTTGTGCTGTGCTAAACTTTTAATTATTTTGACTCTTAATCAATATTGTAACATCTCTGCCTCTCTTCAGGCTTTCCTTATGGCCATAGGTAGTCAAGCTGACCCCAAAAACACCCATTCAGACTTATCAGATGAATTGTGCCAATTTAGGAGATCCCTGAACTACAGCTGCCTGCAAGTGGTGGGACTAGCATCCAAGTCTCATCCTGCCCTGCCTCATGTCCTCCCAGGGCCGGGCTGAGGGTGAGGTGAAGCCGTCGTCTCTCGCAGCACAGAGATCCTTGTGGGACAGGAGGAAGACCTCGCTCTCCAAGGCTCTTCACCACAAAACAGGAAGTGCTTCCCTTCAGCAAAAGGCTGCACGGGAGCAGGGAGCAGTGCTGGGACACCAACCGCCCAGGGAAGGCTTTGTTAACTCGCTGATGCAACATGGATGTAATGTGGTTTTTATACCTTATATGTTAAAATAAATGATCTGCAAAAGGTCTCCACTGTTTTAAACTCTTCAGATTCTGCTTGTCCTTTCATCGTCCCTACCGCAGTCTCTGCCCAGAGAAGTCTAAATCCCCAATCACAGTGACAAAGCAAAAGGCTCAACTGTCTGGCACGACGTTTATCCCTCATCCATCTTAATTAAGGGAATAGAAGGGAGCTGCAATCTGCTGCTGCCGTTAAGGCAGATCCCTTCCGCAAACACGGCAAACAATGATTTTATTTGCCTTCCCTGAATTGCTGCCATGAGCTCCTGCGAGACTTGTGCAACATGGGATTGGGAGAGGATTGTTCCACCGCCCTCCGCTGAGCTTTAACTTAACCTCCACGTAATATTTAACCTTAAACAGCAAACGAATCGGAGCAGCTCCCTGCCTCTGCCTCCCTGAAGTGCCTTACTTCTTTTAACTGATTCCTCTTGGATTTGGCAAATCAGGAGGCACTTGGCTAAACTTCTTCATATCCATCAGATGTTGAAACAAAGAAACGCAATCCACATGCTGTAGAAGAGGTGGACAACAACGCCCATCCCAGCAAGTCCTGGGTTAAGGCATTTTCAGTGACATCACTCTAAACGATGACCATCATCGCACTCCTCAGTGAATGCATTGACTTCTCTGTTCCCACAGGAATCATACGGGGAAAGAAGAAGTACACACTGCATCGCTGCAGAGCTGTAGTTACCACAGAATCATGGAATCATTGAGGTTGGAAAAGACCTCTGACTGATCACCACCTTGTCAACCAGACCAGAGTACTGAGTGCCATGCCCAGTCATTCCTTAAACACTTCCACGGATGGGGACTCCACCCCCTCCCTGGGCAGCCCATTCCAATGCTCAATCACCCCTTCCATGAAGAAATTCTTTCTGATGTGCAAACTAAACCTCTCCTGGTGCAGCTTAGGGCAGTGTCCTCTCATCCTCTCCCTTGTTCCCTGGGAGCAGCGCCTGACCCCCACTCAGCTCCACCCGCCTGTCAGGGAGTTGTGGAGAGTGGAGCAGGTCCAGCAGAAGCTGCAGAGATGAGGAAGGGCCTGGAGCACCTCCCTGCCCAGGACAGGCTGAGGGAGCTGGGGGCTGCTCAGCCTAGAGAGGAGCCCCAGCTGAGAGGGGCCCTCAGCCCTGGGTGTCCCTGTGTGCAGGGAGGACTCCGAGCAGGGCCCAGGCTCTGCTCCGTGGGGCCCAGCAATGGCACAAGAACAATGGGCAGGGCCTGAGCCCAGGGAGTTCCACCTGAACATGAGGAAGAACTTTTTCACTGTGCAGTGATCGAGCACTGGAACAGATTGTCCAGAGAGGGTGTGGAGTCTCCCTCGTTGGAGATATTACAGAGCTGTCTGGACACAATCCTGTGCCTCATGCTCTGGGATGGCCCTGCCTGAGCAGGGAGGTGGGACCAGGTGACCACTGTGGTCCCTTCCATAACTAACCACACCTTCTCTGTCTCCCCACTGTACAAAATAAGTGACAATAACAATTTCTTGTTGCAAATAGCAATTCCTGCCCTATAAATAAGAAGAGGGAACCTCTCTCCCTTGAAGACACAGAGGACAAAGTCAGAATATTCTATCTGCTCCCCTGGGATACAATTTCTGAGCTCAGTAGGACACTTCCTCATCGAGCAGGCAGGAGAGGGATTTGCTATTGGGGCAGCAAACCCAAATGCTCTCCCAGAGGTGTTCAGGGGACAGCACTCACATTCCGGGCCTGGAAAAGCCACAGGGACGGCAGAAACCGTTTAAAAGCCCAAATTTGCCAACTGCTACCTCCAGAGCTGTGTGTAGTCCCTGTCCTACAAAGGCTCCTTGTTCCCAGGTTCTTCTGTTCCCCACCAAGGGCTGCAGCACAGCACCCACCTGGCACCCACCCAGCACCCAGCCCAGCGTGTCGAATCCGATACCGGCTCCCCAGCCATGAGAAGTCAAAAGGGTCTCAGTAAATGCTCCTGAAAACCAAAAAAATCTGTATTTTGACTGGGAGAAGGGGGGAAGGGGGGAAAGAAACAAAATCCCTACTAAGGCATTAACTTCTCACTCTGTGACTAGAAAAACACAGTGCTGTATTAACTATGCACATTAGGGATAAAAAGTCCTTGTCTTGGTTATTAAGTCTTCATGGAAGCCTTACTGAACAGTAGCAACATGATCTTTGATCGAAAACATTATTTATCAAAGTGCTACATTATAGTTACAGCATTTGATAAATAGAAAAGGGAAAAATAAGGTGTCAGAATATGGGTCCTTCCTTCCTATTTTGCTAAATGTGCACCTTAATATTCAAGTTTTACCAAAAAAGCTGAATACAAACCCAAATAACAGACACACTGGTGGAATAAGACAGAGAAAGATATTTTTTAAATGGTATTAAGAAAGTAAATTGTTCTCTAATACCATATAATGCTGAGCATCATCTGGGTTTGCATGAACACGTGGTCCCTGCCAGGGTCAGACCCAGGGTTATATTCTATAGATACGTAAATATTTATAGAATCTGGATAGCCAGAGATCCTGATGCTTAGGGGTCCATAAAGTCAGGATATGTTTCAAGGTGAGCACTCCACCCAGCAAGGGCAGGGTTTATTTGGCATTTCCCTCCTGGAAACAAAATAGCTCGTAATTCTTAAGGGTGGAGGAAAAGCAGCTTCACGTAAACCTGCTTTAATAACAAATCCATCTCCCTGCTGTCCTCTCAGGGCAGAAACACCAATTTTTGTCATTCAAGTGCAATAATCTGGACTTTGGAGCAATGAAATATTTGCTGAAGATAGCAAGTAATGAAAAACAATAACAATATTAGACCCAGGCACTGATATAGCCCATCTGGATATGGCAGGAAGACTCTACAGTGAAAATATTGGATAATTCAGCATCAGAAAGAGGGATGAACAAGACACTGTTTGATACAGAGCCTGAAACTGTAAAACCTCCCCAGCTGAAGAATCCCAGCATTTTGCAAGCGCTGGTGAAAAGCAGTTGGTGCCTGAGCCTTGCTGTGGGAGTCCTTTGTGTCAGGCCTGCACGAATTCTTCCCACATTAGGCATCAGCTGGATAATCTCTGTGTGCTGCTCCCTCTCTAACCTTTCCAGGCACTGGGGAGGCAAGAATGCAAAGGGAAAATATCCTGGTTGCTGCGTTCACACCTACCCCAAACTCAGATGGCAGAGCGGTGATAACTGCACATATCATGGGTTAAAAATGATCAAAACTGATTATTGAGCAGAAGAATAAATATTCCCTCTCCCTTTCACATAAATCCATTTTTTTGGAAATAAAATTTCTAGAGCCACAAAATACAACCCAATTACTTAAAAATCAGTGTACTGGAAACTGAACATTGTGAACTGAATCAGAGTATCTATTTCTTTTGTAAAGTCTATTTTAATGGAATTTGGTTACCTCCCATTCTTTTCCAAGCAGGAGGTAAAAATGTATACTTAAATTTTATCCCCCATTAATACTGTTTCAAGCAGCAATAGGGGAAAAAAAGGGAATATAGTCAAAGTTCACATCCCATTTAGCACTGCTCCAGGTAAAAATATGAATATGGTCTGTTTGCAAATGTCATTTCTCACAGGCAAAAATGGCACCCTAATTCCTGTACGAATGGAGTATCCCTTCATCCTGGCTCCACAGCACAGGAGTTAAGAGGGTGGGATCTGCCAGTGGAGCTGGGTCCTACCTGGGTAACTCCAGGTCTGGCACACACAGGGGAAGCAGTGGAGGCTGTGTGCACAGGGAGCTTTGGCCCCTCCGTGTTGTCCAGTGCTACCAGAACCTACTGGAAGTCCAGGACACACCTGATCATTCCAGTTAATTGATTTTTTTAACTCGACTCAATGGCTCTTTGTTTGGCTCTGGAAACATTCAGCAGCATCCACTGCAATTCTGGCAGTGTGGAGTTGTTCTGCTCACACCTCGCAGGGCCACAGCTCCAGCTGCTGCTGCCAGGGCTGAATTCAGCAGGGAGGACGCTGGGCATTAGCACATAGTCCTGGAAAATAACATTCAGCATCTTCTAGATGCTGCCTGAGTTTTCCTCTAACAACCCCACCATCAGGATTAAAGAAATAAGAAAAAATAAAGGCTCTCAGCTTCCCAGACCTTTAGGTGGCAACTCTGACTTCCCCACACAAGCAAAACACACACATTGTGCAATATTGCTCCAGAAACCAAAAAGCAACTCCAGCTGCTGTTCCTAAGGTTCCTGTGCAAACCACCACCATTGGCAATGCAAATAGCGGGGCCATCTCTACAGAAAGCTCTCTGCATTTCTTTCCAAAGCAATTCAAGCAATCAATTCCTTTTTTTTGTCTGGCAGAGATGCTGCAGATGCACATCAGCTGTGAAGGGCAGCAGCAGCTCCCCTTGGCCACCACCTGTGCTCCGAGGCCTCTCCCAGGAACACAGCTCTTGGCTTTTTTTTTTTTTTTTAAGCAACCGAGAGATCCCCACTGGGATGTTTGAAAACGCAAATAAACAGCTGCTCAGACAACACATCTGCTGTGTATAGCTGCCATGGCTGTGCTCCTGTGACAAACAAGATGCTGAGAAAGGGACCGATGATAAAATCATCTGGTGCAGACTCATTTAGACCAAGGCTCATCCAATACCTGTCTGAGGACCTTTGGGCATACCTGAGCCAGGGAGGAATTTCCTACTTTTGCAGTTTTATGGAGAACTGAAAAAGAAATTAGCAAGATGTAATAAATTAACTTGCATTCAGAGCTCCCCAGAAAGCTGAAGCGTGGTTCAGGAGGATGGAGGAGGATGCTCACAGGCTGTACCACGGACTGGCACAGGGTGATGATCCCATCCACATCCCTCCTCTAAGGGTTACAGTCCATGAAAACAAGCTGGGAATCCAACATAAAGTTCATCTGGATGTTTCTAGCTAATCTAATTAAAGAGAAAAGAGGGTTTTAAAACACCCATCAACAAGTTCCCTAGATCTGGGATAAAATATCCCTGCAGGGATAAAGCACAGTTCTCCAGGTAGAGCACTAATTGAATCATGGCATGATTTGGATCGGAAGGGAACTTCAAAGGTTGTCTAATCCAAGCCCCTGCCCTGGGCAGGAACACCTTCCACTAGACCTGGTTGTGCAACCTCTCCAACCTAACCTTGAACGCTTCCAGGGATGGGGCAGCCACATCTTTTCCAGTGTGAAGAAATTTTTCCAACCTAAACCTCCCTGGCAGAGCTTGAGGCCATTTCCTCTCCTCCTGTCCCTGTTCCCTGGGAGCAGAGCCCGACCCCCCTGGCTGCCCCCTCCTGTCAGGGAGTTGTGCAGAGCCAGAAGGTTCCCCCTGAGCCTCCTTTTCTCCAGGCTCAGCCCCTTTCCCAGCTCCCTCAGCCGCTCCTGGTGCTCCAGCCCCTTCTCTGCACACGCTCCAGCCCCTCAATGTCTTGCTGAGGTGTGGCACTCCGGGTTCCTGATGGAGCATCAAGATGAGCAGAAGTTTTCACCTCAAGTATTGCATGGAGTCAGTCAGAACCAGAATGGAATTGCAGCACGTGGAACTCTTCCTCAATTAACTACACAAAATTATGGATTTTGAGAATCTCAATCTTGAAACTAAAGAGCCAGAGTGCAAAATTTTCATAAGCTCAGCTCTGCTGAAGAAGCAAGTTCTTACAGGGAAAAATGTGCTTTGTAAGAAAATGGGGGGAAATAGAGGAAAAATATAAAGAAAATCACCTGGTTTTAAAACAATTGGAATCTTGTTATTGGAAAAATTAGTATGGTACTTAAAGAATATAATTTATGACAAATAATATATGAATATGCAAATATTTTAAAATATCATTTATCACCAAAATAAGCATATTGCAACCATTCCAAGGAGCACCACTACAGCAAAATTTTCCTATTAAATCCCAGTGGAGAAAAAAGAAAATCCATAGGATTTACATCGAATACACTTTAAAAGGACACGTCTGGTCTCAGTACACGTCTCAAACTATGTGCAACTAGTGGATGATGTCACCGTGTTTAGAGGGCAGTAACAGCTTGTCTTGACAGCCGTCCCCAAAAGTCCAATTTGGACAAGACTCAGGAATCTCGTGCAACAAAAAAAAATCCCAAACAATAGCCTGAAGCTGTTCAAGAAAGGTAAATTAGGAAAACAGAGAAGCTGAAGAAAAAAAAAAAAAAATCTTAATTTTGCCCCGCTTCCGCTCCTGCCGTGCGAGCACGACAGCAAAGGCATTCCCAGGAACAGGAGGCTCCATGCACTTGTCCTGCCAGAGACACTTTTCAAGCAGAGAAAGAGATCAATGGGTCCAAGAGAGCTGTTGGTTGCTCCGTTCCCTAATCAGAAGTCGCAGCACAAAGAGCTGTGTCACTGCCTCTGAAAGACAAACCTGAGCTGAATACAATGTGATCTTAAATATGCAGAGGGAAAGCAAAGGGATTGCCGAAGGTGTCTGGAGGAGAGAAGAACAACAAAGGAAAAAAAGAAAAAAAAACCCCAAAAGTTTGGCATCTAAACTTCCAGAGTTTATTCAGTTTATTCCAACCACAACCCAAAAGGTCAAATCTGCAAACGGTTTGCAGAGTAACGCAACCCAAAGCTCTGCTCTGAAGATCCCCTTCTTGGGAAGTTCTAGGAAGAGAAGGAAAAGCAGAAATATGGCCACTTTATCTTTCAGGCTGCCTGATTTGTGACTATTTGGGACCGGTGTTGGCAGAGCAGAAGAAATTCTGGATTACCCCCACTTTCTCCAAGAGGCCTGGAAGCAGACAAAGCACAACAGCAGCCATCCAGCTGCCGGAGAGAAGGAATGCAAACTTCTGTTCCAACAGCAAAAAAAATATAACAGATATAATTCAGGATTTTTTTTCCCTCAAAAACAGCTGCAGATCTTGCGAAAGGAAAACAAAAGGCTGGAGTGCATCCCTGCCCTTCACCTCATCCCAACACACACAACTTGCCAGGACGCTGGGGCTTTGAGCAACCTCATTTCATGGAAAGGGAACCAAGGAGAGAAACTACAAAGGTGCTTTTTAAAGGAAAAAAAGATTGAAAATTAGGAAGGAATTCTTCCCTGTGATGGTGGTGAGGCCCTGGCACAGGGTGCCCAGAGAAGCTGTGGCTGCCCCATCCCTGGAAGTGTTCCAGGCCAGGTTGGACACTGGGGCTTGGAGCAACCTGGGATAGAGGAAGGTGTCCCTGCCCATGGCTGGGGGTGGAATGGGATGGTCCCTCCCAACCCAAACCATTCTGTGAATGGTCCCCAGAAGAAGTGAGTGGCCACCACCAAATCAGGATTCCCAGTAAACCATTTGTGCTGCCTCTCTCCATTCAAGAGCCAAGCAAGTAGAGAACCTATTCCTGCAAAAAGTAGAATCTAAGGAAAAAAACAATTTCCCAAACTTCCTTCTACCTTCCCTATCACGGAGATCTCTCTTCTCCACCTCTGGAAATCTAACCTAGACAGGGATGCTCCCTCTGACACTGCTAAAGAGAGCTATAAAATGACCTTGGTGCAACATGACACATTAAGCAACATACCAGAAACTAAACAGCACGGAGGTGTTTCAAATAAATAACAGGACTGCAGGTGGAATAACAGGATTGGAGGTGGAATGCAACAGTTTTCATACCGGTTTTCTGAAATTAATGTGGTCACCACCATGGGTCACCGCAGTAACCACCATTAATTGCAGACTACGGGAGACTGGTCTGACGTTTTCTCAACCTCAGCAAGAAACAGGTCCATAATCTCTTGGATAACAACAGGAGAAACAGTGGTGAGTGTAAGGACAGGGAGTCCACTTGCCTGTGTGCTTTAAGAAAATTAACAGCTTCCTGCACACTGTCCCAAATAAAAAGACCTTTTAATTTCTTTACCTTCAGTTTGTCCCGCAGCTTTGCTGCTTCTCAGGGCAAAGCCCATCCCAAAGTACTATAATCATTGGCTAACTCCAGACTAAATTAGCTCAGCCCATTCCACCTGATGTGAAAACACAAATAAAAACCTTTTGGTTTTGCAAAATGAAGCTGTTTACTCATCCTTTTTTCAAGCACTAGTCCTTCCTCTGATTCCCAGTTTTCTGCTGGTAGCTGAGGCTGACCCAAGTCCTCAGACTCGTTAATGGAATAGAGGCACAGAGAGAGAGTAGGTACCTTTGTCTAAAGCTGCCAAAACATCCCTTTCAAAATAGAAAAGAGGAGGAGAGAGCAGGGGAGAGGAGAGGAGAGAGGAGAGAGAGAGAGGAGAGAGGAGAGGAGCACCAAACCACCTCACAGCTTCCAAGGACAGTGGCATGGCTGAAGCTGACACATCACCCATGTGCAGATGGGCTTTAACCAAAAATTTCTAACCAGCAAAGCCAGCAATTCCAAGGAAAACCATCTCAAAGACTATGGGGCAAACTCAAGACAAATTAATTAATGAATGCTGATATCCCGCTTTAGAGTTTCATACCTGAGAACTGATGGCCCAATTGATGTAATCTCTAATACACAGGCAGAGTCCTCATAAAGTAAGCAAAATGTGGCCAAACCAAGCAGTCATGATTAGAAAACCATTAAAGTTACCTTTGATTTCTTCCCCAGCTCAAAGAAGCTGAGTGCACAGAAACTCCATAAATACAACATTTTCAATACACTGTGTGCAATGAATTCTGTTTTCAATGTACTAGAAAATGGCTACTGATAATTTTCATTTCCATTTTCCTACTGAGAAACCACCGAGATAAACCAGCATTAAGAAACACTTAAGTGAAAATACAGCATTAACAAATTTGGCAGCAAGCCATTTGCTGTACTTTTATTTTTATCCTCCTTTTTTTGGAAGCAGGTAGGATTCTATAGGGGGAAACACAAGCTTCTCTCATTGCTAATGCTGTTGTCACTTTATTATCAGTATTTAGCAGATAACCCCAGAGTAGTGTAATAATAAAACCCCAACTACTTGGGTTTGGTTTTTTTCACCGTTAAAACATTTCCACACTACTATCGCTTCCATCTTACCTCAAGCACTGGGCCAGCTCCAAGAATAATCTGTTCTACTCCGCTGGCAAATCCCTTCTGGCTGAGGGCGGTGAGGTGATGAATCAGAAAGTTGGTGCTCTGTGTCTTTCCCGAGCCGCTCTCTCCTGAAATCACGATGCACTGGTTCTTCTTCCTCTGGAGCATAGCATGGTAAGCCACGTCCGCCACAGCGTAAATGTGGGGCTCCAGCTTCCCCAGCTGATGGTTATCGTACATCTTGACATACTTGGGGTTATAAATAGGTAGGAACTTGAAGGGATTAATAACAATGAGGATGCTGCCCACGTAGGTGTAGATTTTTTCCTGCTTGAAGCGGTTTCTGAGATTTTCCAGGAGCGTTTTCTCGTTCAGGTCCGGCAGACCACACAAGTCATCGTAGTCCTTCTGCTGCGGCTGGGGGAGGAAGCCCCGCTCCATCATCCTGCGCCGCTCCTCCGTCACCCGCAGCCAGGACTGGAGGCTCCCATAGTGGATGGAGCCATCCAGGTTCTTCTCCCGCAGCAGGAAGCGATAATCCTCGCCGCTGATGCGGTTCTCCAGCGCCATGCGTGGCCACAGCATCATGCGCTGCACCGGGCAGTCCGTGGGGTTGAGGATCCATTCCTCCCCTCCAAACTCCTTCACTTCGGCCAACACGTAGCATTTTGTTTTCTCAAGCTGGAGTTTGTTGATGAGCGAATCGATCACCTCGGCGGCCGTGGACGTTTTCCTGGCGGTGATGGGGCAGTAGATTGTCCCCTCTGCGATGCTCCCGGGGTAGATGTGCAGTGTGTACTCGCTATCCTCAAAGCGTCGTCTGCCTCCAACATCATTCACACTCATATTGGATCCTTTCCCATCAGTCCCTGCACTGCATAGTCAGGACCGTGCTGTATCTTCTCAGGTCATCATGTTAGCAAGGCTGAAAAAAACCAAAACACAACCAGGTTAGGTGTTATCCTCCAAATACCCCAAAGCTGTAGCAGATAACACTACGCACACAACACAGGCTCCCCCTACTCAGATGTAACTCTCACAGCACCTCAAGCTTTTGCTAATTTTGCCCCCAGTCTGAGGTATCAGAAAGACCCTCAGATTTTCAGCAAAAATTTTGTGAGCAACATACCAGATGACCTCCTGAATCAATCTCATGGGTGCGTGGTACCCAGCACCCACAAATTTTAGCTGCTAAACCAAAACGACCATCACCTTTCCCTGCACACCTGGCCCTTGCCCCAGATACATTTTTCCACAGTCCTGTGCCAGTGAAGAGTAGATAAACTCCTTTCCTCCCTGTCCAGGAGATTTTGAACCCATGAAGATTTAATCAGCAGCACTTTTGCCCCTACCAAGTCACTCTTTTTCAGAGATGTCCATATCTCACACTGGATATGACTTATTGCAACCAACTCCCTCATACGTCGCACTTTTTATTTCTCTTGTACTGCTTAAAACCAAACAAACACATATCTCTGGCACTGAAACATCAAACGCAGCTGATTTCTCATACTTCACCACTACAGGAAGATAACACACCACCAGAAGCCCCAAATTAAAGCAAATGCAGAGCTAAAGGGCCCCGGTTCTCCGCCAGTTTTAACAAACTCCAAGCTGCCCTGGAAGATATTAGGAGTTATTCCAACAGAAAGACAAAAGGGAACTAGGGAGAAAAGCAGGACCCTCAGAACCAGGATCTGGGCCATCAGGAGGCAGTGACCCTTTATACAGATTAAAGTTTACAGGATGCACATCCTAAGGTTATGTGTAACGTTGAGCTTTCCGTTGAGCACTGCCCCACTAGAGCAAGACCTCACAACTATGACAGTTCCCTCATGGCATCAACAAAATGCTCAAGAAGGGTCAAAAAACATGAACTCAAAACCCACAACAGGTTTAGGGAACTTCAGGTATTTGATGCTGGAAAGAGTATTCAGAGAAAAGCATTTCACCGGTCACCCTGTCCTTGCAGTCTCCCCCACGTTCCCAGATCCAGAACCTTCAGTCCAAGTACAGCCACCCTCATCTACATCCACTCCAAGGCTGGGATTTGGAGAATTGTTTCATTTCTGAGGCCCTCAAATGAACAGCGCTATTTTATGCTGTATTGTTTCTTGCTCCAATATTTCATTAAGTATATTATCCCCAGCCACGCGCACTTCAAAGCACAGAAATCAATATGTCCCAGTGAAGTACATCTGGCAGGGATTCATGGCGCATTGCTTGGTAGCAGGACATACATTATACACCGGGAAGTGTTCCAGCTGCTTTCCTATGCCGTTACTACAGGCACAGATGCAACAGGGATGATGTCAGGGAAGTGCTGGGCTGGGCTTGCTTTGTGTAGCTCTGCAACTCCAGCATCAGCTTTTCATCAAGAAGGGGGGAACAAACCCCCCACCATACTTAAGCTCGATAATTCCTCACCCAGATTTTACTTCAAAGCTCAGGCCAAGAGGGCTGGCTACTTTTATTGATGTTATCAGAACGTATTCAAGATTGCTGACTCATGTGAGAAGTGCAAACAGGACTTTAAGTTGGTTACCTTGAGCAAACAGACCTTGCCTCCTGCCTCCTGCACACTCAATAAATATGCCATAAAGCATCAGGCCACTCCACCCCACCCACCCAAACATCTCTAGAGATGTTCATTCTGCATGGAATTGGTGTAACAACAAACATCTGTGCCTTCTGTATCCAAACAACTTGAATCCAGCAGGATCACGAGCCAAGCGTGAACCTCACGGAGATGCTAAAAGCCTCAGCAACTCTGGGGATGCAGAAGAGCCAAGTCCCCCCCCACAAAACCACTCAAAGACCAGAAGTTTCCAAGATCAGAAAGCAAAGGGGTGTTAATTCAAGCCTTGTAAATCCCAGGGGTGCCACGGGGTTTACTGGTAACAACCCCAAACATGGCTCAGGGTGTTGTTGGATGTCAAAGCAACGCTAATGAAGTTAATTGGTTGTGGTCTCCCATGCCCTGCCGCGTATGAGCCTGGCCCTGCTCAGCATCCAACACGCCCCATGCATGCAGTCGGCTTTTCTGAAGCACTTTGGAGAAAATAACGCAATGAAATACCCATCCTGAGGTAATTAGCATATGTCAGGGAGAAAGGCTCTCCTAACGACAACCATTCCAGCAGGCTGCTGTATTAGCTATTACATGACTTGAAAAATTAATAATATTTTTGTGTTTAGACATAAAAAATTAAATGGGAACATGAAAAGAATGACACAAAGTTTGTATTTTGCCACCCATTAATATTTGTTCTATGCACTATTTTAATTAAGGGCCTTTCAAGTCGCTGCATGCTTACATTTACAGGTGGACATACAAAAATGATGCTACACTTCAGTCATTTATACATTTTGACTATTGCAAACTCCTGGGAACACTCTGGCCAAAAATTCATGGACTCTGCATGCCTATGAAAGGAGACATTTATGGCCTTTTAAGTCAATATAAAATCATGGAATGGTGTGAGTTGGAAGAGGTTTTAGAGCTCATCTCATTCCACCCCCTGCCATGGCAGGGACACCTTCCACTAGACCAGAGTGCTCCAAGCCCCATCCTTGGAGCTGACCTTGGATACTGCCAGGGATCCAGGGGCAGCCACAGCTGCTCTGGGAAACCTGTGCCAGGGCCTCCTCATCCTCACAGGGAACAATTCCTTCCCAATATCCCATCCATCCCTGCCCTGTGGTAGTGGGAAGCCATTCCCCCTTGTCCTGTCCCTCTATCCCTTGTCCCCAGTCCCTCTCCAGCTCTCCTGGAGCCCCTTTAGGCCCTGGAAGGGGCTCTTGAGCCTTCTCTTCTCCAGGTGAGCACCTCCAGCTCTCCCAGCCTGGCTCCAGAGCAGAGGGGCTCCAGCTCTCTGACCATATCTCAGCCTAGTATTTTCTATATCCTTTTCCATTTTCTATGCTTTAATGAAGATTCTTCTCAAATTAACCCTGATTGCTGATTTTGCTCAATTTTACTACACTAACGTAGTTTTATTTCCAACATAAAAAAGCACAACCTCCAAACACAGTTATAAATTAATTATATTACTTGGGTTCTATCTCATACATAACAAAATAAATTACTATTTCCAAGGGGAAGGCTCAGAGGGTCCTGATAAAACTGACAACAATCATCTTATTATTAGCAGGTTGACAGAAAAAGACTAAAACTTTGATTTCCTATTAAGTTTTGTACAGACACTAAACATGTAAATACTGGTTGATTTTTACATTCTACGTAATCTTTTGCTATTTGATCACAGTTGAATACCCATTCAGAAAGACCAGCCTCAGTATGTTCATTTTCATTTCAGCATTAGCAACATGTGGCAAAAATCCAAAACAAACTGTCCACTGGAAGCATCCAAACTCGGCATAAATAATCTGTGACAGCTAAAGCCTGAAATCATGGGCAGAGTTTGCCAAATACCGAACAATTTGGAAAAAACAGGGATCAGTGTCAGCATTGAGGCTGCTAAAGGGGCAATTCTGGAAGCAAAGTTCACTGGGTTTATTATAACATCCCCTGAGATGGCACGGGACTACAGGGAAACTTTCTCCCCATTCCCAACCCTCAGGGTCCGGTTCTCAGGACAGCCTGGATTTATCCATCCACCGGCACGTCCCAACACACACCGTGCAGGGCAGTAATTCCTGGTATAGATAAACATAAAAGCTGATAAAGAAGCTGCCAATCTAAACACACTTCACTGCTTAATCTGAATCTATGGGCACAAGAGCTCTCCGTATGTTTCTCCTGCAGCAGCCAACAGCCTCGTGCTGCTGGTACCCAAAATAACGCCTTGGTGACATCAAAACTGACGCCAGACCGACACACCTGTGACAGCTACACACAGGAGGAATACCCAGGTGGAAGCTCAACATCTTGCTTATCACTGCACCGTTTCACATGTCAGTTCCTTTCAGAATCTGCGTAATGCTTAACCCTCTCCTTTTATCATCTTCCTCTTCCATGCTCACTGTGTTTTTCTCTTCCCGCTGTTTGCTGATGGGAGAGAAACATTATTATTGTCACTTAATCACCTACATGGGCCCCTCTCAAAGAGCCTTGTGTGCAAGTGCAGGAGGCGGTGGTACCCAAAACACAGATTTATGCACCCAGGTATTGGTGTGGGGAAGGTGCGAGGTACAAAATTTCTCTAAAATTATTTTCATCCAAAAGAATGAAAGTTCTATCACAGGAAAAGTGAGATTTGGAAGCGTTACAGAGATCTTGGAATGGTTTGTTTTGGAAGAGACCTGTAAAGGTCATCTAGTCAAACCCTCCTGCAGTGAGCAGGGATGTCTTCAACTTGATTTGTAATCACAATTCAAATTTACTTCTTTAAGGGATGATAAGCTTGGATGGGGGAAAAAAATGCCCATTAGCACTCCAGGATTGTCCACATACAGAAGGAAGGTCTTTTGGCTGAATTTCAGAGCAGTTTATTTGGACTGAGGCACCTAAGCAAGATGCCAAAGCAGTGAGATGACTTAAATTAGAACAGAAAATGAAAGCAGAAGTGGAGACACATTCCCAGAGGCTCTGCAGCAACACAGGACCCTGCTGGACCTGGCACTGAGCCAAAACAAAGCCCTGCAGGCACCAACAACGAGGACACACAGGCGACAGCAGCAACATCCCAATGACACATCTGACTGCTTCAGGGGCTTCTTTCCTCTCCCCTTAAAATTTTCCATTTGGTCCCAATTCCTTTGAAAGAAATAAATTCTTCTCCTTTGCTAAACCTGCTTTGAATTCAGGGCAAATGTGGGTGAATCTAAAAATTTGGTGTCCTTTTACTTCCTGCAAATCCAAGTGATTTTGAGTTAAACCTTCTCGATGTCCCCAGTCAAATCAGATTTGTAAACTGGGGTTTGACTGTTATCATCAAGAGCCATAATAAAAGGAGTGTCAACCCTTGGTCAGTGTCACCCATCCTGCCTCAAGCAGAAGGCAATATTTCTGGAAGTAAAGATGTCTGTACAGCCAGAGATGCCTACTCAGCCTCCGAGGGGGATTCCCAGAACGTAAAAGAAGCAGTGACACAGCTCACCCTACGTAAATCAGTCCCAAAGACCTACAGTTGCCTGCACTGGAACTAAAATAGGTTGCAAGTGTTCTCTGAGTCGTTCCTGAGCTCAACAGCTTCTTCCATGGCCTGAAAAATTTGAGACAAGTCATATCGGGCTGGTTTTTCCCTGTGTCTTTCAGTTTTATTCAGCACTTCAAGCAACTCTGTCACCTCCTTGTTTGTTCACTTCTATAGTGGAAGATGACACTTGAGTTTCAGTTTGGCACCTGGGAGCTCCTTGCTGGGCACTGGAGGTGTTTCCTCCCCTCTTTCAGAGATGGGCTTGGTTCCCCCATACTTTAATCAGACACTGGTATTACGAAGTCCATGGATACATAAAGCACCTCAGTGGACAATAATCCCTTACACAGCCTGGCACCACCTTGTCTTGAGGTTTGGGTATTCCCCTGTGGCATGACAACCACTCAGTGGTTCCTCTTCTTCTAGAAACTGGGAGGTGGGTGAGGATGTTGCTATCCATCACATTCTTGCTGATGCATCTCCTGTGGAAATCTCTCAGCTTCTACCAGACCTTTTAGCTGAGACAAAATGAAAACAGAAAGAAAAAAAACCCCACAACTAAAAAAAATTACAAGAAAAGCTGTTGTGAAATGAGTTACTCCTAAAATGTTACAAACGTTTCTGATGAAGGAGGAACTGAATTAGGACGTGAATAACAACACGATCACTTACGCTTTCCCTTGAGGTCAAAGCACTTTCTGTGCAGGGAATGAATCAGCATCCAAGGAAATAATCTGGGCTATGCAGTGAACGAAGCTCCTGCCTGCATGATTCCTGCCTCACCGCCTGGAGATGCTACCAAAGGCACAGACAGGTGCCAAAGAAATGAAAGTTAAATAAAGGAACTACAAGGCTTGGTGAGGTCTCGACTGAGGCAGCTGCATGGGAGAAGTGACTTCCATCTTCACTTCCATCACAGCATCTCCGCATGATGCTGGGAAACCCAAAAAAAGGGTGCAAAGAAATCCTGCCCTGGATTGTTCCTCTTTCTTGAGCTTCAGATTTGAGTCACTGAGTCTTGACTTCTGGAAGCACTTCTGTTCCCCCAAAACATGCCCCTACACAGAGAATGGGATCCTCCAGCTGCTCCTTTGGCTTTTTTTTGCCAGAAACCAACAAAATAGTAATATAAACCGTAAAATTTAAAGAAACAAAAGGAATTGCTGGTTCCTCTCTCTGGCTGCAATGGTGCACCTGTTTAACTTAATTTGCTGCTCCTAAATTCCCTATATGACTCATGAGAACTGTCAGTGAATGGCAGGGATTAACGAAAAGGCAGAAACTAAGGAAGAGCCCCGAGTGTTTTGAGTCCTCCAGGGCAACAAATCCTTGCTACATGTTGTTTTGGTGCTTCTAATGACTAATGAAGTAGTCAGTGGCCATAGGTGGGACAACCCTTTTCCAAACACCAAGACAAATCTGTCATTTATAAAACTGATAGAATTACATTTATAGCCCCTTCAGGTTTTCCTGCATTAACTCTAGGCTCCAACATCATCATCACACAGAGCATCCCTCACCAACACAGCAATTCTGTTCACATGAACAGCCAAAATATCAGATTTTCCGACCTGACTGGTTGGATTTGCTCCTCATGGGTGGACACAGAGCAGTTCAGCCTCTGGAAATCCGACTGGAAACAAATCTGGAGTTGATATCCCAAAAACACAGATCACTGTCAAATCCCACACGGATACAGGCACAGAGCAGAGCCAGCAAGCACAGAGACAGCTACAGAAACTGTAAATGGACTCAGGACCTCCCTTTTAGCTCTACAAGCATGTGCCCAGCTATTTATATTTTAGTTTGCAGCTAAAATAGAGCCTGAAAACCAGCAGCACTTACAATAAAAACATTTTTGAAGCTGTTAAAAATGAAGGATATGAAGCGTAAGAGCAGAGCGATGCTGCCAAGGACTAAAGGAATTCACACCAAGGAGCATCTTCTAGCCCCAAAATAGCTGCAGAAAATACCTTTTGAGAGCTCAGGAATTATACCAGCGTTAAGGACAAGGTGCTTCTATCCTAGAGGAGCTCAAGAGCTTCAGAGAACAAAACCTGGGGAAATCAAGGGATCCTTCTCCTCCTAATGCAGCACTGCAGGTGCTGGGAGCAGCCTGAGGACTGTTGTGCTGAAGAGGAAGCTCGCTGAAGGATGTGGAGGCACTTCAGGACCACTTCCAGCTCCAACAAGCACCACACTTGAAATAACAGCTGAGCAAAAGGCAGAAGCATTTCCAGAAGCACCAAGGATTGCACTAATACATTGTGCTGGCACCTAAATGCTACCGAATCGCAGCGTTAGGAAGTTTCCAAAGATAACAGAAATAAAGGGCAGCTCATTAAAAAAAAAAAAATTTTATATGTTATCCCCAAGAAATTATTTCTCACCTGTATGATGAAATGGCAGAGTATTTTAGATATTGCCCTATAAATATATATTGATCTTTATCAACTCCATATATCAATATACTGATAAATATCAATATGTAGATCCATACCAAAGGATTTTGCTGGGTTAAAGAATGATGTCCTCCCATAGATCCTCAACACAGATCCTTCCTCAACATTCTCTGTCCTTGGGAAACTCAGCCCACTTCCAGCACAAGCCAAGACAAACATTGACACCTCTCAGCCTTGCTTATTGTGGAGCCCATGGACACAGGAAAATAAACATTAAATCACAATGGAAGGGACAATACCTGTGCTGTATTTCCCTAAAAACACAAAATTAGGGACAAGTTACATACCTGAATGTCACTACGTTATTTTTGAATACTGGGTCAAATAAGAATGAATAATTTCAGATGTTTTTCCTGCAGTCTTAGGAGCTTTGAAGTTATTATGAAGAAGATAATTCAGCTTAGGAGCAAAGTAAAATTTAAGTGCAATAGCGCCAGGAGAAGATATAATAATGTGGTTACTGATGTTCTCACTTTCCCCATTTTATGGAGGATTATGGACCATGACTGATAGCGAGGAAGGGATGGTTTTAAAGCCTTCTCACAGAAAACTCCATTTGGCAAACAGTCCATTTCAAATAAAATTTTCCAGTGTTCCCTGCACAATTTTACTGCATTTCACAAGAATTATTACCTGCGACCCACCAACACAAACCCATGAGCTTTCTCTTCTGCCAAGATGATTCCAACTTTCCTCCTGATAGGACATTTACTGCTCAAGATCAAAATGAACGATAAAAATTAACTCTGGCTGGGCAGTAGTCAAATCCCAATTTTTCCCATTTTAGGTAGAACACACCTGTTAATGAATGAGAGTTTAGAAGGCTGATTCTCCAGTCTTTCAGCTCCGTCTCCTACTTCCTAAGCAACACTACAATCCAGCTTTTCTCAAGCATCTGAATAGGAATAAAGTTATTTTTGGGAGTCCCTAATTTTACAGTGCCATGTGCCCCTGCAGCTGCTGGTTTCTTCTGCTACAAGTCTGATTTTCCAAACAAAATAACCGAAGCTTCCCTTCCAGCCCATCCTCATTCTTTTAAACCCTCCTGAAGCAAAGGCAACCTTCAACTAACTTCACCCTTCGGCTGCCTCTCGTCCTTGCACCTCCTTCCCCTTTTCCATGGGTGATGAAATCATTTCCCCACAGAGAATCATCTTCTCTGCACTCAGTGAAGGTCAGCCCTCAGCAGCAGGAGCTGCAGCCTCATCAGGAAATCAAGAGACTGCTCCTGACTGGATTTAGTTTCATGTTAAGTAAGAGGTGATGCCGTCTGTTATCTGTCTCCTCTCCACGTTCAGTGTCTCAAACAGCTTAGTGATATTTAATAACCTACAGGTTTTAGCAGAATAATATAAGTAACTTATAAATAATTGATCTATTTTAGGGATTTGATCTCTGTAGCCAGACCATACAGGTACCTTCCACTCCTTTAAACCAAGCAGCTCAAAACACTCCAAAATTAGTGTTTCTTTTCAATGCAGAACTACTGAAAATCCTGTAGCATCAACAGGAAAGCATCCTTCTGCCCCCTGGTCCACACAGGAGTAGGATTCTATTATCCAGAGACTGATTTAAGGCTGGTAACAACCTAGAGATCCTCTGCACAGCCCATACAGCACAAGGAATAGATCTAAGAGCACTCAGAATTGTGCTGTCAAAGATCAAAGAGAAAAGAATATTAAAACTGTACTGCCAGATCTTGCTTAGTTACCTTACAAAGGAAAGAAAAACCCCAAAACCAAAACAAGCACCAAACAGGATTAGTCACACTTTAAACAAGACTTCCAGCAACGAGTTCAGAGAAAAAAAAATAGTATTTTTCCTCTAAAGGCCATATTTATAAAAAATATTCAGCCCACAGATGATGATAATTTACAAGCAACAGGAGGAATAGGATGTTGGATTTAAATGAACCACAAACCAACATATTCTATCTGAAAATTAAACTGTCAGGCAAATGCCACAACACAAGAGCAGCTTTTAAACTTGAGGAAGAGTGTTCTGAAAGCATCAGGACATGAAACCAAAAACAAAAGCCTTCCCACAATGCAAGAAGTACTGAAAAATCCCTTGAATTAGAGCTGACAGCTCCACTAAAAATAATTCTTGGCAGCTACCTGAAACACAGGCCTTGTAGTTCTTTGAAAACATTGATATCAGACAGTGAAGCAAAAAAACAAACCAAAAAAAGCAGGAGCTAATGAAGTATTTAATTGAAATATTTCCCTTGTCCCAAGTCCCTCTCCTGGAGCCCCTTTAGGCCCTGGAAGGGGCTCTGAGGTCTCCCTGGAGCCTTCTCCTCTCCAGATGAGCACCCCCAGCTCTCCCAGCCTGGCTCCAGAGCAGAGGGGCTCCAGCCCTCGGAGCAGCTCCACAGCCACCTCAGGACTTGCTCCAGCAGCTCCACGTCCTTCTGATGTTGGAGGCAGCTCTGCAGGTGGGGTCTCACCTGAGCAGAACTTGAAGCCCTGGACAAGCAAAATTCAGCTCCTCCTTACGGTCCTCAGGTTATTGCCGTTCCTGATGGATCAGATACACTGACTGGAGGCTGCAGAAATTCAGAGACCAGCATCAGGGAATCAATACATCCATTAGGAATGTCATAATTCACCTTTTTAAAATGAAATAAGCAGTAAATTATTGAGGACCTACAGCAGATGCTCTGATCCAGCATTTTGCTGTAATAAACATGTATTTCATGGTGCCTCTGGGTTATTTAAAGCTGTTTATGGGGGTTCCCACACCTTGTGCTAATTGTACATCACTGATAGGATTAGGAGGAAAGCAGCCCTGAGTTCCAAACCTGGGAACAGGTACATCCCTACAGCCACCTAACACAAATAAGGACAGACAGAACCTACAAACAAGGACTAAAATGACACCGAGGAACAAAGACATACACAGACTTTGCATTTAATTTGAATCTTCCCAGTTTGGGGCAAAAGCTGGAACAACATCACAGCTGAGACCAGGATTTCATTCTGCACTTGGGTAAGAGCTTCCACCTCTCCCAGCCAAGCTACAGCTCGACACAAACTTGGGGAGCAGACAAATGTGGCTGTGGAGAAAATAAAATTCAAAAGCACATTCTGGAAAATAAAATTATTTTATAAATCACTGTATTTATCCAATAAGGTAGCAATTAAGTCAATTGAGATAACAGTCTGTATCTCATTATATTCTCTGGAAACAAAAACCATCTCATCTGGAAGCTAAAGATCTGGTTCCTTGGGAGATCATGCAGCAAAAGTCAAAATATTCACCGGACTGGCAGTGGAATGATTTCAATGATTCAGTCAGCACAAGTTAAACCTGAGCATATTCAAACTAGCATAGTGGATTTGCTTTTTCTCATGTGTCCTCCCTTGTATTTAGGACTATTTTTCCATCCAGAGTATAATGTGGGGGGTAAGCTTTTCAATTTTTTTCCATTAGTAGGCATGATTTTTCATTAGGATAGAGCACTGCTATGAAAAAGAAATTCTGACCTGATTCATCCTCAAAAAGGGAAGACTAAAACAAAGGGAAAACAAATGGCCCCAGAGCATAGAGCACGGAGAGAGGTCAGGCATCCTCAGAGGGCTGAAGAAATTAGATGACAGATTGCAGCAGCCCAGTATTAAACATCTCCAAGATAATTCCCCATCCCAAGCTGAACCATCTCGAGGAGAAAGAGAAGCTCCTCTAAGCCAGGTCTGCCAGAGTGCTTCTCCAACATCTGTTCCTGCATTTTCCGCCGGCCGCTCCCAAAGCGGCTCTGGTGATGGATTTGCCCTAATTGCAGGCAGCGGATAATCGCCCTTATCCTGAAACGGGGTGCCCAGTGCAATGTGAAAACATCTCCTTTCTGACTCCTGTGCTCATTTCCTACAAAACCTGCTCTAAATCAAAATCCCACGGGATACCTTGGCTTTGAGCATGTCTGAGGTGATTCTATAATTATCGAAGGAGTATAAGCTTCGGTTGCTGGGTTATTCCCAGAGAAAGTCATCGGGCTCTCTCACCTTTTACTTTTCACCATGTACCAACCTGTCCATCCTAATTTTTCTCTTCCATATTCAAGTGAAAGCAGAGGCACCTCCTTCCCACAAAACACACAGAGAGGTCCCTATCCTAGTGCAGAAAACCATCGATTACACCTGACACAGAAGGTGAGAGACAAACATCCCTCTAAAAACTGCAGCACACTTGGGTTTTAAGGCTCTTCCTTACTAAAAATTATTAAGTATATTTTAGTTACTTTCTTTGCCATCAGTACAGAAAAAGACAATTTTGCATTGAGCAAACTCAGAGTGAAGAATTGGTTATGAACATAATCTTTTAAGTTTCTTGAAGTTCTTTAAAAATTATTATGAGCAACCAATTAGCTTCCACAAGCTTGAAACAATTCCTAAACCTGGCATCGCCACCCTTGGGAAGGGACAGGACACAGCCAAGGTCAGCCGTACGTTATCTGGAGAAACTGAAATGCTATGCTGATCCTGGTGGAACAGGCTCAGGTGACACAACTGGCTTCATTTCCACCTTTTACATGAAGGACAACTGAGATGGGAATGACAGGCCCTCCAGATATCCAGATCTCGGAGGTTTTCCGCAAGCACATCTTCACTTAGAAAATAGATGGATTTCTCCAATACGTTTAGGAAAATCCAACATCAATCATAAAAGAGAACCCATACTTTCTGCCACACTAAAATATGATGTTATATCACAAACCTCTCCCTGAAGTTCACAAGCACCTTCCAAAATACTGCCTAAAAATATTACACAATTTACTTTTCTCAAGATATTAAATCTTTAATTCATATTCACCACATTGCAAATACTCCAAGTGAAATATTTCCAGTCCTGTGCATGTGTCTTATCTTTTTCATAGTCAAAGGATTTATTTCAAAACATTTATCTCCCCAACTACCAACACACCTCAAAGTTCTCCAGGAATCATTTTATGTAAAGCAGAAGTCTGAGGAGGGGGACAGTAAATCCTTTTAACCAAACGCTTTCAGATTACGACGAATTATTCCACTGGCACAAGGCCAGAACAACTCTCCACAGCAGAAAAAGAGGTCGGGCAAATCCAATAACGAGTATTTAAAAAGACAAGTCAACAAAATTAGTTCAATTTTCTCACTGGAGGCAAAGTAAGGTCATTATGGAACAGGGAGGGGTGGGGGATGAAAAGGAGATTCAGCAATAAAATAATAAAAAAACCCCCACAATATTCAACCTATTGGGTTTTGGAATTGCTTCCACTCCATTTCATCAGCAGAATTAGAAACATTAGGACAGCGGCGCTGCCACAACAGGCAGGTGCCTGGGGCCATGACATCCAACAATCCATCCCCTCTCCCTTCGCCCCGCAGCCATCGGAGTGTCTGGAGCAGATGCCACCTCTCAGCTCTCATCAGCCACGGGAAGACACAGCATGGGTCCGACATACCCAGAGCTCCCGGGATTAGCTGCCGGCACGAGCATGGTGGGAAGAATGTGCAGGTGGGTCACCCCTGTAAACTTCAAAATACACTAAGGAAAAATTCGAAGTGCCCTAAAAAGGGATTTATGACACAGGGATCTCAGCAGAAAGGTTTGGAGGACTTGTCTTGGTTTGTTGGATGAATGCCAGGTTATTGCTCGTTGTTCAGACAGGACCAAAACAGACCTGATTTCTTTACCATCCCTGATATTTTCACAGTGTCTGTATTAGTTTGGGGTTTTTTTGAGACATAAAATGATACTAAAAGTTCCTTCTGTTCACAACAGGCCCATCCTCATGCTCCTCCCTATAAAATTCTGTCCCCAATATACCAAGTCCACCTGTATTGTGAGCACAGGAATCACAGACCACAATTCAGACCAGAAACTTGAGATTTAACTGACTTTTCAGGACAGAAAACTTGTTTCCTACCCTATCCTATCTTTCATCCTCAGTCAAAAGTCCCTTTCTGAAGAAAACCAGCCAAGGATTGTTATCCTTGTCTATACCCTGGCTGCAGGCAGAAAGCAATCCAAATCCTCCCAGACATTTAAGGGCATAAATGTGTTTGTGCTGTCAGTGTTTGGGGTCTGACAGACACAGAGGAACCTATTCGTTCTGCTCCTGCTTGTCCTTGCTGACTTTACACCCGAGCCTCAGGGATTTTCCTTGAGCCTTTCCAATGAAGTCTGCAGTAAAACTCATCAGCAATTTGACTTAAACAAACATCCTTAACCCTGACCTTTAAAGGATGATCAGGTTTGAAGGGTCATTTTTTAATGGATGAGGGCTTTTGGTTGTTGCCCTTTTTAAAACATGTTTCTCTGAAATAGAGGTTTGGGGGTTTTTAAAATTTTATTTATTCTAATGGAGAGTAAAAGACAAGACCAAGTTCTTTGTCCTCACATTCCATAACCTGCTGGTTTGGGATTCCCCCCCATCAAAAGTCACCCCAGGTTCTCATGTTGCCATGAGTAAAGTACATCCTGCATCTCCATCTTCCAAACTGCTACCTCCGAAGGGATTCTCTGATTTATCATCTAACCACTGACATCCCTCCTTGCAAGTCTCCCTTATCACCTTTATCCCTGTATCACTTAGATCCCAGCCATAAGTTGATTTCATAGTCCTGAAATCAACTAGGTAGACGTTTCAGCCTCAACAGTGTAAAATACAGCAATAGATTTGATGGAATAAAGCTGCTCCCAGTGATTAGAGAATCCCAGAATTGTTTGGGTTGGAAGGGACCTTAGAGATCATCTCGTTCCAACCCCATCATGGGCAGGGACACCTTCCATTACACACCATCCCTTTTTAATTGTTCAATCTCTTCTAAAATGCCAATTATCAGCAGACATATTTTCAAAAAATTTCTTCTCTACTAAGACCATGAATTCATAATTTATATTAAAGGACATGAATTTCTACAAAAGCAGTAAAAATAAGTCCTATGTGGGAAATAAGTGTTCTTGCTGCACTGTTTTGTCAAGTTAAAAAATATACTGGCATTCTGGTTTGCATTCATTCTGGCTCCATTCATCAATAAAAAAATCAAATTTTAGTTAAAAAAACCCCAAACCCTGTGGAAGTGTGTGCAAGGAAGAGAATTCCTAGCCTAAATTATCAAATAATCCAACTGAGTATTTTTTCCTCTGAATTTCAGTCACGTCTTTAGTCCAAGGACAACTTGTTCACCTCTAACACAAACCAATTGAAACAAACTTTGCTCAAAGACAGTCGTAAAACAGATTTGTTTAAAGAATGAAGGTTTCAACTATTTTAGTACCATCCAGATGCTGCTAAATTTGTCAACTTCAGTGCATTGCTCTAGTAATTTGGGTAAATTAGCAAAGCCTTGGCAGCCATTCACAATTGCATCTGAGTTTGTTCTTCACGATTTGTTAGATAGGAAAAATCTGTTCGGTAGGAAAAAATCCCAGAAAGGGATTGGGCTTTCTCTGAGTACATAATTCAGTTTTAGAATTTACATTAACATTTAGCTAGGGGGATTAGAGCAGGAAAGATCCTCAATCCCTTAAATTCACCACAATATTTACATTCCTACCTTTCCCAATAATTAATGTTATGGAAATGATGGTTGCTCTTTAAGGAAAACATCCCACTAGCAGGATGGGGGGTTAAGTAAGTCTAATAAACATTCCAGAGTGAGTACATGATCGCCTTGTCCTCACGTTCGTCCTTCCTGACTCCTCTAAAAGACAACAGGAGACGGAACCTTCAGAAAGTCATCAAGACTTCAATGACTTCCCAAGTCACCTCAGAGCTTCTCGGAGGACACGTGTGCCTCCCCCTGTACCTGAAAAGCAGAGCACATCTTGGCATCACACAGGAAAGCAAATTATGTCCACATAATTATCCCTCCAGAACGCCTTGAACAACATATGGTATGGAAATGAAACTGCCTGAAATGGATTAACTCGGCTGCGTGATGAGATCCACAGAAGGAAGCGTGAAAAAAAAACGTTTCAAAATGTATTCAGTGTAGGATCCCACAACTAGGCACATTCATCATCCGGATAAGGTAATGACACCAGGAAATGAGCTAAGTAAATCCAAGATTGAAGTTTCATTTTCTGAAATGCATCTGTTTGGCTCGTATTCTCCTGAACCTCATCATTCAGCCACGCTGGGTCTCATCTCGGAAGCAAAAGATGCAAGAACATAAATCAAAACAGCTCCTCTGACGAGCAGCTGTGGCAAACGAGCTTTTAATTTGATTTTATAAATAAATTAACTGCATCCCAGCAGGTCCTTGCCACAGCCCTCCATGACGTCTCCTTTCAGGTTGTCCTTTACTGCCGGGTTCGGGGTTTTTTTGGGTGGTGTCGCTACAGGAAGTTAAACCAGCTGGTTTTTCAGAAGAAAATGAGAAGCACTGGATTGAGCCAAAAAAAAGTAACAGCGACGGCACGTTCCTGCAGAGGAGGTCACATCCTCCAACACTCCTTCCCTGTGATCATCTGGTCACTGCTTTCTATGTTTGGGAATGAGGAAAGCCAAAACTGAGGTGGGCTTACCAAGGAGACAACCAGCCAACTCAAAACCTTTCTAGGGATGGCAAGTATTTTTCACACTTCACGTGCCAAGAGCACGAGCAGCTGGCCAAAACTCTGGCTGAACGTGTCCGTGGTGGGACTCTGACTTTGGATCAGGCTGGTAGGAAAGTGGTTAACTTGTCCAAATGAGTCAAGTGGAGGTCCATCACACCAACCACCAGAAATCCTGTCAGGCTGAGACACCTACAGAGCATTCGACATCAAGATTTGGGGAAGTTTCCAAAGGAGAGCATTCATATTCTCCATGCCTAAGGACTCTGCTCATCAGTTCAGGTTTAAGGTGAACAACCCAGGCAGATAAACACTGGACCAAGACCGGCCAAATATTAGGAAGTTTTAGTCCCATGAGTTCTGCTGACAAACATTCACAGAAGCACAAATGAGAGGAAAAACCAAGCAAGACCCAGACACATAGAAGCTTTCAAAATTAACATATGGATACTTTACGATCTGTTCAAATTGAATTTTGAATTGTCTCCACCAAAATTACACAAGTTGATGACTACTTTTTATGTCCCACTTGACTGCAAATGCAGATCAGGACTGATTTTGTCCAACTACAGCCTCCTACATCCCCCTTCTCTCTCTCTCAACACCCTGTTATGTCCCCGAGGTTTCCCTTCACTCCACACCACAACCAGAGCAAACGGAAGCACCATTATAAACCAACACAAAGAATGATTCAATCAGATGAGCATCGAAGCCACCAAATGGCCCATTAGGGCATTGAAAATACGAATTAGGAGAAATATAAAGCAGAGAAAGTCAGTTAACGAGTTTACATAGAAATAGGATGAAGTGAGAATAGATACTTCATTTCCAGTATAATGATGAAGAACTTCAAAGGATTTTTTTCAGATTCATCTTGAGCATGGCCATGTCATGGGCTGGCTTTGCAAGAGGTGAACAAAGGGGAGCTCTTCAAGGGGTGTCCTGGTGTTATTTTGCAAAGAATTCCCCCATAACACAATGCCTCAACAGGAGTTTTGTAAAAGGACAGGGAGAAACCTCCTCCATCTATTAACTCTACTGCCATCTCTACTGTAGTGCTCCCTGCCATCAGCTGCAACACCACCTCTGTTTTACCCCCACTTTTCTCACCCAGAAAGCAAAAATATCCACATCATAACGACCAACACTCTGGAAAGTCATAAAGACACTTCAGAAGTACCCAACTTAAAATAATTTTTATCCTCCCTCTTTCCAACACCAGTCATCTTCTGACACTGACCCCATATGTCACTGAAGCTTTGAGGCTTGGGGCAGCCCGACTCACCCGTTCCGTTCCAAGGCAGAAAGTGCTGGACCTCCAGGATTCCCTCCAGGATTGCAGGATGGATGAGAGGTTTTATTTGCAAGGGCAACAATTTGCTTCTGACCCTTGCCATCCCCCTCCTCCTCCTTGCCAGATCGCCAGATCATGTAGGCGCCGAGGGAACAGGCTGCACTTATTTCAGCCACAGGGCTGGAAGGCCGGGCCTGACGTGGGATCTGCCCACAGACGCTGGATTCTTTACGCATTTTCTGCATGCACACCATAGGCAGCGCCAGAAATACCGGCCACGTGGGAAAACAGGAAAATATTTTATTCCTGGGCTAGGGAAGAAGCCATCGAGCTAAATGCAGCTTTGTTTAGGGGCAGGAGTGCCCGATCTCTGCAACAGGGGCAATTCAGGAATGCTGATAAGTCTGTTTTCCGTGCATAAATAACCTATGTTCGAGCACAACCGCTTTATCTCAGGGAAGGATAAAGCCCTCGGTGGCAAGGCCCCAATATTTGTCTACTCGCTTATCAAGCGGGAGCCTTATTACAAAGGCTAATTCAAGTGGAGATTAGATTTCCCGTATGAAGGAACAGACAATAACATCAGATATTCTTCAAACACCAGTAAATAAGATTAATGAAGTGCCGCTGCCATGGGCTTTCACCTCAACAATGCCTTAAAAAAACAAAAAACCCTCATCCTAGTAGCTCCAAGCAAATCTTTCCAAGGGTTTCATCATATTTCAGTGCGTAGACATCACTTCTCTTCAGTTGGCCAGCAGCAACTACAAATAGCCTGCAGGAAGCCACTGATTTCCTGAAAAGAGGGTTAACCGAGAATCATAGGAAATGGAGAAAATTAAAGCTGGGCCTAACATCTTGACTAGGCTGAGGAGGGAAAAAAATACAGCAGTAGCAGCACTAAGCATGTTCAGACACCTGAATCCATGCAAAATTAAGTGAGACTCTTAAAAATCAGAGACCTAACAAAGAATTACCTTCTTCAGCACATCGTACCCAGGCAGTGGCTTTCTCTAGGCAGTTTTCACATAAAACCACCTGCAGGTGACCATCTAAAATCTTAATTAGAAATAAACCAAACTCAGCATTGAGATTCACCGAGCGCATCACAAATTGCAATACTTTGCATTTAAGTGCTCTCAGCTAAAGGACTAACTCAAAAACCAAGCAGCAAAACAGAACTCAGCAATCAGTGAAGCTTCACGTGCTCAACAGTTGTGCTGACTGATCAGACACAGGCAAAAAATCAACTCAGGGCTCTGCAGGAAGCAATCTGAAATAAAAATGTCAATTTGATGACTTTACCAAACAAAGTAGGGAGCTTGGTTTTAAAATGTCCTGAATTGTGGCAAAATGTTGCACAACACAAAGGAGGGAAAGCACAGACTGACACGTAGACAGCAGGTGAAGAAACGAGAAAAATTGCTGAAATACAAGTATTGTAGCAGCCCCTCCAAAACTCCAGGGACTGCAGGAAATAGATGCAGAACAAGGAGGTGATATGAAAACCATAACCCCACCCACGTGCTGCAGACGCTGTCACACACATGGAATAACTACAAGGACAGGAACGTACACGTGAAACGGAAGCAAAAGAGGAACAGAGCAATCTGGTATTTAGAATGTCACTGTATAAATTAAAAATCGAGGGGGATAAATCCTTCCTGAAAAAAAAAGAGTTAAAGCTCCCTTTCCAAGCCCTTATCCCAGCCAGCAGAGCAGCTTCCCTCTGATCTGAGAAAGACAATCTTGCCCTTCTCCGACCTGCCAGGACATTGCAGCAGAAGTCATTGTTTTATATGACTTTGGTGCTTTTCTCTTGCGTCCCAATAGATGCTCACTGCATTAACTTTGCGTTTTTAATCTGTACTCTGAGGCTCTTCCTCATGTGGAACTCTAGATCACTATCAAGAGGTTGACTCCTCTGCCAGCTCAGGATGCTGATCTCCAGTTTCAACTCATTCAGGAATGAAAAAAAAAGGAAAACCACCACTTTTCATGATATTTCAAGACTCTCCTGCCACACATTTGAAAGAAACAGCCTCCAACTATTTATACACCCCTTTAATATTTGCTGCAGCTTTTCTCTCCCTTACATGACACTTACAGATGAGGAATATCCCACAGCCAAGGCTGTAGGTGTGCCAAGACCTACATCTCCTTGACAGTCCCTACAGATCCATCTCAAACAAAACACTCAAAAAAGTGTTCACAACTTCACAAGAAACCTGGGACAGTAATTTGGGCACATGGCAATATAATAAAAAGGTAGAAAAAGCCCCAAAATACTATTAAACACTGTAAATAATTTATAAAATAATATTAGAAACCTAAAAAACATTTGACAATGTGCTTCAATTGGAAAAAAATCCCTAAAAATAAGAGTACAGCTCATGAGGATGTTCTCACATCAAACCACCAGTGACATCCTGCAGGCTCTGGGTCCTGAAGGCACAATCCTAAACTCCTGGTGGAGCTGCTGACACTCTTTGCTCCAAATGAAAAAAAAAAATTAGTCTTTCAAAGATTTAGAGCTAAGCTGGTTGAACCAAAACCAAGGGAGAAGCATCAGTTTCACCAGGAGAATGAAGGAGAGGAGGGCAGGAGCCTCTGCTGCACCATAGCCCTGAGCAAGGAACACCTCTACCTATGCCCTCAGGAAAAATAAAACTAAAAATTTTCCTCCCTAGCTGAAGAATTTCCTAACTGCCACACTAAACCCCTGCGTATCAGCTCTACCTGAGAAACCAGAAGTGAACAAACTGTTCTGCTGATTGTGTCATTGACCTCAAAGGGCCTTTCCCAGCCCATCCCCAGTAGGGCAGGGACCCTCTGGACAGGCACATGCCTTGCTCAAAGCAGCAAGAAACCCTTCTCACCCTCAGGATGAATTCATCAAATTTATCACCCATTCCCTTGAGATTTGGGAGTATCTCACCACCTCCTGTACTTCGAGCAATCCCAGGACCAGAAAAACAGCCCTTGCTACAGGAAGGTCCTGGTTCAGCTCCGGTCTGGAAGCGCGGGCTGCTCCTTTGATGGCCTGCCAGAAGTGGCCTCCAGTGAGGAAGCCCGGGATGAGTCATGCCACTGGCAGAAGGAACTTGCCAATCTGGATTGAAACGTTCAGATGCAACTATGGGATTTTTCTCCCTGCTCTGCCATCTCCCTTTGTGCACAGCAATTCCCGGTAATTGCATGCTGCCAGGCAGGCGGTCCGGCAAAGGGAAGCAAAAATACCCAGCAGACACGGGGAGGGGTCTGCCAACCATGGCTTTTTCCTAAAAACTGAGGCAGGAGGGTGTTAAGGGACTGAGATGATCATTTGGGAAGAGCACCATAAAAGCTTTTCTGGTTTTTCACTGACTTGCATGAATTCCAGTTGGCATTGGGGTTTATTGCTTTCCACACCTGCAGAGCTCTGAGCCCAAAGCTCGTACCGTGTCTGCAGCATATCTTCAAATACTGTGTCCTCTAATCTGAGTTAGCTTATACATAAATCCAGGGAAAAAACTTTCAAGCCCACAAGACAGCTCCAAGAAAAAGAAGTTGAGCCCTAGTGGCCTCTCCAACGGGATAAAACACGTACAAAACTGATCCATGTTACGAGCACAAAGATGCAGGTAGTCTTTTTATGAAAATATAACATTCTGAGCATTAAAGACTTAAAATTAATTCATTTTTCCCACAAAATCCATTTTACTCAACGATAGGGCAAGGTATTTCTTTGCTTCATTCACTATCTCAACCTACTGCAAGCCAAAAGCATATTAAAGAATAAAAGCAGTAGCAACATCTCCTCTGTCTTTTCAGCTCGATTTGGCAATTTTGGCAATAAAAGTCCTAATTCAACATGTTCTTTACTTAAAATTGAAACTGCAGGACATCTGCTGTAGCTGCCGAGCTCACTGTGCACCAGAGCATTTCAAGGCTCACTCTGTGCCTCTTTAACGTTGGGGTTTGCTTTTTTTAATCTCTCTAGCCCAACCTCTAATTTAAAGGAAACTGTGCTGGATGCTCTAATTGACCCCGTTCTCTTCCTTCCCCAGTTTGTCTCTATAATTAGCCCTTCCCAGCGAAGGGAATCAGCAACAAGACCTTTCTGAGCCCCACCCTGCAGACCACAGCAACTGCCTCGTATTGTTTTTGCCCAAAAATCAACAGCTTCAGGACAACAAAAGGTTTAAAAATTGAAAACAAAAAAAAAGCAAGATCAAATGTGTATTGATAATTTTTCAGCACATTATGGTCAGTGAAGAAGGTAACCCAAAATTTCACCTGCAACACAAATCCCTCAGCAGTACTTTGTAACATGAGCAAAAAACTTGTTTTCCTCAAAATAACAGAGTTGCACAGCTGCCCACCCCAAATTCACTCACCCAAGACTTCCCCTGGGGATCTCAGTACATGCACCAAACACAGAGGATTCCAATCTCCACTAAGGCACCAGAAGGCCCCACACCTTGTTTCTTGAGGAATTAAAAGGCATGTTGAGAATGGGGAAAGGAAAAGCATTAAAAAAATACTCTTATCAGTAAGCAAATGCCACCACAGAGATTTTACTTCCCTACTTGCCTCTCCAATAGGTGGTAAATCCTACCAGGTGACCGGAGCTGGGGGTGTTTTTAGGCATTTAGGGAGAAAAAAGAAAGCAAGCAAAAAAGAGCACCACAACAGCAGCAAAAAAACCCCTAAAGCCAAAACAACCCCCCAAAACCCAGTTCAGGTCCAGATTTCAGAGCTGCTGAGCACCAGGAAGTGCAGGATGAAGCAGAAGATCCCAGCAACACTGGCAAAAACACATGGGATGATCTCAGGTCTAATATGGCCTAACCCAGGTCCTCAGTGCCACCACAGCACCTTCCGTCTCAGTCCTCCCTAAATGATGATACTCCAGCTAGCACAATCCAAAATTAAACGAGAGGAATTTATCTGGTTAGTTTTGAGCTTTGTTTTCTCCCATCCACTGTTGCTTCTCCCATCCTCAATGTTCCAAGGACACCCATCTCACCAGGCTGCTCCTGAAGAAGATGCTCACCAGGAGAAGCATCTCAAGGTCTCCCGGTGTGCACCCAACTCACTGTTTTCCACTCAATTTTCCCACTTCACTTTGCAGCTTTACTATCATTTTGCACCCCACATTACGTGGAGCCGCATTACTTTAGAAACCAAACAGGTTGAACTTCTAATGATTCTGGTGATTAATTTCCCACACTGACATTCTCTTCAAATCCATCAATGCCATGAGCTAAGAATTATCCCAGCAGTCCAGAGTTCCAGCCTCCCAAAGCACACATACTTGTGTAACAATCTGGAATTTCAATGTTTAGACATTTAGAAAATTAAACTGCAGCTGGCAGGAGTCTCGCTAATAACAGCAGCACCTGAACCTGTAATGATCCTTCACCTAAGGAAAATTGTTCAAGTTTTTTGAATACCTGTCCCCTCGCAGCCCCTGAAGAGCATACCTGAAAGGAAAGTATGTAGATTAATGCTCCCAAAACAGAAAAGAAAGTTGATCCAGTCCGACAAGAAGAGAAAAAAACCCCAACACCTTTCTCGGTGCAGAGGATAGCTCATGCTCAGGGAAAAGACCTTCAAAATACACAGAAAAACTGCACCCAAACCATTGTAAATCCATGTCTACAGGTTTTAATTTCCAATTATTTTTCTGAGATATTCTCTCGAGGATTCCACTTTTATTAAAAATAGACTCAACACAAGACGGAAGATCACAATGTCCCCATCACACAGTCTGAACCACGAATATCAGACTGAGCTACTTTCAGACTGAGTTTTCAAACGAGTTTTGCATGCAACTGAAAAAGTTTCACGCAGGGCCACTCCTTAGACTGCAACAACTGCATAAAACGTCTCATTTAGCTTTTGCTCCTCAGGTTTCACATCTTCCCCAACAAAACAAAAATGAAAGCAGCCTTCAAGCAGCTGAGCTGCAGAGAAAAAGCAGGGGAGGAAACCCCTGATGTTGCTAAAATCCAGCCAGCAAATGCTGGGTGAGATTCACACCTTCCCTCTGCGAGAATAGGAAAATACTCAGGCAGGGATTTTTTTTTTTCCCTTGTTTCAACAAAGACTTTTAGGTGGGAGAATGAATTCTCAGTCCCTCAGACATGGACATTTGTGCTTATTTTTTCTCCTCACTCCATTTGCTGGAAGTGCTTTTTTTTTTTAATATATTTTTCTCCTCATATTTATTGTATTGTTCACCCCAGTTGAATAAGCAATGGCTCTAAAGGGGTATTTCAGTCACATAAATGAAGAAACACAGCACAGGACAGCTGAAGTCAGAAACAAAACACTGGAAGGCAGCAGCTCCCACCTGGAATTAGAAAGAGACTGGAGCCTGGAACAATGCACATGAGTCCATGTCTTTTCCACAAAATTGGTGGGGCAAGGAACAGGTAACAGCAGCCAAGTCATCTTTCTTGGCAAGTTATTCCCTTAAGACAGAAGAAGGAGAAATACTGCTGCTAATGTTAACAGTGCTAATAAATTCCGTAATCAAATCCCTGTGGATTGCAGTGAGATCAGAGATGCATCTGGAGAAGGGAACTACGCTTTGAAACAAGTGCTCTGACAAGTCAAGGTGCACTTGGCAACCCCTGGAGTCGAGCGAGGTTAAACACCGAGCAGCAAAAGGATTTGTGGGTTTATCCAATCCTCCCTGCAGACTCCTCGGTTGCTTTTGGTAAAGTTCATTCTCTTCATAGCTGAGGAAAACTCTTAAGATTCCTCGTTATCTGCTGCAGGCACCTCAAACCTGACCTCTGCTCTGCATTGTCCTCCTATCTCCTTGCCTACCTGCCAGGCACGGTGAAGCGCCTCCGGATAAGATTATCCGCGCCGATGGCCGCCCCAGCTCTCCTGACAGGGAACGCCGGTGCCTGCCTGTGCAGGTTATTTGTGCCACGGTCTGGCTGGGAAGGAGGAAACCCAGAGTGTGCCCTTGTTGCTCAGCCAGACGTTTCGCTGCGCTCCGCAAACGCGGGGCCTGAATCCCAAGGGAGGCGCCTGGGCCGCCGCATCCCTTGGCAGCAGGGCTGGATCTTTATTTTCGGATGAAAAGAAGCAAAAGAAACAGTGGCTCTGCTTTTAAACATCTCTCCAAATCCCTTTGTTGAGCTGGAGTGGTTCAGCCATCCTTGCCACCACCAGCAGCAACAAATTCCACATAAAGATGCCCCATTTACAAAGCAACTGGTGAATTAAGGAGCAGAGACCGGCTCTCCTGCACTCAAAGAAACCCCCAGAAGGGGTATTTACCCACACAACCTCCCTGTTCCAAAAAACCCGTTTATTTCAAAAAATCATTACAAATTGCTCAGCATTGTTTCCATCAAGCACAACGCTTCTAACGATCCACTGCGGTCCATTTTTTTTTTTGCCTAATGGGACCACATTCCTTAACAATTAAATCATTCACTAATTCCTCCCCGGGGAGGCTGTCCTGTGCACCCAACAAGCACAAACCACCAACCTAACAGTTCATAGACAAGCGCCATAAAAATTTAAATGGCAACATTTAGGAGAATTTTTATTTTGGTCTATGTATTTACATAAAGTATGAAAAGACAGTAGAGTTACGGAAGTCTACTAAAGAAAATATTTTCAGTTAACTTGTTTTAAGCTCATCCCTCAAAACCAACCATGTAGATGCTGAATACAATAAAAGAATTCTTGGCGGTCTATCAAAAACATTTGTAGTCTGGGCTGGTTTTAAAGCTCAGGTTTTCCAAAGATGGATCTATCTGGATTAAACACTCCTCTTCCATCACTGCTCAGCCATGATACAGCATATCCAGGATCCTCTACCTTTTTAAAGGTCATGCTTTGCAAGAAATAGAAGACAGACCAAAGAATTTTGATTAAATAACAGCGCAGAGGCTGTCAGATTATCTCTGCATGATGGATAAAAGCCAAGACCTGGAACGGGCATCCGAAGAGTAACTCTAGGATTCAGGGTCATCTGGGGGATGCCAGAAGTGATTCAAGGTGAAGAGAGCAGCAAGTAAGACTCAAAAATTATATTGAAACCCACATATTTTAGCTATTTTTACACTTAAAGGGGGTAACCAAGGCATTTGTTTATTTTAAACTATATTTCTCCTTTGCTACTTCACGCAGAATCCAAGTGGGACAGTCCCCTGCTCTGCTCCCCACTGCTCCTAACAGGGATTTGCAGTAACTCCTACGAGTCACAGGGACAGAAACCAAGATGATTTTTCCAAGAGAAGCTGAGCAAACAGTTGGAACCACCAAAACTACGAGGGTTGAAAGGGTCCAGTCCAGCCCTCCCCTCAAAGGAGATCACCTACACACAGAGCCAGCCTATCCCTAGGGGCCTTAACACCAACAGGGATTTCATAAACTTCCTCAATGACCTGGAAGAGATCTTTAAAGGCACACTAGAACCCAACAGAGAGATGACAGGAGACCACAGCAGAGCTATGCCTGCATCTTGTTTTAAGTCAGGCATGTAGCTGCAAAAAAAGCAACATAACTCTGTAGGTGTGTGAGACAAGAGCTTGGATGAGACACAGCTGGCTGAGCTCCCCACGTGATGATTTCACATCAACAGAGAGAGGATCCAACTAAGGAATATCAGTATTCCTTGGGAGGATGGAAAGACAGATCTCAAAGGATCCAAGCAAACTTCAAGCTTGTATCTGGGTGCTTAATGCAGAGACAGCACAAGCATCTATACCCAAACCTGGACACACTGTATATCTGCCCAGGATAACTGGCTGCCTCACCAGCTCCTGTAGCTCCTATCTTCTTTGCTTTCCATGACGGCATCAACCCAGCCTCACTGCCATCCTACCCCGAGCATCCTCAGTGCACCATGGCCTTTCCACTCCTGAGCCCCATCTCCCTTGGCAAAAAATTTGCCTGGCTGAGGACCTCGCTCTGTCTCTTCATGAGGCTCTTAGCAAAACGCTAAAGAAGGGCTGACAAAAAACACCAATGGATCCCAAAAGTATGACCCATGGCTTTGTCTCACCATGGTTTGGCACAGTGTGAACAGCCAAAGGAGTATGAGAACCCTACACAAAGAGATGTCTCATCCCTCTCCAAAGGGATGGCCATCTGTGCCTAATGAGAAACTGCAATGCAAGACTTAACAGCAGAAAGTAATCAGAAGAGTAACAATAATCCTTAAATCACAGGTATTTATTTATTTATTTCATTTTGCCTAGAAAAACTCTGAGGAGTTTCCACCAAAACACTGTGGAGCCACTTGCCAGCTTCATGCTGATTATCAGCAAATGGACCCGGACTATCCCTGCTCCCCTCCTAAGACTGACTTCAGCCAGGCCAGATTCTCTTTCAGCTGGAGCCTGTGACTAGACCAGCTTAATGAACTCATGGAAACGCAGTAGGACAGTAAACTCATGGAAAGGCAGCAGTTTAACAGGCTTCAAGCAGAAGGCTGCGCTCTGCAAGCAGTGGATCACAGATAATCCCATTCTCCTTGGACACTTCCCCCAGTGCAGCTCAAACCACTTCCTTTCCCTTCTCCTCCTGCAGCCCACAAACCACAGGTGGAAGATGACCAACATGTGACACCTAAAGCCATGAGGAATCCAATGTGACTTTGCAGATGATCCTCCTGGCAGCAGGACCTCTTGAGTTCCCTTCTGAGCCAGGCAAGACTACATTCCTCCATCAGAAGTAGCATTAAGATCATGGGGGCTTTGTTAGGAATAAAAAGCGTTTGTGGCAAAGATGTGGAACTCTCACCTCACCTGTAAGATTTTTCCACAGGTACCTGTGAAAAAAGGATCCATAGATTCTTCCCCACAGATAGAACAACGCTACCACACGGTCTAACAAAACTGCAACTCTTGATAATGTTTTAAAAACAGATAAAAATTAGTTCAACTCTAAAAATCCCCGTTCAATAGCCTTCCCTCCTGAATTTTCGAATTTTCGTATTTTCTGAGGTCAAGTGGTTTGTTGAGTTCCACTTTTAAAAGTTTAATTCCAAGACACAGAGGTTAAGACATCGACACAATCACAGGAGCGAGACATACATGTCACCATGGCGTTCAACCTGTCAAACACAGCACAAGATTTAATAATAAAGAGTCACTCAAAGAAAACAAAGACTATTCCTATTTCCTGTTTTTATCCATTATCTGGCAAGAGTTTCACGTTTTTGGTTTCTATAGTCTCAACTCTGAACACCTGTGCCTTCACATGTATACCCATAACCTACAGAAAAATTTGGCCTGTGTAAAAGAAAAATAAAGTTCCACAAAAACAATCTCAATTCCAGTGATCCATAGACATCCTATCAGCAGCATTTTGTCCTTAAAATTCCATAAGAAACCCAAGCTTTGTGATAATCCCACCCATCTAACCTGAAAACATGGCAGAGTATTTTTGCAGCATGAAGCCCAGAGAATTACCAAGCTTCTCCCCAGAGCAGGGAAGCACCCAGACACATCCCAAATCTCCAATGCTGCTGCTTCTATCCAAAGGAATGCTAGAGAAAGTCTCCAATTTGCAAACTTGAGCCGTGATGCTTTAAATATTTATGCTCATGTTTACTTTGTCGAGAGGGGAGAAATCCCATTCACTCGAGAGGAAGTGAAGCAAACACTGGCACGCAGGACAAAGCCTGTGAAATTCAGATGCTCTTTTAAACCTCAACACAAAAAAATCACCATGTTCCAAAGCTGAAACCTGTACCCAGCCTGTCCCAGGGAGCCAGAGTCCAGGACCAGGCTGGGAGCTTCATGACACAACAAACATGCCTTCAACCCCGGTGTTTCGCGTGCAAGCGGGAACCCAAATTCCCTTTTATTTACAAACCAAGGGGACGCAGGAATTTCTGAAATCAAGTTTGACCGGCTAAGATGCTTCCAGTGGTTCAACGACCTTGTTTGCTCCCTCATAAATGTATTTTTAAAGGAATTGAGTTCAAAAGTTGCACGGTTTAGAGCGAGAACTAGAACTGGGCAGAAAATGGCCACACTACGCTCACCAAAACCAACCACCCAAAAACTCTCCAGTCATGCTTGAATGACAGAATTCCAAACTGGTTTGGGCTAGAAGGGACCTTAAAAGCTGATCTTGTTCCACCCCTGCCATGGGCAGGGACACCTTCCACTAGCCCAGGTTGCTCCAAGCCCTGTCCAACCTGGCCTGGAACACTTCCAGGGATGGGAGAGCCACAGCTTCTCTGGACAACCCCTGCCAGGGCCTCACCAGCCTCTCAGCCAACCATTTCTTCCCAATATCTCATCTAACCCTGCTCTCTGGCAGTGGGAAGCCATTCCCCCTGGTCCTGGCACTACAGTTCCTGATGAAGAGTCCCTCTCCAGCTTCCTTGTACACCCCCTTCAGACATGGGAAGTTTGCTCCCAGTTTCCCCAGACTCGATGTATTTAAGCTCCAGGACTACAGGACACGCATGGTGCCAAGGCTGTGATGGTGAACCCTGGTCTTCCTTGCCAGATCGGTGGTGCCAAGCTGCAAAACCAGTGGAGGGACCAGCACTGTCCCTGTGCTCCCAGTATTCCCCCTGTTGACTTGCGGGCATGTGAAGGAGCGATCCAATCTGTTCTTCCATCCGGAGCACAATACTGCTCTCCCAGAAACCAAGCAAGGGATGAGGATTTCAAGTCCAGCAGTACCTTGACGCGAGCTAAATTAAGGTTGCACGGGTAACTTGGGTTTCACGTTTCCCAAGTGCCCAACCTTGGTCGCTTCACATTCTCAGGGGTTTTCCTGCAAACCTGATCAATGCTCACAAAACTCATCATAAACATCCCGGATAAAAATAATTTAGGCATAAAGCACTCAGATTTGCCTAGCAAAGGATCCCAAAGGTTTGATTGTCTGAGTGGTTTAGTACCAGTGTTTGTGGAAGATGCTGTAACAGCAGATGTCATCTCAGGCATTTGATACCTTGAATCTTAAAATGCAGCTTTCCCACCCAAAATAAGAAGGAAAAAAAAGGTTAAAATGTGGAGTTTATAAATCATAACCAGAGCAACGGATGCACAGAACAAATAACTTCACAAAACAGATCTACATTTTAAATACATGATGAATTCAAATAAAGCTTTTTCCAAGTGCTGCTGATGGACACCAGGCCTTTCAACACAGAGGAAAAATCTCTAAAGCCACCCTGATTTATGCATCGATTGCAATAAATAAATATGAAGTTGCATCATCATCGATAGCCCAGGAAACAAAAGCTTATTAGTTGTGTGCCAGGGCTGCTGAATTACCCTCCCTGCCATCAGCAGCCTGACTGACAGCTTGCAAAATGGTCTTGGGGATCAAGAATCACAGCCAGGAGGGAGGGAAACAGCTGGGAGAGCCTTCATGAGGGAAAAAGGCATAGAAAACCCTCTTATTTTGATTAAATAAAATGTAAAAGTGAGAAAACCTATTGAAAAGGCTGAGTTTACTCAAGGACATAGGGGAAATCGTGTGACTGCAGGGCGAGGGGCTGAAAAGATGATGGTCTTCAGGGATAACGCAAGCTCTGACCCAGCCGGAGTTTATGGATAAGCTCAGATTTATAAGGTCGTGCTTAAGGATTCACAGCCCATCACCGCAGCATCCACGCACCTCTCCACGGGAACACAACGCTCCCCTGTCATTTCCTAGCAGTACCCCGGGAAAAGAGTCAGGAAAGCACTTGAGCCGGCCAGAAACCCAATTCTCCACCTAGCAATCTATTTACAGAGCGATTTATTACAGCGCTTGGTTATCGACTGAGCGAGACACTGCGCCGGTTTTCCTCCCGTAGCAGCAAATCTCCTTCCTCTGCCGCTACGTGATTATTTTTTTGATCCGCCGATGGGCAGGGACCGCGCTGCAGCGAGGGATGGGAAAGCCATGATTTCTGCTGAGCTCACGCTGCCCACTTTATCAACCTCGGCTTGATTTGGGGATAGGAAAACGTAAATGGAGGAGGAGGAAGCCGATCGAGAAGCAGAAGGGCGGCAAAACGCCCGGCTCCGAACTCACGGCAGGTCCTAGAGCAGGTCACGTCGGAGGGGGTTTATTTTTTTGGGATAAAGCAAAGGCCGTTTTGGCTACATTTAGGAAAATTCCAGAAAGAAATATCGACTGTTTTAACCTTCGGAGGAGCAATGCTCCCACAGGGGTCCGGCGTGCCAGGGTGAGAACTGCCGTGAAGTCCAACACTGTGCTAGGCAAACCCAGGTATACCTCATTCCGACGGGTGGGAATGGCTGATGGGTACTCAGGAATGGCTCTGCGTGGCGCACCGGGCTGCCGGAGCTACGGGGCGACCGCGGGCGATCGCGACCTGCTCCTGTCGCGATGCCCATCGCCGTGGCCTCAGGGCTACTGCTACACTCAGGGAGACAGCCCACGGCCCCAGTGGTGACACTGGAGACGCCACTGAGGTAAATCTCCTCCCCCCAGGCTGGTTTTTCCATGTTCTGCGTGTCCAACCCATCCGCGATGGGGGTGAGCGGCACCGGGCGGTGAAACCCCGCGCATGAGGTGGGGCGCGGGGCCGCCCCGCACCGCGCACCCACGGGGGGCGGCTCAGGCGGGGAGGACCCCGCACCACCGGAGGGACTCCGCGACACCGGGGGGACTCGCCCTCCTCCGCCGAACAAAG
>VXAD01008591.1:691863-711731 GCA_013399195.1 Dicrurus megarhynchus
CCGGCGGAGGGAGGGAGAGGGAGGGAGGTGGCGGGAGGTACGCGCCCCGCCCCGCCCCGCCGTGGCCACGCCCACGGACACGCCCCCTGGGCGCACCCCCTGTCGTTACGACGTGGACGCGGACGCTTTACGGCAGCGCGCGGCAACCAGGCGGCGGCGGCGGCGGGCGATGAGGCGGCGGGTGAGACCCGGGGGACGCGGGAGGGGACACGGGGGGACACGGCGGGACACGGTGCCGGTAAGGCCCCGGCGCTGGGCGCCATGCCCGGGGGTCGCGCCGGCCGCAGCCGTCCGGCGGCGCGGCTGGGCNCTCCCCGCGGCCGCCGCCACCGCTCACCTGGGTGTCGGGGCGCGGTGCATCCCTCGCCCGCAGCCGCAGCCGCCGCCGCCGCCACTGAGGGGGGTCCCGAGGGTCGTTGGCTGAGGGAGGTCGGTTCTGAAAAGAGGTCCCGGGGGTCTGTGCTGAGGAGGGTCGGTGCTGAGGAGTGTCCCAAGGCTCGGTGCTGAGGGGGATCAGTGCTAAAGGAGGTCCGGGGGTCCCGGNACGCGGGAGGGGACACGGGGGGACACGGCGGGACACGGTGCCGGTAAGGCCCCGGCGCTGGGCGCCATGCCCGGGGGTCGCGCCGGCCGCAGCCGTCGGGCGTCGGTGCTGGTCGGCCCCAGGCCCGGAAGCTTCAGCCCGCGTTTTAAGGGGAAAAAAGGGAAAAATGGGTAAAGGAAGAGTGGAGGTGTGTTACGGTGCTGTGGGTGGTCCCTGCTCCCACCCCAGCCAGGCCCCGACCCTGCGCCCGGCCCGGGTGCACCCTCTCCTGGCCCCGTAATTCCCGTTTATTGCCACAGAAGCGGCGTTGGGATGAGCGAGCCCTTCCCGGGGCTGCTGGCGTGCTCCGGCCCCGGTACCTGAGCGCCGGGAGACGCTCGGGGTCAGCACGTCGCTCCTCCTCCCGTGGGGCGTGGGACACCCCGAATCGCTTCCTCTGACCGAATTCCCATTCCTGACCAAATTCCTGTGACCTCCAGGTCTTTCAGGCAAGTTATATTCCCTCCCCGTGCTTCCTGCTGCTCCCTGGATTAGACCCTTTCTGCGGGAGGTGAGAGGTGAGTGCATCGGCATTCGGGTTAAGGATCTGAGCTGGGATCCCACTGGTACCAACCCCACCGGTACCTCTGGGACATTCCCAGTGCCATCGCTCATCCTCAGGCGTTCTGGTCGCTGAGGGGTTTTTTCCTGTTAAACTCCAGGTTTTGCTCCATCCTGGGGAGCAAAAACCGTTGGGTGTTGTTCCTGTGGCTCTTGGTTTCATGCCCTGGGAGATGCTGTGACACCAAGAGAGGTTCTGAGTTTGGTTGCAGAGTCTCTGGTTTGGGGAATTTGTCCAGAACAGCGAAGTCTGGGCATAGTGAGTACAGAGCTTGGAGTATTTTCTTCTGATTTCAGCACTCATGGCCTGTTGAACCTGCAGAAGTGGGATGTTCTTGGATCATACAGGAATTATAACCTGCAGCTACAGAGAGATTATTTACATTTAACAAAAAAGGAGACAACTACGCTTCTGTTCTGGTTGAGTTGTTTAATTTTCCTTGAGTTTCTCCTCTGGCACTGTCAGGAAACACGGAAGTCCAGGGATTCAGGAGTCACCCAGCCCGGCTCCTGCTGGTAAATAGAAATTAATGTTCCTTGTCTCCTCTTGCTCCATTAACAACTATCCAGACATGGTATCTAAACCCCCTGTTTCCAGGAAAAGTGAATAGTCTGGGGGTTAAACCATAGGGTCTTTTACTCTTGATCTTTAAAAGACAAAACCTTCTCTGTCCGTCCTCCTGTTCCCTGGTAAAGTCTGGATTTTTTGCCTTCCAGGTGACCATTTTCCTATTTACCTCCACGTTCTCTAAATTAGGAACAGGACTCTAGTGACGTGTCACCTTAAACTATTCACTCTAGAGGCACCTTTAATTAATTAAAATAGACTTTAGGAATCTGATCCATCCTTAGTTCACACTCCCTTTGCTCTGTCACTGCCTTTTTACACTCAGTTACTGAGGAGTCTCATTCCTTGGCTCTCAAGTGCCTTCAACAATTACCTGTTGTTGTCTGCAATGGTGTGAAAATGACAGGTTTGGGGTGTTTTTCGGTCAAGTGGTGGAAAACAGAGGCTTTGCTTTGTGTCCGGACACGAAGGAGCCCCATCTGTTTATGGATTGAACTCGCACTAATGTTGGCAGCTAATTTGTTAAATTGTTATAACTTCAGTGAGGGAAACTCGACTTCTTGCCCTATTGATGCAACACAGCACCGTTTTTAAATCTGTAAATGAAAGGATGGTGTTTGTATTGAAATGCTCCTTTCTTTCTCCCCGCTTTCCTTGTCTCAGCACTGGAAATGGGGCAGCTGAAATCCCTTGGAGGAGCTGAGGATTCCAGGGAATTTGCACAAATTCCAACTATTAATATGCAAATAAAACGAACCAGCAAGACACTTGTTGGCAACCTCCAGCAAATGTTCCAGGCTTGTGCCAGTATTTATTCCTATTTTTATGAAAACTGAACAGAGTGTGCCTGAGCCTTCAGGAAGAGAGTCCTGGCTGTGGCTGAGCAGAGCTGCTCCCAGTCCACGTCAGGATTTCAATGCCATGCACATCCTGGCTCCTCTGCAGATCCATCTTTAGCTCTAATGGGAGGTTCTCCCAAACAAAGCCACCTCACCAGTGGCTTTTCACAGCCCCACCACGTTGTTTTGGTCCTCGCTGCTTACCTGACCTGGCTCTGAGGGAGCCTCCCAAGGGTTTTCCTTGGAGCTGCATGTGGTGAGTCATCCCACAGAACTCACAGGCAGTTTCACAAATACCAGATGGCAATAAAATTAAAAGTAGTAGCTAGTGGCAATTGAGCACTTGATAGAACCATTCTCCTTCCTGACTGGAGGAACCTGCCAAATGTCCTGACAGAAAAAAAAAACAAACCAGCAATGTTTCTGCAGAGTGGAAAATTAACAGAGCACGGGACACATGCTTCCCTCGCCCTTAATCCCATTTGGACCGGCATGGAAAGCTGTTGGCTGGACTTCTCCATGTTCAGGAGAAGATGAAGCAGAAAGAACACAATGTAAAGGAAAATTTGGGGCATTTTATGGGGGCATACAAGAAGTATTTCAGCAGTGCCCGTGCTAAACCCCCAAACAGGATGTTTGGAGGACGTCCAGATCTTTAAACCAGGCTATATTCGGGCAGGCTGAGGAGTTATTGGGGTTCCGTTTGGATTTCTTGTTTTTATACTATGAGAGTTTGCACCACGAGCTTGGAAATAGTTGGAGCTCGTTAAGGTCGGAAGCGTGTCCAAATACCATTGTGTTTGGCTCAGCATAAACAAGGGCTGCTCCCTTCCTCCGGTGACTCCTGCTGCTCGGCATCTCCGGGATGCACCAGCCACACACAAATGCTCGCTGACTGTTTCATGCCCCAAACACTCGCCTCGGCCCTTCCTTCCCACGTGTTACACATGGGCCGTGGCTCATCCATCCGTTCCTTGCCCGTCACGTGCCAGGGGACCTTGCCAAGATTTTTGAGAGATAAATCCCTTAATTTATGCATCCCAGGCCAGGAAGGGTTATTGCTCATGATTCATGTCACAATAAGAAGCGTGAATCTACGCCTTCCTAACAGAACACTCCATTTGCTTCTTTCCTCCTTATCATGATGGAAAATTAGTGACTTATTTATAGTGAATCATATTAAAGTGATCTTATCGTTCTGAGCTTTCACACGAGGCTTTCAGAAATCTGAAGATGTTTTTGTGCTGCCTTTGGGACTGAGGAGGGAAGGGTGAGGCCAAACCAGCTCCATGTCACCCCTGTCCCAAGTTGAGGCATTTCCAGCCCTGTCCTGGCCAGGAAAGGAGCTGGAGGCTGAGGATGCATCACAGCACTGAGGAGCCTGGAAGGGCTGTGGGGTGTCAGAGCTAAAGGAAAACCAGGGTGGATATAGGGGCTTTAAATCAAATTTCCCTATGGAAAATCTCATAAATCCTACTCTGGCTACATAGAGAGTTGTCCTAAAGATTCCCACGGTCGGAAACTGGTTTGTTTGTGATCTTGTCTTGCTTTGTTACTCCTTACTCATGGCTGTGCCTCCTGTGCTGGCAGCCCAGCAGGTTCTCCTGGAACAGGTCATGCCTCTGGCACGGAGCTGGGGCACTCTGTGCTCAGAGAAAGGGACCGTATGTCTGTCAGACAGCCCAAAAAGGTTTTTATTTAGGGAATACCAGTGATGCAAAGAACTCCAGTGATTGTCACTGCACAGGTGAAACACTGAGACACCCAAACACCACCTGACTTCTCCTGGATCACTCCTGGTTTCTGTGCAGGAACTGCTCTGAAACTCCTTTGCTACGAGGTTCAGATCCTCAGGATTGAACGTTGATCTCATTGGAGCCGCAGTAGGTTGCTGCTCAACCCAACACTGTGTGTTCTTCATCTGCTCACGGTCCTTCAAATATCCATCTGGGCGTCCTCGGCTCTCACTCACTGCTGCTGAGAAGGAACTCAAGGTGTTTGTTGGGCTGTATCATGTCCCAGGTGTGATCAATTCCTAAGCCACGTTCCCTTTCTCTGTTGCAGCTCTGGCGGTCCCCCGGAGCGGCACAGGATGGATCCCGTGGTTCTCAGCTACATGGACAGCCTGCTGAGGCAGTCGGACGTGGCCCTGCTGGAGCCCCCAAACTGGCTCAATGACCACATCATCGGCTTCGCCTTTGAGTACTTCGCCAACCAGCAGTTCCAGGAGTTCAGCCACCGCGTTTGTTTCATCAGCCCCGAGGTGGCTCAGTTCATCAAGTGTGCCCTTAGTCAGGAAGAAATAGCCATATTCCTCCAGCCGCTGGACCTTCTCCGCAAGGAGCTGGTGTTCCTGCCTATCAATGACAACTCCAGCCAGGCCGCTGGGGGCACCCACTGGAGCTTACTGGTTTATTTCAGGGACAAGAAGTGCTTCACCCATTATGATTCCCACAGTAAATGCAACTCTGTCCACGCCAAGCAAGTGGCAGGGAAACTGGAGGCCTTTCTGGGAAAAAGAGGGGGCAAAGCCACCTTTGTGGAGGAGAAGGCGCCGGCACAGCAGAACAGCTACGACTGTGGGATGTACGTGATCTGCAACGCTGAGGCTCTGTGCCACGGGTACTTCCAGGGCCGGATGGAGCCTCTGCTGCAGCTCCTCACCCCCGCCTACATCACGCAGAAGAGGTCAGAGTGGAAAGCTCTCATCACGAAACTGGCACAGAAGTGATGGGGATGCACCTCCAGCCCCCCAAAAACTGCCTTCCCGGTCCAAGAGGCAGCACCCCCAGTGCCTGAGGGAGATGCCCATGCACAGGATTGTCCCAAAGAAAAAGAATGTAACCCCTCTAGCATGGCTACACCCCCCAAACACCCCATTCCCTCCAGGAAAAGCCTTATTCTCCTCTGGAAATCACCGGCCTTTCAACTTCTAATGACAAGAGTCACTTTGCTTTCAAAGAAACCCTCTCCATGGTACATTTTTACAGTAATGGCTGTGGCAAAACAGGTTACTAAAGAGACTTCTCCACCTGTACCCAGCAGGCAACACACCCTCATTAGGTGGCTTTAGTTGGCTCCAGGCATTGTCCTTCCAAGCCAGGTTTAGGAAATGCCCTTTAAACCCAAGCCCCCAAGTGCTTTATCATGGACAGTTCTAGTTTGTGCCTCCTGCTAATGGTATTGGAGCAATCTGGGATTTAGCAGCCAGGATTTTGTACCCCTGAAAACCTGACATTGAGGTGTCACTGCAAAAAGATGAGACTCCAAAGGAAATGCTACAATTAATTTAAGAACAGGGCAAAAACAAAGTCAGTTTTCCTCAGCCAGGTGCTCCAAGGCCACACAGCAATGGCTTTTTTTGGTCCCCTGCCCCTGCTTGTTCTTACTGCAAATTAAAACCCAACTCTGAACTGCTAGAAGATTAATAGGAAGCTGAGAAAGCCAGTCCTAGGAAAGGAAACTTAATTGAGATGAAAAGCAACGCTCACTCTTTGAAGTTTGGGGTTTTTCATTAGGATTTTAGGTCGTCTCTGTGTGGGGAGGGTTCGTCAGCGCTCCCCAACCCTTGTTAGCGTCACTGCACACAGCGGTTGCTGCTCTAACACAAAACCAGTTCTGTTACTGGAGGGAAAAAAAAACCACACCAGGGAGAACAAAAAGACAGAGTTTGAGGTATAAAAGCCAAAGATAACTGCGGGCTCCTTGAAGTCCTTAATGCACTTCAGAAAACTGAAAGACTTCCCTCCCATGCTGGATGATGGCTGGGATCCCAGAGTGGATCATCTCCTTAAAGACAGGCTTAGCAGTGTGGAAAATAAAAATTAAACCAAGATGTCGTTGCAGGATAAGGAATAATCTCTTACCTGGTGAGAAGCAAGGAGCAGGTTGCTCAGGTGGTGTCTAGCAGAGCAACCACACCCCAACCTGAGCAGGGAAATCCGGGTTAAATACAACCCTCGGGGAAAGATTGTTTTTAACCTGGAGCTCTTCACCACCGGTGTGTGCAGCAGCACAGCACTGAGGGGATGCAGGGCTTCACTTTCCCTTGCTCCAAGTGAAAGGCAAGAAACCAGCCCAGGCTGCCCTAAAACACCCTCATGGCAGCACTGGGGCCTGAAAAGGGTTGGGGTCGTTCCCCTCCCTTCTAACACTGCCTGGGCAGGAGAGCAGCCTCCAGCACCAGCCCTCCCTGGAAAACCCGCTCAGCTGGAGCTGGAATGGGATCGAGCTGCTCGCTGAAGGGGATTCACTTTGGACTCTGAGGGGCTTTGCCAGAGCAATGTCACTGCCACACCCAAATCCCGAATAAAACTCAGACCAAACCATGCGTGTCCCGGCTTCATCCTGTCCGTGGTGTCCCTGCTCATGCTGTGGCTCCTGCTGCCCCGCAGTGTCACAGCACGATGGCTCTGACTCATCCGTCTGACAGTGCCTTCTTGGCTGATTTAATCTCCCAATCCTATTTTTAGAGGTTGTCTTGGGCTGGGGAGGGAGGAAGATAGGATGGTGGGTGTGGCATGGGGAACAGCAGGGGAATTTGAGGGCAGGGGCTGTGCTCATCCAGCACCACCCTGTGCTCCTCATCCCTGTTTCCAGGCCAGCAAGGTGAGCATCCAGGGACATTCCCTGCCCGAGGCTTTTATGTGGCATTTCTTGACACAAAGAAAAGCAAATAGGCTCAAGCAGGGCGTCACTGGGAGAGCCAACATGCACTGAACCGGGCAGGCAGACACCAACTGGGAAACAAAACCAGAGCCTTGAACCACATCCCAGCAGCAGGGACCCCCCAAAGCACACTGGGGGCTCATCCCAGGGCTCCTCCAAACCTCCTCCACATCACTGCACCCATGGCTTGTCCCACCACTGGCTTTAACCAGAGTTCTGAGAGGAGACCACGTTCCTGGCTCGGGCTCAGCACAGGGACCCCACGCACCTGCTGTTGGAGCACCCAACAAACACCAGGCTGGGCACATCAGACCAACCCCCCCGCCAGTCCTCAAAACCTCTCTTTTGCAGCCAAGAGCCCCACTTTGAGGTTGGACCCACTGAACACCAACATGTCTGTTGGAAAAACAACCCCAAACCCATTTCCACCAGTTAAACAAGCTGGGTGAGTCCCTGGCAGGAACGGGATGGTGCCTTTCATCCTTCCTCCAGGTCACCCACGGAATCAAAGGCTCTGACAGCCCCATAACACTGGGGCTTTGAAGAAACCAGACCATCCCCCCCGGGCACCCCTGGGTGCTAAATCCCCCCCAAAATGGGTGACACCACCCCTGACCCCACTTAGCCCGTGCCACCGTGGTTTTCAAGGTGGGCCATTTTCATGCATTTTGCTGCATGGGCCAGGCCGAGGAAAGGAGTGGAATTGGGTTGTGGATGTGCAAGGAGGAGGAGGAGGAGAAAGAGGAAGGCTCACCCTGCCCACCCCAGCAGAGTGGGGCTGCAACTCAGCTCCCTCCCCAGGCACCGCTGTCCCCAGGGTGGCCCTGCCACCAGCGCGTCACATCCCGCAGTCTCTGCTGCCATCTAGTGCAATAACCTCCTTGGCCCCTCCGTCGGGAGCATCCCTGTCCCCTTGTCCCCACCAGAGGATGGGCTGTCCCAATGTCACCCACGTCCTGAAGGGGCACTGGGACAGCACAGATTTTGGGGTGCCTGGTGTCAGGGCTCACAGCCTGGAACCGCTGTGGAGGATGCTGGTGAGAGACAGCGATGTGCTAGAAAATCCTGCGTTTATTTTCATTTCATTTAAAAGCCGTTCGAAGCCTGGAGCGAGCAGCGAGCTCTTCCCCAGGGCACAGGGATTTGGCCCCGTCAGCACTTGTAGCTCCCAAAAATACAGGAAAGAAAACCCAAAGGAATCACGCAGGTATCACCTGCCGCCCTGGTGTGCTCCCGGGGGGGCTGTGGGACAAATCCAGCGGGACAAATCCTGCAGCACTCAGCTCCATGCGGTGACAAGGTTAACACAAATCAGGGCACAGACGCTGCACTCCGGGACATTCCCCAGTGCCAGCCATGGGCTCCTTTCCAACATCTTAACGGTGCGAGCAGGACTAACCAAGTCCACCGGGGCCAGGTGTGGACCCCAGCGAGGACACCTGGTCTGCGGGACCCTAAAGTGCTTTGCAAGGGACACACATACACCATCCCCCCCCGAGCCTGGTGCTCCAGGAGAGAAGGGATGGGGGGCCCTGGATTGTACCCCCACCCTCGGGTGCGGGATAGATGACACCCCACAGGGCTAGTGGGCCCTTTCTCCCCATCCCCACAGATCCCTGTGTTTGGGGACATTCCTCCAGGCACATTCCCAAGGATACCGAGACAGGGACAAACAGGTGGGTTCTCCGAGAGCAGCAGTGGCAACTCATCCACATTTTTGGGGGTTCCTGGTGAGCCCAAGGTCATCTTTTAACAAGAAAAAACCAAGCCTGAAATAAAAATCAGCGTCCATTTTAGCAGCAAGTCCTAAGGGAAGGTCCAAGCGCTCGGCAGCCCTGAGCCATCGTCCGGTGCTACAGCACAGCAGTGTCCCAGGGAGAAAACAAGTTTCCAGTGGGATGGGGAGTTGGCACTGGTGGCCAGAACGTGGCTGGAAAGTCCCACCAGGAGCGAGTGCCCAAAGGAAGAGAGAAAATACTTGGTCCTGTTTTACTGGCCGAGGGAAAGCAGGGCCCCATGTAACAGCCACAGTCGGGAGGACATGGCACCGGGATCTGTGGGCAGGGTGTCACCACCTCAGTGTCCATCCTCAGCCAGCGCCAGGGGAACGGTCACCTGCAAGCAGGGAGTGGGGTAAGATGGAATGAGTGACTGCAGAGGCTCCGTATCCCATCCTGGTGCCTTCCTCAGTCCAAGGAGACCCCACTCCTGTCCATCCCATGCTGATGCCCATGGCCTCAGCCCCCGGGCACAGCCCAGCTCCAACGAGATGTCCTGGTGCTTCCTACAAGTGGAGAAGCAGCCCCAAACCAATGAGGAAACCTCTTCCCAAGCTCCAGAGTCTCAGGGACAGCAGAGCTTCCCAGTCACTCAAACCAGCAGTTGATGGCATCACCTCTGGTGTGGAGATGGCACTGTGGGTTCTGTCACTGGCCAGCCCAACAGCAGGCCCACAATAAGGGACAAAGCCTTCCTTAGACACATCACAGAGCGGAGCCATTCCTCTTTGCACACACATTCCCTCAAGCCCTCCACTCATGGCATGACCCGTGAGTCCCAAAATGTCCTTAAGGGTCCCTCACCTCCTGTGCCCGCGGGAGAGGTAATCCCGGTTAAGAGAGCAGAGCTGCTGCTCCAGACGGAAGATGCGGAACGCCAGGTACGAGGAGGACACAACCAGGAGGCAGATGCTGGGAGCAGAGGAACAAGCCAAACACTCAGTTGGGACCGAGACTGACATTCCCAGTGTCCCCCCAGCTTCCCCATGCCCTCGGCACACTTACAGCACGATGAAGATCTTCAGGAGCTGGTAGTCGGAGGGTCTCAGCTCTGCCACACAGCTCTGCTCCACCTCCAGCTCCTCCTCGGTGTTTATTGCACTTTCTGAAAAGCAAACCCAGAGTCAGCAGCACAGCTGCACTTGGCTGATGCTCCTGCCCCTCCAGCAAGTGGGAAACATCCAATATTCCTCCCTCATGGGCTCCTGCAGCCAGGAGACCCCAGCACATCCCCAGGACTCCATCGCTGACTCCCAGCCCAATCTGTGAGGCAGAATTCCCCTGCATGAGAGCAGAGGATGGATGAACACACTTTAATGGAGGTAATCACCCAGTACCATGTGGAGCAGGGCACAAACTATGTCCCTCACCCGAAACCAGTGGCTCCTCAGAGGTGAAGGAGCTCTCCTTGGTGCTCAGGCTGCTGACAGAGGTCCGGTGGATGCACTGGTAGTTGGCATCTGGCAGTGACAGTGACAGTGAGGTAGGTGACACCTTCCTCCACTTGCCCTCAGGGACGATCACCTCCTGTGGGAACAGTCCCGGTGAGCCGTGAATGAAACCAGCAGTGCCAAGCATATGGTGGGGCCAGATTCAAACTCAAACCTTACAGCATATCCATGGAGCACCAGCACATTCAAAACATCATCCTGAGCAAGAGCTGGTCTTCCATGATGGCTCCATGGGAATGCAGGTTCCCACTGCCACAGAAGGACCTGCCCACACACCCCACACCTGCCCCAAATACCAACTGCTGCCTCCTCCACCCCTTGAAGCTCAGGGTGCTCACCTGGAATTCTCCAGCATGCCCCAAAAAGGCAACAAATCAAGTGGGGTGGCAGCTGGCACAGAGAGGGGCTTCCCCAACAGAGAGTTCCCAGGGCTGGAGCTGCCAAAGGTGGCTGCATCCCACCAAAGCACCAGGGATGCTGCCAGATCAGCCTGAATCACTCCCAATTCCGCCCTTGAAATGAATCTTTAACCCCTGGGATGTCACCAGACCATAGGTGACATCCCACTTGTCACCCTCTGTGCACCCCAACTGTCACCTCCTGCACCCAGCCCGAGGCTCAGGACCACCAGCCACGGAGGACACCCTTCTCCAAAGGTGCAGGATGTGACCCCCCGTGCTCCCTGGATCATGCCATGGCTCGGCAGGTGTTTCCCTCTCCTGCCATCCTACTCATCCCACAGATTTTTGGATAACTCAAGCCCATTCCCAGCCTGTTATCCACATTCCCAGCTGTGAACAGCATCAGCTGTCAGGGAGTGGAGTGGCAGCATTTTCCACATCACTCTGAAGTTTCTCCATCTGTAAACAGACAGAGTCACTGGCTGTGCTCAGCCAGGACCTCTTGACCCATCTGCTCCTGCCAAGTCTGGGGATGAGGGTCCCAGAGGACGAGCTACGATGGCAGCAGGTGCGTCCCGGCACAACCTTTGCACACCAACAGGAGAACCGACTCTCTCCCGACTCTCTGAGCAGCCACCAGACAGTGTCAAACCCACCAAGGGGCCCTCTCCACCCACAGGGGTCTCTCCTCTCCCAGAGCTGCCCTGACCCTCACCAGTGACACGGAGTCCGGCTCCTCCGACAGCTCCTTCAGACTCAAACTCTTCTTACTGGAAACCTGGAAGGGGGGGAAAGGATTGGGCATTACGGTGCCACCTCTCCCTGCTTCAGCTTCAGCCACAAAATGGAATTTGGGCTTTTCTGCTGAGACTGTGAAGAGCAGCTGCTAGAACTTATAACCACGGGGATTTGGGGGATGAGGAAAGGGCACTGCATCACTGCTTCCCATCACCAAAAACCCAGTGTAGCCGTGGTTGAGCCAAGGGCTTCCACGGACAGAATAAAACATCAGGGAGTAAAAAAAAGAAGGGAATATCTGGGCAGAGCCCAGCACATTTCAAAGAATAAATTCCCCCAGTTTGGCAATGGGCTGAATTACCCAAGTTGCTGCCCTGGCACAGCTGGCACACACCCTTCTGGGCAGGGCAGGGCTCCTGCACGGCTTCCCACGTGCTTCAAAGGCAGGGAGAAGAGGTCCCCATAGTCCTCCTCTCCAGCTCGAGGCCTGATGGATGTCTTCCCCCACTTAATTTAAGTTCTTTTTTAACTTTGTACCATTTTTCCTCCCCTTAAAACTTTAGATCTGGGCAAAAGGCATAAATGTGCAGAGTGGCAGAACTAGTATTACCACCAGATTATAAATAATTCATACCCACGCCCTGAGAGAGAGCAGAAACTCAGGGCTCTGCCTCATCCATGACCCAGAAAAGCCCACGGGGACAGGATGTGCCCAAGGCATGGCTCCTGCCCCTCTTCCCATCCCTTGCTGTGGAGTGAGGATGCTGGGAATTGGAGAGGGCTTTGGGAGCAGTCCAAAGCCTTGGAGGCAGTGATGAAGAGCTATGCTTAGCCCAAAGGCAGGTGCAGAGCCCCAGGGCCATGGACACAGGGTGGGACACAGAGTGGGGGTACCTGCAGGTGGGTGCAGACTCTCCTCAGAACATCATAGACGCTGTCACGAGAGATGAGGGACACGAAGATGTACTGCAGGAGAAAGAGATGAGCTGTTGGGAGAGATTCCCCCCATCCCAAGTCCAGTTCTCCACAGGGAGAGACAGGCAGAGACGTACTGCCCTTGAATCTCCCCGTTTTCGGGAGCCACGTCTCCCCCGCAGGCATTTCCCTGCGGAGTCTCCCTGCTGTTATTTTTGCAGCCTGCTAAAACATGGACCAGATTTTTTTGGGGCCAGTCTCGCTCAGTTGCTGTTCCTATGGCTTTCCCGTGCTCAACCCAGAGGGACATGGCAGCAAATGGGGCCAGGACCTATGGAAAACATCCCCAGGGATGGGAGGGACAAAGGGCCACACTCACCATGCCTGACCCAGAGCCCCCGGGTGATGTGCAGGGCAGCCACACGTAGCTTTGAATGCCCAAATCCTGCCCTGTGCCACTCCCTGCTAAAACCCACCTCCCAAAATTCCGCAGGAATAACTGCCTCCCAAAATCCTGCAGGAACAACCCCCTCCCTGGCAGGGACAGGCAACACCCAGTGCTGGCAGCAGCACCCAGGCAGGCGAGGACTTGGACACACTACATCATCTCACTGCAGCCAACAACATCCAACGGGATTTAAAAGCTGGAAATGCAGCCCCGTATCCAAGTTTTCCACCAGCTCTGGCTGAATGCCAGCCCAAACCCTTTCCCTGCTTGTGTTTAAGGAGTTTAAAGGTTTTACATGAGCCTGGCAGGGATTTGTCAGGCTCGGCCGAGTTTCACTCAGGCTTTGCTTCGTCCAGGAACAAAGTGAAATTCAGGAACAAAAGCAAAGCTGTGGTGTTTGCCCTGGCTGGCAGCCAGCACAGAGAGCAGTGCTCACTTCCCAACCAGGGATGGGAATCGCTTCATTCCCTGCTCTCAAACCACATCCAGCTCAGACCTGGGCATCTGCTGGGTGCTGGTGTTACCTTTCTGCTGGCAGTGGTGGTGATGGCCAGGCCGTTGGGCAACAGCCGAGCTGTCTTGTGCTTCTTTATCAGCTGTACGGACACCACCGGGATCACAACCTGCGGGGCAGGAACATGGGGATGGACACGGCACACGCATCATCCAGCCAGTCTCCCTAAGACCCACCAGGACAGCTCCCCCTGCAAGCCCGGGGAGGGTGAAAAATAAGGCAGGATGTTGTTTTTGGCAGGGTTTTTGCTGAAACCTCAAGCCTCCTTCAGGTATTTGTTTAAAGCATCACATATAAATAATTCAGTCCTTCAGCCCAGTTTTAAAGGAAGTCGTCTCTCCCCAAGATCCCCGTCAGCCACAAGACTAATGGGGAAACATCAGATTGTAAATCAAGAAGAAAAGCCAAGAAAGATTCAAATCTCACCCCCCCTAAAACCTTTGATCTTCCTTCAAGTGCTGTTGTGTCTGGAAGGAGGTTTTGCATCAGGGAATTTTAAACCAAACCAATATTTGGTTTCCCCAGGCCGATGCCACAGGTCATCAGAGGGGGTGGCATGGCCATGCTCCCCTTCCCACTGGAGGCTTCTATTGGGGGTTTTGGTGGTATTTGGGTGCAGGACGGGATAAGCTGCGGTTACAAGCCCTAAGGGACCAGGTGCCCACGTTACCTTAATGTCCTTCCCAAAAAGGTTTGCGTAGAAGCAGAGCCAGTTGGGGGAGATGTAAAGTCTTCCCTGGATGAGGATGTCTCTCTGGAGCGCACAGGAGCAAACTGCGAGGCAGAGAGAGAGCCATGGCAATCCCTGTGCTGGATCCTGCCGCCTCCGTGCCCATCCCTCACCGTGCCACCCACCTTTCAGCACGCTCTCCTCCGTCGGGATGTCCTTGAACAGCTTGTGGTACTGGGAGTTGTACTTGCTAGCGGCCTGAAAGCAAAGCAGAGCAAAGTTATCCAGTGACCTTGCCGATAAGGCGACCCAAAAATCTCTCTGCTGCAAGAAAACCTCCCTCTGCCCGCACCCGGGACCGGCGCAGGGGGGTCCCACCGGGCTGAGGACGGGAGCCCCGACGGATTAGAGGAAGGTTGGATGATCCAGCACCCGGCGAAACCTGTGCCATCCTCCCAGATGAACATTTCCCTTAATATCTACGGAGGCTGCTGAGCCTCGGCGAGGAGCCGGTTTTCTGCCGGGCTCATCCGCAGGCAGTTTGTTTTGCCCAGCGGTTTCTCTCCTCCTCCTCTTCCCTTATCCGGGACACGGTGACAACACTTGCTTTGCGCCCATCGCGCCGCGCCATCCAGCTATTTATATTCCCGGTGCCGCTTCAAAGCCTGCCGGCAGCCGCGGCGGGAGGCTCGGCAGGTCGGCCCTGAAATGCTCCTGTGGCGAAGGCAAAGCTCTGAAGCACTTCAGCGCCTTCCATAAATCCACTCAACCGCTCCTGTAAGGCAGCTTTGTGCCCCCTGCCCACGGGATGCTCCCCAGGGATACGGCTGTCCCGCGGTGGTGACAGCTGCCCCCCGAATTCCAAGGGAAGAGCTGCTTTGCCAGGATGCAGAGAAGGCTGGCACAGCAAGGCTGGTTTGTGGCAGCCGCACTGGCAGAGCCCTCCTGCCCACGGGGACAAGGTCACCTTTGCTCTGCGCACCTTGTCACCGGATGAGCTGGGCCCTAAGAGGATCAAGGCTCAGCAGCACCTGGAGTTGGCTCAGACACCTCCTGGAGGGACACCGGGATGGTAGCGGTGCCAGTGGGAGTGTTCCAGGAGAACACGGAGGGCAATTCCACCAAGAAACACCCCCTGGTCCCAGCACAAATCCACAGCTGACCCTGTCACCCTCCCAGATGCCTTTGAGGAACTGGAAAAATGTTTTTCTTCTCCATTTTCTTCATGGGGAAAGGCAAAATGCCACTTCCTGTCACTCCTTCCTTTTCCAGAGCATCTCTTGTCTGTAGATGGACCAAAAACATCTAGTTCGGGCATGATCTGAACAACCAAAAAGCTTCAAATGGACAGAAATTTAACTGCTCTCAGTCAACATTTCCACTTTCTCTTTTGCTCTGGATGGAAAATCCTGGAAGTGTTTGCAAGGCAGAGCACGGGCCACACAAAACCATCACCAGGGCCCCTGAAATTAAACAGAGGAGGTTCTGCCCCACACCAGGAGCCGCCTCCAGCTCCCTCAGCCCACACCTGAGACCCCAGGTGGGCTCCTCCTGGGGCAACAGGCTACAACATGCCAGCCTGGTCATTCCCAAAGCCAAAGGCTTACCACTTCCCGGTGGCATTTCTTGATGTCCTCATCCTTGAGGGCTTCATTCAGGCGGAGGCTGGAAGGGAAAATGATAATCACCAGGTAAGCAAAGAGCCACAGGTCTCTGAACCGCTCCCTAAAACACGTACTGCAATATGAGACATGGAAAAATGTAAAGGACTGAAGAGAGACCCCAGGAAGCCACATTTTGGGTGTCTCCATGATTTATCGTGACATCGGGCATTGCTGAGGCTCAGTACTGGCTGTTGAGGGCTGACCTCTGACGGGAGCCCGTGGAGGCACCAGGACCAAGGCACCCCACACACACCCCAGCTCCTGGGGAAGGAGCCCGGAGCTGACCTGGCAGCAGCTTGGGACAGGTCAGGAGCTGGAAATGTGCAGCTTTGGCTGGGGCAAGGATTCCCAAGGGAAAGCAGACACAGGAATTCAAGAATGTGCCTGAGCAGGAAGGTGGACTCAGCTTTGGCCATGCACAGGGATATCCATCCACATCCTTCCCACGGACAGATGAAGGGACAAACCATGGAGAGAGCAATATCCTCCCAACAACCTCAGCAGTGGGAATACTGTCCCCTTCCCCAAACCCCTCTCACTTCCCTACTTTTATACCCGCAATATTTCAGGGAGAAAACAAAGTTGGGCCCTCCCTGTGCCCTGCCCCAGTTGGCAGGCAGTATTCAGGGCTCAAAGGCAGCAGGAAGGAAAAAGCAGGAGGGAAAAGAGAGAACACTCAACTGTAGACAGACCCCGGGATGCTGCTCCTCACCTGCCGTCGAGGGAATCCAAACTCTTCTGCTTGTGGGACACCTCCAGCTTCTCACGGCCGTGCCTGGGCTCAGGGCTCTTCAGGGGAGCTGCCTTCTCGTGCATCGGCGTGGCACTGCAAGGAGACACCCGTCAGCCCCCTTGGGAAAGGGGAAGAGGGGTCTGGAGCTGTAAATCTGTTCCCTTCAATCCCAGCCTCCACAGAGACGTCAGAATCTGCCGTTCAAGGACAGTGAGAATATTTCTGCTATTTCTCAAGTCACGTGGAGAGAAAAAAAAAAAGCCATTTTTCTGCCAGGGACTCCTCAGCGCTCACAACAGAGCAGCCAAATTGCTGCGGCTCCCTGGGATAACATCCTCCAAAGCAGAGCCTCTCCTCCTTAAGGGCTGGAGGTTGGGATGGCAAAAACCACAGGTCTACAAAACTCCTTGGGGGAATGGATTTCAGCCAGGGTCTGCTCCTCTTGGTCGGCAAAACACCATCTTCCCGGGCACACGTTAGAGCCGGTTATTTACCATCAGGAATGTTATCAGAGGTGCTTATCAGCCACGGCAGGCAAAGTAAACACGGGCCCAGCGATGCGGGCAGGTTATCACCCGGCAAGCCACAAAGGTGACACTTCCACCCTCGGCAAACCACCACCAGAGATTGCCGCAGCACCGGCAGCCAAACAGAGCACGATCCCAGGGGACCGGCGGCATGGCAGAGCCAGCAAACAGTCACAGACACACGGAGAGGAAATTATTCCAGGGAAAGCACTCGGCTCACCAGGCAGGGGGTGATGCCGGAGCAGGTGGGGCGCTGGCAGGACAGGATGAGTGCCAACAGGCGGGACAAGCGCAGAGCTGGAGCGCATCCCGATGCCCGCGGGGACGGTGCTGCGGCAGAGCCCAGGCGGAGGAGCCATACCAAACTTCCTATGCTCAGAGAGCAGCTCCTTTGCCGCCTGTACTTCCCTAGACACATCCTGCTCCTGCTCCGGAGTGCTCATCTGAAGGAAAACCCATTGAAATAATCCCCCCTGACTCGGGGAGAGCCAGGATAGGGGTGCTGGATCCCAACAGCTGTGCCCAAATGGGCTGAGGGCTGAAGCCACGTCAACTCCCACATCCCTGACCAAAACGCTGTCTGGAGGCAATGGAGCCCGGCTGAATCCCAGCTGGAGGCACGGGGAATGTTCCCACAACAGGCAACACATACATGGGGGCGCAGGAGAACCAAACAGAAGTCACTGGTGCCGTGTGGTTGGAAACAGGCTGGGAAATAGCTCCTGGATCCCCACAGCCAAGACCTGCCTGCACAGCCCTGGAATGCGAGCACTGCAGAGATGGGATGGACACGCCGAGGTTGTGGGTTTTTAGGAGCGCTCAGGTCCAAGGATATGTCAGGAAGGGAAAGGAGACCTTACTGACAAGAAGCACCAAAATAAAATCCCTTGGCATGGCACCAAAAGGTGTTTTCCCTGCCTGATTCCTCAGGCACCCTCTGCCAGGGGATGCCATTCTGCCCTGGAGCTGAAACTCCTACCATGGAGGCACCAAAGCCTCCATCTGCCCTTCTCCCGTGCTGGAAAAGGGGCTCTGACTCAATCTGGAGCCTCCTTGTCCAGAGCTCAGCACGCTCTGGCTTCCCTCACGTCATCCCTTAAATCCCCAAGTGCTTGCACTGCTTAATCCGGGTGAGCCGATTTATCCCTAACCGGGGCTGACACCGAGGGGCACCACACAGGGATCGGGGAGAGCAAAGGCATCAGAACCCCCCCTCCGAGGTCACCAAACACACAGAAATCTCCTAAAATGAGAAAAAACACAGGCTGGAGAGCACTTGGAAGTGCTGCAACCTTTTCTCTCCCTCTCATGGCTACCACCAGGGATAACTCCTGGGTAAGATGATCCTGGACACAGCGCTGGCAGTGGGATGCTCCAGGGAGAGTCTGGGGGCTGTGAGGAGCATCCTCAGCCCCAGCAGGGACATCACAGGAGCTGCTTTGTCTCCTCTGTCCAGATCTTGCTCCATCCTGGCTCCCAGATGCATCAGGGATACACATCCAGGGTTTGGAAGCACAGGGTAAGGTTGGGCTCCAGGCACAGGGAGGTTTCCCTTCCAAGAGGTGCTTCCAGGGACAGCACAGTGAGGAAAACACTTTCTAGCAGCTCATACTGTCACCCTCCTCAAGGAAATTGTTCAGCAGGAAGCTGCTCCTGAGGTAAGCTCACCATCCCAAGTGTCCCAAAACACAAGTGACACAAAAACAATTGGAGTTCAGAGTTCCTGAGAGGAGGCAGAGAGGGTGGGTGGAGAAGTTCCCAGCAAAGCAAAAACAACCCAGCGACCTGGTGCCCCTCCGCCCACTCCTGAAACCCCCTCCCCACCCACACCGGCTCCCCGAAGCCCCAGGCTTTGCCAGGCGAACCCGGGTGCTTCTCCCTCCCACGGGATCGCCGTCTCCTTTCCCTTACGCGGCGCTGGGATCCAGCCTGGAAAAGGTCCGGCGCGAGCCCCTCCGTCGGCGAGCGATTTTCGCTGGATCCCTTCCCCGCTGCCGGGGAAGCGCGCGGCGGAGGCCGGAGCGAGCCAGGCAGGGATCCCGCCTCCCAAAAAACCCCAGGAGGCTCAGAGGCGGAGGGAGGCACCGGCGGGCGGGCGGCCGCGGCCCGAACGAGCCCGGGCGGGATCCGGCGAGCTGCCCTTGGTCCCGGCGTCCAAGGTCATTTCAGTCCCGCGTGTCGGAGCTGGAGCGGAGCCACCCCGGGATGCTGGAGGGGAACGGCCGGAGCCGAGCGGCGCTGGCAGGAGAGAATGAGGCGCGACGTCAGGGCCGGAGGGAGCCCCGTGTGTCCATCCCGCGATGTCCCCGGTGTTCCCCGCCCCAGGAACCGGGGAGTCACGGACGGGACAAAGCCGAGACCCCGGTCCCGGGATGTCCACAGCGCCCGCGGCGCAGGGTCTCACCGGGAGCCGCTCCGAGCGCCCCGCGGCACGGAGGGAGCACGGAGGGACGTGACCCCGGGCCTGCGGCGCTGTGTGGGGCACGGTGGGACGGGGGGTCTCGGCCACCGCCGGGGCCGCGCCCGGGGCAGCCCCGGCGCCGGTCGCATCCCCGCCCGCGCTCGGAGCCCCTCAAGCGAAACCGGCGGGTCCCCGCGGGCAGCGGCGGGATTCGTCCCCGGCCCCGCCCGACTCGGTCCGGTCCGTCTCTTCAGGGAAGGGGCGAGGGGCTGTCGGTGTTTCCACGCTCCCCTCAGCGGGGCGCCGCCGGCCGGGACAGGCCGAGAGGCAGCACCGGCTCCGCGGCGGCGGCGGCGGGAGGGACGCGCCCCCGGCACCCTCCGGTCCCGAACCCCTCCCTGGTCCCAAC
>VXAD01008591.1:711804-756035 GCA_013399195.1 Dicrurus megarhynchus
CCCGCCGCCCAGCCCCGCCCCACCACACTAAGTACCAGCTCCCGCCCCCATAGGCCCCGCCCACCACTGTGAGGGGCCGGAGCCCGCGGCGTCCCGGCCCTTAAAGGGGCCGCGGAACAGCCTCTTAAAGGGGCCGCGCGGCGGGCGCAACTCCAGCGGACCGCCACACCCGGGCGGGTCTCAGGCCCCCCTCAGGCCCTGTGCTCCCGGGGGAAACCGGCCTGGGACAACCAGGCCCCAGGGCCCGTCCTGGCTCTCTCTCCCCCAGGGATCTGTGTCTCCCCCACAGAACCCCCTCAACAACCCCTGCAGAGCCCCCGGCCGTACAGGGTCCTCCTTTGGCCCCCTCTCAACTCCAACAGATGCCTCCAGCACAGCAGATCCCTCCCTTGGAGCCCTATCCCCTGTAGAGCCCCTCCACCAGCGCCCCGTGTAGCCGCTTGCAAGCACCTCTAACCCTTAGCACTTAAACTGCAGCACATCCCACCAGCCCCTGCAGATCCCACACCAGACAGCCCAAGCCCTACAAACTCCTCCACCAGAGCCCCACCCCTAACCCTAAGCACTTCCCAACCTAAAAGACCTCCCCTGCTCCTGTAGCCCCTTCTCCACCAGATCTCCCCCTACCCCTGCAGACCCCTCACCACCCCCAAGGAGCAGCTCAGCCCGGCAGGTGCTTCAGCTTCTCTTTATTGATGGACAGTTTTACTCTCCCACCCCAGGGCCCATCGGAGTGCTGGGTGAGGGGGAGGCTCTGGGGCGGTGGGGGGACACAACTAACACAGGAGACAACGCTGCGAGGGGAGCACGGAGCATGGAGCCAGCACCCTTCTCCTGCCCCCATCCCAGAAACAGCCAGCTGAGAAAGGCTGGATCTGCCTTGGATTGGGTCTGGGGAGGCGTGTGGCCATACAGGAGGGAGGAGTAGCAGCTTGCCTCGAGCGAGGAGGGGTCCAGCAGAACCGTTGACCACACGCTGCCTCTCCCCTTCCCCAGAACCCCACACCAGGGCCAGGGAAAGGGACATTTCACACCCTGAGGACAATCACCAGGAAAGAGGAGTCCCAGCAGCACACAGGAACCTCCTACACTGACTCCAACACACATCAAGGCAGGACTTTAACTACAGGGAGAGGTTTTTTAAAAAACTAAACACTTCAAGTATATTTTTTTTAGTGATTTAAGGTCTCTTGCCCCTGCTGCTGCTGCACTGGGTGGTGTTTAGCAACCTACATCCATTCTAGGGACAAGGAGAACAGCGCAAGCGATGGCTGGTCTAATGCAAGGGGAGAGGGGGCAGTGGGAGGAGAGTGGGGCAGTGGGAGGGGAGTGGGGCAGTGGGCGCTCAGGGTACGGGCACCACACGCATGGTGTTGGTGTAGCCAGAGCCGGGGCGCCAGCCTGTCAGCACGATCACCAGGTCGCCACTCTTGAAGAACCCACGAGCTTTGCCTGCAAGACAAGAGGGAGGTGTCAGAGCCCAGTACCACTCTGTCCCCTTTCCACACGGCAACAGTGCTCATCACCCGCTCCCCAAGCCACCAAGGCTGCCTGTACCACGGCAGTCAGGGCTCCAGGAGGGCATCAAAATCCCACCTTCCTGCTGCCCACCCATCCGAGACCCTTCGCCTCTGCTTTGGGGTTCTCTGCAACACAGCTTGAAATTCCACAGCACAGGATTTGGAGGGGCTGCAGAACAGAGTCAACCCCACTCCAGGCTTCCCTTGCTCCTCAGGAGTGGTGTCACAATTCCATCACTCACCATCATAAACCCAACCTAGTCTTCTGTTGCAACCTCTTTAAAGGCAGCTGTGCCAAACCCACCACCCCATTTCCCAATCAGACGTGGTTGTGCTCATGCAACCACCAACCGTTTCCTGTCTGGATCCGGTTACCACACAGGCAGCCAGTTCCTCTCTCCCCATCAGTGTCCCCAAAGTACCACCTAGGTGCTCAGGGCCACCACGTCCCACCAGAGCCACGTCCCGGGGGAGGGGAGCGGTGCCACTCACCGACATTCATGCCCAGGGTGACGCGCAGGTCCACGTCCTCAGCCCAGGCATCCTGGGCGGGGTCTTTGCAGAGCACAGGGAAGATGCCGCGGTACAGGTGGGCCTGGCGCGCTGTCTGCTCATTGCGGGTTATGGCGATGATGGGGGCCCGCGGGCGGTACCGTGACACCAGGTGTGCCGACCTGCGGGGAAAACAGCCACGGTGGGGCTCCACACACCCGGCACAGCCTCCGGAAAGGACACCTGGGAACAGCCCGTGGGAGCACAGCAGCGCCAGGGTCTGTCCGTCAGCCACGAGGGCTCCCCAAAACCCCTGGAGGGACATGACCGGTCTCCACAAGAGCCACTCACCAACCAGCTTGATGCTCTGCTGGATTCCCAGTTGGCAACTGGGCAGACCACCACTGGCTGTCCCCACTGGTGGTGACAATCTCCTCACCTCCCAGTTTAGCAAGTGCCATCAGGGTGTTTTGGTCCCCGAACAAGCCTTTACTTGTCTCTGTTGCTATGTTAGGGTGGCGAGGTGCCATTTATTCTGGCCTCTGCGAGCAGGCCTTGGCATCTCAACAGGGGTCCCTGAAAGTTCCCTGTTTAGAGGAGCTCCCGGTTTACAAGGTTGAAAGAGCCGGTGCCAGCAGCGCTGCCCAAAGCATGCCAAGGAGGAAGCCATCTGCCTCCCAGCCACCTGCTGAAGCCAGCAAACAGGCCAGTTCCTCCACGCAGAGCTCTGATCCTGCACCCAACGGGAAGCAAATGCAACAGAGGCCAAAATTTATACCAGGAAGTTGGGCACGGAGTCCTTAAAATGCTTTAAAATGCCTTAAAAAATAGCAGCAGCACAGCCTGGGTGGGGACTAGACTACAGCTTCCCCTTCTCTGGGCACTGCTGAGGGAGAGCATCCACAAACAGACAGATTCAAACTGCAAGGCTGTGGCATCTGCAGCTCCATCTTTCCAAGGGACATGCCGGTGTCTCCACTTGCTTTTGCAGCCTCGTTTAGTGGAGCCAAGCTCAGTAACACTCAGATGCAAAGTTTGCTGCTTAAAGCAGGGCCCAGCAGACTGCTCCAAGCACCCAACCACACATGCCAGCTCTCAGACAATCCTTCCCACACTGTCCGAGCCACCTCCCGAGAGATCCAGGAGATCCAGGTACTCACAAGAGTTAACCAAATCCACAGCTAAAAATATTCAAATACCAGAGCTCAAATATCTTTAAAAAGGTCAAGTGTAAGGTTAGAACATTTGACAAAGAAACATTAGAAGCACGAGGGTATCCAGAACTCGGTGCTTACTTATAGTTCCCTCCTCATCTCTGCAGAAAGTGGCTGCTCAAAATCATTTTAAGCTGTACATTTTGGTGAAGGTTTCACTGATGGTCCAGATCTTCAGGTAGGTGATGCCCAGCACACACAACCACATCTCTGCTGCTGCTCTACTGTTGTGGTGTGAATCCAGCGTGAGAAATCCTGATTTCCTTCCAGAAAGCAGTCTGAGACTTATGGTCGGACGTGCTTTGGGAGCAGGCAGGCCAGTTCCTCTAGATGGAAGAGCTGATCCATGAGGCTCCAGCTCCCTTTCCACAACTGGAAGAACAAGTCTCTGCTTGGCAGCTGTCACTGTTGCTGGACAGAAATCTCAAACTACATTGCTCCAGCGCATCTCACCTGCAGCCACTGAGCTCAGCTGGTGCCTGCCAGATGCCTGCCTGTGCAGAGATTACCTGCAGGCAGGCACAAAGAATCCTGGAAGAGGAAATTTCCAACACTTTCCATGTCCCTGCCTACCAAACCCAGGCTGCGCAGTCCCTCTTCGCCCCTTGGGCTCAGGCAAGCAGGGCTCATGACTGCAAAGTCCAGCAAGGGACTAATAATTTGGATGCTGCTACAAAAGGCCAAAGCCTTGATTAAAAAGAAAAAAAAATAGATTCTGCATCCACTGAACTTCTGCCTCACTGTTACATCGATGATTTCTTGCCAAGAAGTTTGAATTGAAGCTGCAACACTTTTTTTCCCTTGGCTCTTCCAGCTGGCGCCGCTGCCACTTGCAGCAGTGAGGGGAGGCCAGGCTCGGAGCTGGTGCCACGCTGGCAGAGGCAGGCCGAGGACTCAAGAGTGTAGGAATGTGTGTCCATCTCCAGAGGAACCAGCACTGCAGGCACTGCCAGAACCTGACTCCACCGCTCTCTCAAAGCCATGTTTTTGGGATTCTCCTTCCCCCACCCTGTCACACAGCAGGCTTGACCTGGGGGCACCTGTCCCCTCCTACCTTCCAGACTTGGTGAGGACAATAATGGCCCCGCTGCAGCACTTGAAGGACGCTTCCACAGCGCCAACTGCAGCGGCCTCGGTGGGGTCGCAGTTGAGGGGGGTCAGACGGCGCAGTTCCTCAAACAACTGCCTGTGAAAGATGGCGGCTTCGGCCTCCCGGGCAATCTACAAGAGCAACATGCGTTCGGAGACAACACTCACGGCAGGCGCTCGGGCACAGGGCAGGGCGAGGTGCTCCCGCACAGGGTGCCACATCGGCACTGCCAGCCTTTGACACTGTCATTAATCAGTGAGCCCAGACTAAGCTCACCCCAATGGCACACCCCTGCAGAGGAACCACTCGATTCCCAAGGGTTCTTTTCGGAATGGTGGCACCTCACCCTGCCAAGCCCACACTCAGGTGACACTCATGCCAACTGCCAGGCACTCTCGCTCTGCTCCTGCCTGCTGGGGTCCCTCCCTGGCACAGGGTCAGCTCACATGGCAGCGGTTATGCAAGGTTGGCACAGGCAACGAGCCGCTGGCCAAAGACTGCAGTGTTAGGGTGGAGCGTGTTTTTGCCACGGAAAGGGCTGGCCCAAGCCCCCTCTCTGAGCCCTACCTGCCGGACTCGGTCAGGACTAGCAGGGCTGCAGCTAAGCACTTAAAAGAGGCCTCCACCGCGCCCGCCGCCATGGCATCGGCAGGGTCCCTGTTGTTAACATTGAGGCGTAAAATTTCTTCGAACAGCTGACGATGAAACATTGCGGCCTCAGCCTCGCGGGCGATCTGCAGGCCCGAGTGGGAGGGAAGGAGGAGAACAGAGGAAAGAAAAGAAGGAAAGATATACCAGAGGAACATGAGATCACGTTAACTTGCTTAATTGTCATAGTAACGCATGCAAGAGGGTATTAAGATGAAGCTGTGAAGCTTTTTGGCTCTCAGGTTTTGACTTTGCTAAATGCAACCCAGTCTAAGACTCACCATACCATGGAACTGGCAGGCTCCAGTCACTGGGCAGGGATTCCAAACACAGCATTCTTGTTTTATTTGGGAGTTCCAGCAAAGCAGGCAAACAAAATTACTTTTCAAGGACCAGAACAAGCCAGCTCGGAGCCAGACCGTGCTTTATCATGTCTGCTTATGACCTCCCTGAGAGACTCTTGTGCCACCTACCTGCCTGCCCATGGTTCTGCTTGCAATTCTGTAAGAGGGAATCTGGCTTCCTTTCCTAGGCTCCCAACAGCACAGAGTGCTGCTGGAACAGTTTTCATGGAGCCAACATGCAAGCAACACACTTTGAATGTCATCCCTGAAGGTGGGAGACTGTTCTCTCGGCCCTGTTAAAATTTAGTTTAACTTCAGGGTCAATGCAGATTTGGCTTACCTTGAGAGCCAATAAAGATTTAGTTTAACTTGAGAGTCAATAAAGCTTCACATCCAAGTGGGATACCAACTTCACTTTGGTAATAGGGAAATAAACAGGAACAAGTCTTCCTTACGGGGTTGTCACTGTGTGGATGTTGGGGTGTCTGTGCACTGCCAGATATGGACAGATGAGAGGGACAGAAGCACAACTAAGGGCTTTGTGTTCTGGCTGAATATTGGCAACAGGTTCAGCAGCCTGTTCATCCCAGAATCCTGGGAATCATCATGTTTAATCATCTTGGAAGGCCTGACAACCCGATAAAGAAGGCTTGCAGAGACCAGAAAAGCATGTAAAGGTTCATGATCTTCTCAAGGACAACTTCACCCAGTTACTCCACAAAGTGAGCAGCCACTACACAAAGCATGACAAGCTCATGTTAAATTAGAGACTGATGTGCCATTACTGTGAAAGCTCTGGAGTTAGAAAAATCAGAACTTTGCTACTCTAGTGTTAATGAATTATTCTGTGTGATGCTGGGAATTATCCCTTCCACAGTTATCAGTTTAAGCCAAAGTAGTTAAGTATCTTATGTCTAAAAATAACAGGACACAGGTGGCAGGCTGGAACAGCAGGCCAGTGCCAACTTGTCCCAAAGCATTTTGTTACTGCTGGATTTAGACAAAATGGGAGTATTTGCATCACAAAACTTACTCCAAATGCAGGAGCTGGATGCCAGGCAGTTTATTTTCAGCTCCTGGTACAAAGGCAGCAGCTCCATGTAACACAGAGAGCAAACCTGATTTTAGAGGGAAGTCTGCACTGCTCAGGTGTAATGGAACATGGGAATACAGGTATCTGCTTTGACAGTGGCTGCAGAGGGGCACAGCAATCTTTAACTTCACCCCACAGCTGATCTGCTCAGACAGGAATGGCTATAGAGGGTTTCCAGTTGGTGACGGGGTGGAGATACTGGGGAGGTGGGAGAAAGGAAAATGGAGAGGCTGTTTAAACCTTGGTCCCATCAGGCAGCATAGCGTGGCCAAGCTGGGCTCTGAAGTGTGGATCCTGCAGTGGAATGGGAAGGAAGCCCACTCCCACCTGCAGCAATCAGCCTGCCCAGTACTCAGAAGTTTGCTATTGCCCACTTCAGATGGAAACATCCACCTGGTCCAGCCATGCTGCATATCTCCAGACTGTGGTTACTCAGGGCATTGCTGTTGGGCTCTCGACTAACAAGTGAATTAGCTCAGAGGAAAGATCCTCACTGTACTGGCATGTGCCCCTACCATAAGGGTTGGCACCTTGCTGCCTGGAACATCTTACATTTAGCCAATCTGTATTTCAATTTCTGCAGAGTGGTAAAGTCTTCAGTGTTTTCCCAGGGGCCCTGGTGGAATGAACACCACCACATGCCCAGGTCTGTAAAACAGGGAAGCACATGCAACAGATCCTCAAATCAAGCTACAGGTACAACACAACCTGCCCAGGCCAAAGAATTAATGCCAGGATGGAAACCCAGGTGTAAGGTTTACTGCAGCAAGTTCCCAAGTCTTGGTAGGAAGTCGATCCTTGTAATTTAGGGGGTGGAAAAGGAGGGAGAAGCTTTAAGGTGCACTGTTAGCATTCAGCCTGTAAAGGAGCACCACTGCCCAGTGATCCTAAGTCATATTTTCCATTTGCCTCGTGCAAAAAACACTACTCCATATTGAGGTAAAAGATGTTTAGGTAACACACTGCAAACCAACACTGGCTGAGCTGATTAATCTATAGAACCTGAACTGCAAATAAAACTGGTGAGAGTTAGAACTTGTGAGTTACCACTGCTGTGATTCACAGCACCAGTAACTGGGGAGCAGCAACGCTCATAGGTACTTGACATCAGGCTTTTATCAGATGAAACACAAACTTGAAGCAGAGCAGAGGTTTCTGGCAGTTCAGGCATGTAAAAATATGGTGCTGTCAGTACCCATGCAACAAACCCCCCCAACCCCCAGCACACAGCAGGTGCTGAATGCAACAGTGCTGTAAATCACCCTCAGGAACCTCCCCACCCCCTCCTCCCATGCAGGACTCAGTCAAAACCTTTCATTATCTATAGATAAACTGCTTAAGCAGCTGCTTGACCTCGCAGAAGTTTAAGGCATTTAATATGCCACTGCAATAGGACACTGGATTAAATCTCTATCGAGGTAACGGCAAAAAGACATGGAAAGTTTTATATCTCAGCATTGCAGAGCAGCTCTCAGCTCTGCTTGGCAAGTTTGGAGCACACAAAGTGAAATGCCAGGCCCTCAGGACCATGCTTGTCCAAAAAAATCCCCCACAGCACAGTGTGAGTAAAGAAATGGCTACTTTGGGCAGCCGGGTCCGTTTAGGCCTTTGAGTGGCCAGCTCAGGTGGCGGATGGCAAGGTGGTGTCCCTGTCCCCAGCAGGGCAGGGCAGTACTCACAGCGTGCTGCATGCGCACAGCCTCCAGGGGATAGTCTCCCTTGGCTGTTTCCCCGGACAGCATGATGCAGTCCGCTCCATCCAGGACGGCGTTGGCAACGTCACTGCCCTCAGCACGTGTCGGGCGAGGCTTCTTGATCATGCTTTCCAGCATCTGGGAGAGAACAAACCCACGGGGATCAACACACTGCCAGAGGAAGCAGCTGCACTTCAATACTCCTTATGGCTCGGGCAGAGTGTGGGATGCAGTCTAAGGACTCCAAGAATTCTCCGTGGGTACGGAACAGAGAGGGGATCTGGTCCCTAAACCTGCTTTGATTTAAAGCCTCCACCAGTGAGGAAAACAACCCATTTTATTTTATGCCTATTCCACATTTACTCCTTTTCCAGGGAGATTTAAGCCACACATCCCAGACACAATACTCCAACCTTCCAATTCAACTTCTCAGCACAAGGCTCAGTCCAAGGAATTCAGAGCTCTTTAGAGCAACGTGTGGCTTTACACATTTATGGAAAGCTCAAAGCCAGTCATAGGTTCTCAAATTTGGGGATTTTATCATCTAGAAATCATAAAGAGCAGGGTCTGCACCAATGAGGTAACCTTCATCCAACACAAGATTTTAAATGCTTTAGACAGTATGTACAGGGTAGTAAACTCAGAACAGTTAACTCCAGCAGCTTCCTAAGCATCCCCACTTAAGAGAGTGGAAAACAGGGCAGCTTTAGTACTTCCTAACCCCCTTCTGCACCCCCAAGTCTGGCCAGCTCTTCTGTCATCCTCAGGTGCTCAGGTTCCCCCCAGCTGGAGCTCACCACTTGCTTCACCCATGGGACATTGCCTGAGGCTGTGTTCCAGCTGCCTTTCTGTAGCAATACAGGAAAAACGACCATATGCCACTCTAAATCCAGAACCTTTTTTAATGACTACTGTCTAAAGACAGTTTTCACTTCCACAGCCTGTGTGCAGAGCAAGGACAGCCAGGAAACCAGTGCCTGAGGGCTGTGCACATGATCCCTACAACTCCCAGGAAAAGAAAATGAATCTTTACTCAGTTCCTTCTGAAGCTGCAGTGTGGGTGCATTTCCTAAGACACCTGGGAACCCCAGCAAACCTTCCCTGTCAGGCACAGATGTGCTGCCACAAGATGCCATTTTTCCCATGAATTTGCAAAGTCAGCCCCAAAGGCTCATTACCACATGATGTTTTGAGGTGTATAACCTTTGGCAAAAGGTCCCATAACCTAATTGGAAAAGATCCCAAACACAGAAATGCCTAAATATGAGCTTTTCGGCTATGAGAAAAAACCTCTCTGCATCTCGCTCTTTAACCAACGCCATCAAGCCATGGCTGCCCCCAACATCGTCTCCCAGCCAGACTCTGGCAGTGAGGAGCCAAAGGTGCACTTCCAGTACCTGAGTGGCACAGATGATGGGCTTGCCAGCCCTGTTGCAGCGCCCAATCATCATCTTCTGGGCAAGGAAGACTTTTTCAGCAGGGATCTCAATTCCCAGGTCACCGCGGGCCACCATAATGCCATCGCTGGCCTCCATGATCTCATCAAACCTGACAGCAAGAGAAGAGCTGTGTTATCCCATTTGCTCTGCAAAGCACCTTCCCATCTGTCTGTCCTCCTCTGAAAGGAGCACACAGGCTTTCCATGGGCTGCCTGGGTTCCTGCAGTGACAAGGAAGGAGGAAGAAAACCAGGAGCAAGGCACAGCACATACCAGTGGCACACAGAGCTGTCTGAAGCCATAAAAAGGGAGTGCGAGTTGCTTTATTTCAGTGTGACAAACTCAAAGTGTCCCCTGCACAAAGCTCACCTGCGCACACCCTCGTGGTTCTCGATCTTGCTGATGATCTTGATGTTCTTTCCCTTTTCCCCCAGCACCTTCCTGACAGCATGGACATCTGAAGCCTTGCGGATGAAGGAAGCAAACACCATATCCACGTTCTGCTCCACACCGAATTTTAGGTCCTGAATGTCCTTTTCGGAGACAGCAGGCAGGTCAACAGCGGCGCCGGGCAGGTTCACACCCTTCTTGCTGCCAAGCATGCCGCCGTTCTCAATCTCCGTCATGACATAGTCCTTCCCTGAAACACACGTTCCCACAGTCAGTGTTTATGGAATAGCTCCCGCCACCGGCCCCCACACCACCTCCCTGCCTGGGAACTGCACTGCCCATCTCTTCAGAGATGCACCATACAAGCTTGCAGTTTACCCTTGGGAACACAATAGATTGGTCTAAAACAACTTCTAGGCTGTTCCTGGATAAGACACCAGCTGTTCCCTGCAGGAGGTTGGGATTGCCTCCCCCAAGAAAAGCTAGCAGGCGGCAGCTCTGCACACAGAGTTCTGCAACACCAAACAGTACTCCAAAGCCTCACCTCCCACTCCCTGCATAATCACTGATTAGAGGCTTGAGGCTAGAGCAGTTTAGGCAACACTATAAAGGGAGTATCATGGAAGTAACCTTGCTTCTACATTACCAGTTAAAACTAGTTCTGTCTCTAACTATAAAACCCAGGGTCTGTGCTGTAAAACTAGTTAAATCCTGCATTAAGAGCATGGAATTAGCCTGGCTGATCATGAGCAGTGGTATGGCCCTACCACACATTCCCCTTTCACCGTGGGGTTTAGATGCCCGCCCTGTGAAACCTAGCTGAAGTTAGTTTTTGGAAGGTTCCTACACTCGAGATAGAGAAATTTAGCTCAAAATCTCACTGTAACATCAGGAACCATGATCTCCTTTCTTTAACACGCAACTGCAAGCTAAGAAACAGTTACTGGAGGGAAAGCACAAATATGTCCTAAGGAAAAACCAAACAGGTAGAGCTGGAATGGCTGTTACCCACCTTTCTCCTTAACCAGCAAAGAAATCAGACCATCATCCACGTAGATTTTGCTGCCAACTTCTATAACCTTGGTGAGATTCTTGTAGTCCACCCAGAGCGTGTTCTCATCGCAGTTCTCCATGAAGGCATCGTCCAGGGTCACTTTGAGCTGTGCGCCCTTCTTCAGCTCCACTTCTGCTGTGCCACTCTGTGTGACAACAAAACCAGTAAAAACCAGCACACCACCACCTCCCAGCCCACAGCAGTTCGTCCAAACTTTTGGGAGGTGGTTTGTTACCTCATTTCCTAGGATATTTTTTGTTTGGGAAAGGCCATAGGCTTAACACGATATTGAGTCTATGTGGTTAAAAAAGTGGGATTAAAAAAAAGCAACTTACTCCCTTAATGAGTCCAGTTCGGATTTCAGGTCCCTTGGTGTCCAGTGCAATAGCCACCGGTCTGTAGGTGATGGGATCAGAGGCAAAGCTCTCTGTGGCTTCTCGCACATTCTTGATTGTGCCCTCGTGATACTGGCAAAAGGAAAAAGATGGAAATGTTAAAGCGGGTTCTACTCTGCTGCTTACAGAAAAGAGCCCTGTGCACCCCAGAGGCTGCCGAAGCTGACAGCTCTGCTTTTAGCTTCAATTCTACCTTCAAAATTTAACCCACACAAAGCTTCCAGTATAGCAGAGTGCAAGGTTACAAAGGCCTTCCTGCCACGAAGGTGGAGTCTGGAAGTTATCTGGCTGTGCCCTCAGCTCAAATTCCAGAAGGACAACTCAAGGACACAGTCCCGAGGCCTGGCTTTAGTGATTTTTCCATGAGGACACACATCTGCCAATTGAAAGCAGCTCACCAACCAACAGGCCTTTAGGAGTAACTTTTCCAAAGCCTTTCCTGAACACCTGCCTATTCAACAGCAGAATATTCACAGCACCAGCAGCTGGATAATTGTGTGCATTGAAAGACACCTGAAGGCAGAAGAATGTCACAGTGCCACGCACAGCTGTGCTCCTCCTCCCATCAGAGCAAGGGAAGATGCCTCTCCACTGCCAGTTCCCACACACACTTCCAGCCTGACCCACTATCAGTCCTGCAGGTGGACAGGCTTTCACTCTTTGGCTTAAATTCCCAGAGATAAAGGATTTGCTAAAAGAATCTTATCCATGTAAATATTTACAGTTTATTTCCAGAGCCAAAGCAATCACAGACAGGAGTTCAGTACTCCAGCACCACACACGTGGCTTCCACACCTTGTTTGTGAGAGCATTTTGCTAAATGCTGCCAGTTTCAAGATAGTTTTGTGAGAAAACCCATCCCACCCAGCTCCCTCAAATGTGCTACAGATGGCCAGCAAATCAGTTTACTTTACTTGTTTAAACAACATTAAGAGATAACCTTAACTACTTACAACTAGTAAGAGTTGTGTAACACTTGACAGACTTTAGTAGATAAGACATACCCTTTACCCTCCGTGCCACATGAACTGATGGAGTTTGACCCGGCTCACTGGGAACACCTGATTCCCCATGCCACTCACCCACCCCAGCACGAGCCCTGCACGCCAACTTGGGTATATCGGGGATGATGAACCAGCACCAGGAAGGTGAGGCTGGATAAAGCCATGCTGAAGTTCACACATGTGCCCTTGGCCAGAGATATCCAACAGCTGATTACTCTTTAGAGCAGGAACACGAGTCAGTTTATTGACTGAGCATGCAAGCTGGGACTGAGATGGCCCTCACCCTCCCAGTCACTGCAGCTGGGGTGGATGCAGCACAGAAGACATGCCCCAACGGTGCTACTACACTTATCTGAACCAAATCATCAGAGATTTTTCCATTTTAGTTTGATATCGAGGACTAACTGGCTCCTAGGGAGCCTGACTTCCTGAAGAGTTACATATGCAGAATGGGCATGCAGGCAGAGCTGGAGGTAAAAGCCATTTTTATTCCATGTAAAAGGGAGCCAGGCTGGTGCCAAAGCACCTCTGTTAAAGCTCAAGCCCTGTTAAATGCCTTGAGGTGGACATGAGAACTGAAGCACTTGTGACAGATGGAAACTCTTTGGGACTTCACTGGAAACTGGAGCGTTTTGGAGGAGCCAGGACAGGACACAAACTTAAGACTGGCTATGGCTGATGGTCACACCCTGCAGGCAACAGCCAGACCAGAGCCTGCAGTCGGCCTCATCGGTGTGAGATGTGCAGTTAGACCTCACACAAAGCAGGAAGCCACACTCCCTGTCCTCAGCCTCAGCCAAGTTCACAGACTGCTGCAACTAGGCAATAATGGTGTGAGAATTCCCAGCTTCAGCCTGGCCACCTCGTGTCACCCAGCCCAAGAGCCACCTGGCTGCAGGACCTGACTCCTGGGAGGCACAGTTACTCCACACTACCCTTTCTCCAGGCTGATTTCCCAACTGCAAGGCATGCACTGACACTATCCCAGGGTGGTTAGTCAAGGTCTGATGGTTGCCCACAGTTAAGCATCAGCCCTTTCGATCCTGACACTGCCCTGTGCCCATTAAAGGCCATGAGGGTGAGAGGCCAAGCTGTTACACACCACGAGGCTCATGGGTCACTAAGTAAAGCCACCTACAGCTGCTACTGGGTGACATTTTGAAAGCTGGAAAGCGGCCAGGTTAAAAAAAAAAAAAAAAAACAACTAACTACCTCAGCAGAAAGGCTCAGGGTGGCATTTCAGGCAACCTAGAACAGGATCCTCAGCTCCTCCAGTATCACTGAGGAGCTCAGTTATTTATAGCAATGAGGGCTTGACTGTCAAGGAGTGTTGATTTCTTTTGACCTTATTCTTCTAAGCTCACCACACCATGTCCCAAGCTCCATGGTAGGACCTTCCGGAGTGCCAGGAATGCTCCCATAGCAGCTGGTTAGCCAGAAAACCCAGGAGCCAATTCTTCCCACTGGGCATAGTAATTACATCAAATCACTAAAAATAGATGCCTTTTGATCAGGGTTATTCATTGATCGCCTGCTTGCGAAACCCCCAGCAATGGAACAAAAGTGAGATGAACTGATAGTGTGACCTCCTGCAGAGGTGCAAAAGAGGGACAGGTCTTCTCGGCTTCTACTGCTTACTGGGAAGCAGCAGCTCTGGGAACAGCAGGATGTGAGGAAGAACTGAATGATTTCACGGCAAGCAGTTGGCACAGTGTCAAATACCAGTTACCTGGCTACCCTCTACAAGGCAGGGTGTGGAACTGAATTGCTTTCAAACTGGCTCAGAAAATACACTTCAATGTTATCAACAATGACGCAGGCTAGGTACGTACAACCAGCATGCTCTCCCCAAAAGCAGCTATTTGACCTTCCCAAACCAAGGATGGTCTGGATGAAGCTGCATTTCCCTTTTCCCTAAAGGACAGGATCAGCAGACACACAGGGGCCATAGCAGCTCAGACCCCACCCTTACCTCATGGGTGCCGTGAGAGAAGTTGAGTCGGGCAACGTTCATTCCAGATCTAATCATTTCCTTCAGCTTCTCCACAGAGCGGGAGGCTGGGCCTAGGAGGGAGAAACAGTTTGAACATTAACTTTGGAAAAATAATGAGGTAACCCACACAGACCAGGCTGTTTCATGTGGAAGAGAAAAGGTAAATGGATACAGCATTGCTCAGTGCTGCAGCAGCAAATATTGTTTTAACTTGCCCAGGGAGTGCAGCAGAACCAAAGCGATTCCCATTTCCCTGGATATTGGATTCACTCCCAGCAGTAACACAGGTTAGGCAAACATGGGAAAGTCATGTTCCTTCACCACACAAGTTCAGCCCTGGCAAGGGATGAAAGCCAGATCCCTCTCTCAATTTCCCTAACAAGTTTCACCAAGGTGTGGGCTCCTAGCTGCAATTCTTTCCTATCTAGGAATGGCCTACCAATGGTGCAGATGATGCCGGTGTTTCTGGCGATGGTTGGCTCTGAGTCAATGTCCAGGCGGCACATGTGCTCCAGGAAGGTGTCTGCCATGGCAGCGTGCAGCTGCTGGGTCTGGATGAAAGCGGTCCCTGCATCGTGGTGCTTCGACATGGTCACTCGATTCCTATGTCTGGAAGGGAAGAAAGCGGTGCCAGGTTTGGGAATCACCCACCCCAACTTGCCCATCAAGCAGAGACACCAACACACCCACGTGATGAATATGGAGGTAACAAGAAAGCTGCTACTGGATCAAGCTATCTTTATGTTCCTACTTGAGAGTCTTAACAGGCAAGACATTTCTATTTCCATGTCATCCCCCACATGGACCGCCCAAAGCTCACCTGCCTTCTATGCAGATGTTCCCTTCATAGCTTCTCTTCATTGCCAGTCTTCCCTTGGAGCTACACAACGCAACAAAATTCAAGCACTTGAGTGCGCAGGCAGAGGTTCTGCCTCCTCCCTCCCAGCTCTTCACTCATTTCTCCTACAGGCCTCAACTGCACATCCCATCCCACTTGGGACCGGGGCAGCTCGGCGCTGGCGTGACTGCGGCACACCCGGACACGGGCAACCTTCTGCCCAGGAGCGCCTAATTACGGCAAAGTCTGCCTAAGCCTAAACCCCATCCTTTAAGCCTGGACAAGCAAGCAGACTTGAGTTGATTAAACACAACACCTTGGCAGAGAACACATAAAAGATTGAAGATTTAATACACTCAAAGTCCTTCTTTGACTGAAGATGCTGTGGGCCTCCCCCGCCCCCTGCACTCCCCTTCACCCACAGCAGCAGAAATCTATCACAAGGTTTAAAGCTGGTTGTATTTTTCAACGTTTGGATTAAAAAACCTCTCTGAACTCAGGCTGTTTGCCTCCTCTGGACTAGAGGGCCCCCACAACAGCAGGACCGGCCTGTAATCCCAAGAGGAAGCTGAAGCTTAACAGTCCACAGGGATGGGAGGACATTCATTTCACAGCAGTGCCGGTGCCCCAGGCATTTCTAATTGCAGTAATTTTGTTCTCAAGTAGCAGTGGCAGCTAAGAGCTTTTTGTCTCTTGGACCTGCCCAGGCTAGATTCCCAGCATTACAAAAGCCTCTGGTAAAAGAGTGATGCAAGGTGGTGGCTACTGGCATGGGCAGAGCACTCGTTTTGCCTTTAAAGATTGGTTTGACTTCGAACTCCATGCCCTGGGTACACGGGCGATATTCAGATCAGGCATGAGCTGCCTTCATCTCCAAGATGTGCTTATAGAAACATGAGCTGGGGCTCAGCTAAAAGCCGGGACAGAGCAGGAATAGAGCTGGGCTTTTGTTCTGCCCACCCCAGGCAGACAAAGCCCACCAATAAACATGGATTGGTGTGAGGGGCACACACCAGCCAGCTCAGCACACTCAGCTTTAAAACAGAGGCACCAATAAACCCAAAAACTCTGCCAGAGCTGGCAGGACTGAGTCCAGTGAAGGGCAGGCCATGTCCTGCCAGCCTGCCCAGTGCCGTCCCGATGCCGCAGCGGCCCCGCTGGCTGGCCCGATGCTCCTCCCCTGCTCCGCAGCCCTTCCTCACGTACGTGCAGATCCTCGCGCAGGCAGCCCTGACTCACCCTCGCTGCGCTGCCATGCGCCACAGTAGCAGCCGGGCCAGCAAAAACCATAATTTGACCTGGCAAAGCCTCTTTTCCCTCAGTCCTGCCAGAAGCTGCTGATTCACCGGAGTCACTACAAGATGATCTGCCCACATAAAAAGCCCAACAAAGTCTCATTATTATAGGAAAACCCTCTGGTCAGTCCTAAAACATTGTGTTTCAGCCCTCTAACAACTTGCTGCTGCACCGTCCGACACCTGCAGAGCAGCGTCAGCTTCCTTAGATGCCAAAAAATACAAGCCTGTGCTGGGAAATCACCTCCACGCACAGGGTATCAGGTTTGCACGGCTTCTAGGAACAAGAGGAATACGGAACAACGGTATCCCGACACGGATACTGCAGCCAGAACATGACTTGGAAGCTTATAAAAAATAGTCAGGTGAATTCTCCTTGCCTCATGGAAATCCCCCACCCACTCGAGTCATTTGCAAATATAATTTTAACACCCTTGAAGTCTTTATAGAGAAAGGAAAAGTTCACTTCCCAGCCAGACTCCTCTTCACAACATTTTCCAGCAGTTCAGAGGGCTCAGAAAAATTAACCACAGACACAGTGACCTTGTCCAGGGGCGAGAGCAGAAACGCAGGACCCAGAAAATATCCCAAACACCCATCTGTCCACAGCATCGTGCCCACGACCACCAAGAGTCACTCTTTAATACTCCCTCCTGCCTTCTATCACCATGCATTTACAAGGCATCGACTGAATTCTACTGGAATGACCAATCTCATATTTATAACAGGAATGTCTGGCATTTCCCACTACTCTGCTTTTTTTAAAATCAAACAGAGGAGCAAGGACTTCAAGGACACCAGAAAACACGGAGCACTCAGTCTGGGCAGATTAAGGAAGGGGGGGTGAGCAATACCCTACAATGCCTGAATGTTTCCACCACTGAATAAACCTGAATTCATTCCTCAAGGAATAACGACTAAATCACCAAATTTATTACTTGGCCTGCCCATGCTTCAGGCAGGCCATGATGTCTGGTATCTCCCCAGCTCCTGAATATTTCAGAGCGAGCCATCTGAAGTCGGGACTGGTTTTACTGTAACCAGGTGACTAATTCCAGCCAGCTCATCCCATGGGTCAGATGAGAGAAAGCCTAAAATCACGGTTTCTCCGGATATGCCCCTTGGGGATGGAGAAAGGAGAAGGAGCAGCAATCCCAACCCAGGCAATCCCCACCCAGGGCGAGGTCTTTGCTGTTATCGGTGACAAAGGGAAGTGGAAACTGCAGCAGGGGCTGTCCCCAGGCCACGGCGGCAGAGCTGTGTCACTGCCTGCAGGAATTCCAGCCAGGAGGCTCCCAGGGGGTGATGATTCGGGATTTACTGGTCAGCCTCACTTACACAACCTCATGGATGCTGCAGAACAAGGCTGCTCATGCCCAAAGGTAGAAATGGTTTGAGTTAGTGCTCAGGGCAGGGTTATGAAACCAAGCAGGCCTTCGGATTCCCAAAAAAAGCCTAGAAAAACATCAGCTTTACTCATTCCAGAAGCTAAAGTCACTCAACAACAGAGAAACGCAGCTCTGCAGAGAAGCAGGTTTTTACCCTGGCCTGGCATCCCCTCTCCCAGGGAGGCAGGACAGCACATTCCTGCCAGGCAGCCGGTGCCGAAGGTGGTGTCTCACCGTTATGTAAGGACAAAATGGCCACCCCGAAATTCCACCCTTTTTCTGCAAGCCTAGATGGAACCCAGGAACCAACACCTGCTCCCGGCTGGCCGATGCTCTCCCCGGCATTGCGCTGAGGATCCACGGGAGGAGAGACCCACAACGGAGATGCCTCTCCAGCTTTTTGCCAATTGGGAACAGGGAGGTCAGGCTGGCTCTGGCACCTTCCCCGTGTGCTGCTGGCTCAGCCGTGCCTTTGCTGAGCTGCCCTTCCTGGAAGCCTTAACTAAAAAAATAAAGAGGTGACAAGCATCGGGTGTTTGGTGACGAGAAAGACTTATCTCGAGGGTATTTGCAGGACACACCTACAAGCTTAACCTTGCAGAGGACAAAAGCCTTTCAGCCCGGCAAAAAGCACCTGGCTGTAGCACTTCAGGCAAGCTGTAAAAACCTGCTTTACACGATAAGAAGAAAGCTTGGGGGGTTTCTTTTTACATTTAACTAGGCAGAAGTGTAGACCACTGTGCTGCATCCCCACTCCAGGATGGAGATGGCTGCACGTGGCAGCGCCCCGGTACTGCAGCCCCATTCCCTACGTGCCATCCATCACCACCCGCTGCGGCTCCATCTTCCCCTGGGAGAACAACGGCCAGGCGAGAGATAAAGGACCAGCACGTGCTCCAGCCGGCCCGGGAAACGTCTTGTTCCCATCTAATTAAATTATCAACTTGATGGGTGAAAAGGGAATTAAGGCCGGCGGTAGATCGCTCCGGCTAACAGCAATAAATGGAGGTTTTAATAATAGCTTCAGATGGATAAAGGAGTAGGTAATTTAAAAAATGCAGGATGCTGCAGACTCCCCAAGCTCTTTATCTAAGTGAAAGCGAAGTTTCTCGGAAGGGTTTCACGGGCAGAAGTCCCTGGTTCAAGCACGTGGCTCGCAGCAGTGCTTCCTGCCTCGCACAAAAACCTTCTGCTTAATCCGCCGATGGGCTGGAAACCCACTGGCACCAGCTCGGCCCATTAACCCATCGATCTCCTTTATACTAGCCAGAATTATGCTCTATAAACGGGATGTCGGGCATGAAATTATACTCCTCAGAGTTTTGTTGGTTTTTTTGGTTTTTTTTTTTTAATTAAGCACTTCTAACTGCACAAGTCCCTGGACGCATCTGAGTAACCAAAAACCTCTTTGTCATCGCACCTTTGAGCCAAGACAAGTCATGATGAGCAGCAGCAGGAAAGTTAACACTTTAACATGATAAAAACCTCCACAAAACACTGATTTTTTTTTTTCTTAACTTGGGCCTCACCGATACGAGTTGCTTTATCAGAACAAAGCAGGTTTCTAGAGATTGCCGTCTACTTTTAGTAGACTGAGGAGACACTCGGGAGGTTGCCATTGTCCGCCGACAAAAGCGCTATTCATGCCCTAGTAGCCCTGTCAAGGGGGTTTAAACACGTTTCAAAGGTTTTCACAGTTCAAGAGACTGTCCAAATCAATTGGACGTGTTTAAGTAGGCGCAATTACGGGAGAATATTAATTCAAAAAAGGCCTTCTCTTCCTGGGGGGGCCGGGAACAGGCTGCAGCATCAGTGGTGAGTGCAGTGAGCCGGACGCTGATTTGAGCTGATGCCCTTCAGGGAACTGCCGGCTCTCATGCGACTGCAGGCACAGGGCGGGGGGGGCGGCCCAGCGCCTCACTCCGTCTGCCTCTGACTCAGCCTCCCAACAGCTCCTCCGACACTGCCCGGCCGGCAGCCGCAGCGGGCCCCCGCGCTCCGTTTAACGGCACGGCCGCGCGGCACACGCGGGACTCCCCGCTCGTGCATATCGCCCTTCATTCACCCGGGCCCCCGCCGCCTCCCCGTGCCCGGAGCGGCCGTTTCCCGGAATGGGCTGTAGGGAGATGCTCGGAGCGGGCGTTCCCCAGCGCGGGATCGGAAGGGATGCTCGGAGCGGGCGCTCCCCAGTACTGGGTCACGGGGGGATGCTCGGAACGGGCGTTCCCCGGTGCGGGGTCTCGGGGGGATGCTCGAGGAGGTAGAGGACGGGACGCGGGGCCGGGGCCGCCAGCGGCCACGTGCTCGGCGCCACGAGCCCCCCGCGCGCCCCCTCCTCAACCGTCCCATAGGGCGCGCGCCCCCTCCCCTCAGCCGCCGCCTGGGGGGTGACCCTCTCCCGGCGGCGGAAACATGGGGATAACGGCGGTACCAGCGTGGCCAGCCCCGCCGCTCCTCAGGCCGCCGTTACCTGCCGCCGCTCAGTCACGCCCCTGGCACGTCCTCTCTCTCCGAGCGCCGCCGCTGCTCTGCGCACCGCCCCCACGCCCCGCCAAGGTGATCCCGGCCGGCCGCAGCACCGCCTCCCCGCGGATCCCTCCGCCGCCCGCTCCGCCGGGGGCCACAAGGGCGGGGCGCCGGGGCTACTTTCACGGGCGGACGCACAAAGCACGGAGGGGGAGGCGCTGAGTCACAGCACGCGCCCGGCCGGCCAATGAGGAGGCAGCGCAGCCGCCGCGCGCGCGGACGGAGAGTGGTCGCCACCTTAAAGGGACCGCGGCCCGGCGCGATACTTTTAAAGGGGTCGCGGCCCCCAACTCGCATCGAGCCCTCCAATTCATACTGACCCCACCCAACTCGCGCCGCGCCCCCCCAGCTCACACTGACACCCCCAGCTCACACTTCAGGGGTCCCTCACTCTGGGGGGCAACGGCTCTGGGTGTTTTGGGGTGCTTTGGAGGGTCCTGAGACCCTCCAGTGGGGACACTGAGAACCAGTGTGGGTGCTCTCTAGTGGGGCCCCGAGGACACCCTGCTGGGGACACTGGGGACACGAGGCTGGAGGTGTTGGGGACATGCTGCTGGGGACACTGAGGATACTGTGCTGGGGTCAAGGAGAGACCAGGCTGGAGATGCTGGGGACACAGGGGACACTGTGGTGGGCCTACGGGGGCCACTGTCCCACCTGTGTGGAGACCCAACATGGAGACTGTATGCCAGATCCATGAAGGCCCTTGGCTGGGAATAGTGGGGACCTCATGCTGGAGATCTTGGGGACATGGTCTCAGAACCAACCACGGGGACCTTTTGCCGGTGACCCATGACAATGGCTCCACACTGGGACTGTGCTGACACTGGGGACATGCCATTGACACAGGGACCTGCCACACAGACCTTGTGCTGGACAAGGGACACTGTGGCAGCCATCTGGGGACCCAAAATGGTCGCTGTATGCTGGGACCACAGAGGGATCCTGTACTGGGTACATTGGGGACCCTGTGGTCCATGGAGGAGACCAAAAATGGTCATCCTGTACTGAGGGTACTGGGGGCCCTGTACTGGGGACACCGTGGACTGTGTACTGGGGACATTGGGAACCCTGTGCTGGGCTGTGGGGACACCATGACCCAAAATAGTCACCCTGTACTGGGGGCACTGGGGATGCTGTGCTGGCGACACTGTGGACCCTGTACTGAGGGCACTGGGGACACTGGGCTGGGCTGTGGGGACACTGTGACAGACATGGAGGGGACCCAAAATGGTCACCCTGTGCTGGGGACACGGGACCTGTGGTGGACCATGGGGACATTGTGGGGGAGACCCAACATGGCCACCCCATGGGGCACCCTGTGCTGGGGACTGCAGTGACCCCAAACTGGGACAGCGGGACCCTACACTGGGGACTCCGGGGATTCTGGGGACACCGGGGACCCCACCAGCCCTGCGTGCCCCCCATGGCGCTGCCCCGCCCTCGAGGGTTCCGGGGGGTACCGAGGGGGAGGGGGGGGTCCCTGGCGGTGACGTCATGGCGGCGCCGCTGGGTGACGCGGTGCGGCGTTTCTGACGTCAGGCCCGGCCCCCCGGCAGCATGGCGGCCGTGCCCGCGCCGGCCGGCCCGCGCTGACATGGTGAGGGGCCGGGACGCGGGAGGGGACGCGGGGACACGGCCACGGCCGCGGGGGGAGCGCGCCCGGCGTAGGGNCCGGCTCCTCTCCCGTTCCCATCACGGCCCCACGGACGCTCTGCCCGCCTGGGCCTCGGCCTCTCCCAGGGGAACTGCTGCTCCCCCATCCTGCTCCTCCATCCTGCTCCTCCATCCTGCTGTTCGCATCCTGCTTCCCAATCCTGCTGCCCCATCCTGTTCCCCCACGTTGGTCCTCCATCCCTCTGTTCCCATCTTGCTTCCCCATCCTGTTGTTCTCATCCTGCTCCCCCNCCACATTGTTCTCTCTATCCTGCTGCTCCCCCCAAACTGCTTCCCCAAATCATTCCCTCAATCCACTGCCCCCAACCCTCTCCCCAGAACCAGCTGCCTGAGTTTGCTCCCCCCTAATTCCCTCCCTGTTAATGTGCTCCCCCAATACACTTCCCAACCCTCTCCCCCATCCCTGCTGCCTCCCAACCCTCTGCCCCCAGGACCTCAAGGGCCAGTACTGGACGGACGATGACTCCGACGGGGACAATGAGTCTGAGGAGTTCCTCTATGGCGTCCAGGTGGGTGCTGGGTCCCACGGGTGCCACGCGGGGCTCGGGAACCCCCAACCTGAGCCTGATCCCAGGCCTGGGGCTGCTGGAGGCTGCGGGAGGCTCCGGGTGTGACGGTGTCGTGGGCGCTGTGCCGCAGGGGACCTGCGCCGCCGACCTGTACCGGCACCCGCAGCTGGACGCCGACATCGAGGCGGTGAAGGAGATCTACAGCGAGAATGCCGTGGCCGTCAGGTGGGTCCGTCTGTTGCCCCCTGCCCTGGGCACACAGCTGGGCTACACCAGGAACCCAGTTGTGCTGTCCCTGGGTACCCAACTGTGCCATGCCCGGGCATCCAGCCGTGCCATCTCTGAGACACCTGGCCATGGCATCCCCAGGCCCCTGGCTGAGCCATCCCTCAGACATACCCTCCCCAGGACACTGGCCACAGTATCCCCATGGCACTTGGCTGTTCCGTCCTTGGGCACCCAGACATGGCATTCCTGGAGCATTCAGCTGTGGCAGCCCCAGGCACTCATCTGTGCCATCTTCAGACACTCAGCTATGCCATCCCTGGGCACCCGGCTGTGCTGTGTCCTGGGCACTCAGCTGTGGCATCACTGGGTCACCTGGCCATAGCATCACCAGACACCCGGCAGTACCATCCCTGAGGTACCCGGCTGTGCCATCCTCAGGCATCCAGCAGTGCCGTCCCCAGCACACCTGGGCACGCCATTCCCAGGCACCTGACCATGCCATTGTGGAGCACCCAGTAGTGGCATCCCTGCATAACCAACTGTGCCATCCTTGGGGCACCTGACTATGGCATTGCCAAGGCACCTGGCTCATCTCTGGGCATCCAGCTGTGCCATTGCCAGGGCACTCAACTGTGGCACCCCTAGGACACCTGGCCGTGCCATCCCTTGAGCACCTGGCTGTGCCATTCCCAGGTTCACATCCACATTCTGGGCACTCCCCCTGTGCAGACGCTTGATACGTGGGGAGCCACATATGCCAGTGTCACTGTCCCATGAGCCTGCCCACCCTGGCACAGTGGGCACCAGGCCACTGTTCCAGCACCGTGCCAGCCCCCCATGCCACAGCACCCCGTGTCTTCACAGGGAGTATGGGACCATTGATGACGTGGACATCGACCTCCACGTGAACATCAGCTTCCTCGATGTGAGTCCCTGGGGTGCCCCCAGCAGCGCTGGCATGGGGAGGGTGGGCACAGGTGCCCGGGGGGTCCCCAGTTTCCCCTGCCCGGGTGGAAGGCCCGTGGCTGTGCTGAAATGCGGCTCTCCCTCGGCAGGAGGAGGTGGCGACGGCATGGAAGGTGCTGCGGATGGAGCCCATCGTCCTCCGCCTGCGCTTCTCCCTCTCCCAGTACCTCGATGGCCCCGGTGAGTGGGGACGGGTGGGATGTGGTGTCCCTGTGCCCTCAGGACAGGCACAGTGGTGGCACCGACGGCTCGTTCTCCTCTCTCCTCGCAGAACCATCCATCGAGGTTTTCCAGCCGTCCAACAAGGAGGGCTTCGGGCTGGGTCTGCAGCTGAAGAAGTAAGAGCTGAAACGTGGTGGGCACCTGAGGGTGGTGGGTGGGGTGGCACACAGAGTCACTGTTCTGCCCCGAAACCAGCCACGTGCCACATGTCCCTGTGCCACCAGCTTTTATCCACCACACAACCCCGTGATGGGCTCACCACCATCTGTGTGTGTGGGGAGGAGGGGCTGAGGGTGTCCCCCCTGTCTGCCAGGATCCTGGGCATGTTCACATCCCAGCAATGGAAACACCTCAGCAACGATTTCCTCAAGACCCAGCAGGAGAAGCGGCACAGTTGGTTCAAGACGAGCGGCACCATCAAGAAGTTCCGTGCCGGCCTCAGCATCTTCTCGCCCATCCCCAAGTAAGGTCCCGACGCTGTCCCCCAGGGGACCAGCCCCCCGTCCCCTCATCCTGGGTGAGGCCTGGCACTGTGCCTCAGTTTCCCCACTTGGATGCTGCTGCTCCCTGCCAGATCCCAAGGAGGTGGTGGTTGCTCCCAACAAGTAGCCGACGGGTGAATCCAGCACTGGGTGATGGAGGAGCAGGGAACGGTGACAAACAGGTGCTCAGGGGGATTCTGTGCCCGCAGGTCTCCCAGCTTCCCTGTTATCCAGGATTCAGTGCTGAAGGGCAAACTGGGCATCCCCGAGCCTCGCGTGAACCGCCTGATGAACCGCTCCGTGTCCTGCATGGTGAAGAATCCCAAGGTGGAAGTTTTCGGCTACCCGCCCGCCAGCACCCAGGCAGGTGTTGCCCCCTTCAACATCCTGGTGGGTGCCACCCCGCCTTGGGGTTTGCTTTCCTCTTCTTCCCCTTCCCAGGGGCTCCTCTGGGATCAGATCATTTGTCGTGGGGTGCTGGGACCCCCATGGGATGGAGTGGAGTTTCTTGTCCCCACTCTTGGTAGCTCTTGGGGAGCTGGGACGTGGCTGTGGGGTCCAGTGGGATTTTACCCCACTCTTGGTGTTGCATCCCTGCTGTGCCAGGGGATGTTGGTGTGTTGGGGGTCCTGCTGTGCCAGGGGGTGTTGGGATATCCATGGCCCTGCTGTGCCAGGGGAAGGTTGGATGTCGTGGGTCCCACTCTGCTGGGAGGGGTTTGGCATGTCAGGGCTTCCCTATACTGGGGGGTGTTGGGATGTTGGGGGTCCTGCTGTGCCGGGAGGGGTTTGGCATGTTGGGGGTCCCACTATGCCAGGGGTGTTGGCATGTCAAGGGTCCCACTGTGCTGGGGGTGTTGGGATGTTGGGGGTCCTGCTGTGTTGGGAGGGGTTTGGCATGCTGGGGGTTCTGCTGTGCCAGGGGGTGTTGGGATGTTGGGGGTACTGCTGTGTCAGGGTTTTGGCATGGTGGGGGTCCCACTGTGCCGGGGGGAGTTGGGGGCTGCCCGTGCCATGCAGAGCTGGGGCTGCGTGTGGGAAAGGGGATAACGCAGCTGGCTGCACTCCGGCTCCGTCACAGGTCGGCGGCCACTGCAAGAACATCCCCACGCTGGAGTACGGCTTCCTCGTCCAGGTGAGAGTCCTGCGTCCTGCTCACCCTCAGCCTGCTGTGGAGCATCCTCCCTGCTGCTCCACATCCCACTTATCTGCATCCTGCTGCCCAGAGCATCCTCCCTGCTGCTCCACATCCCACTTATCTGCATCCTGCTGCCCAGAGCATCCTCCCCACTGTCCCACTTCCCACTTATCCCCATCCTACTATGTGGAGNCGTGTCTTCACAGGGAGTATGGGACCATTGATGACGTGGACATCGACCTCCACGTGAACATCAGCTTCCTCGATGTGAGTCCCTGGGGTGCCCCCAGCAGCGCTGGCATGGGGAGGGTGGGCACAGGTGCCCGGGGGGTCCCCAGTTTCCCCTGCCCGGGTGGAAGGCCCGTGGCTGTGCTGAAATGCGGCTCTCCCTCGGCAGGAGGAGGTGGCGACGGCATGGAAGGTGCTGCGGATGGAGCCCATCGTCCTCCGCCTGCGCTTCTCCCTCTCCCAGTACCTCGATGGCCCCGGTGAGTGGGGACGGGTGGGATGTGGTGTCCCTGTGCCCTCAGGACAGGCACAGTGGTGGCACCGACGGCTCGTTCTCCTCTCTCCTCGCAGAACCATCCATCGAGGTTTTCCAGCCGTCCAACAAGGAGGGCTTCGGGCTGGGTCTGCAGCTGAAGAAGTAAGAGCTGAAACGTGGTGGGCACCTGAGGGTGGTGGGTGGGGTGGCACACAGAGTCACTGTTCTGCCCCGAAACCAGCCACGTGCCACATGTCCCTGTGCCACCAGCTTTTATCCACCACACAACCCCGTGATGGGCTCACCACCATCTGTGTGTGTGGGGAGGAGGGGCTGAGGGTGTCCCCCCTGTCTGCCAGGATCCTGGGCATGTTCACATCCCAGCAATGGAAACACCTCAGCAACGATTTCCTCAAGACCCAGCAGGAGAAGCGGCACAGTTGGTTCAAGACGAGCGGCACCATCAAGAAGTTCCGTGCCGGCCTCAGCATCTTCTCGCCCATCCCCAAGTAAGGTCCCGACGCTGTCCCCCAGGGGACCAGCCCCCCGTCCCCTCATCCTGGGTGAGGCCTGGCACTGTGCCTCAGTTTCCCCACTTGGATGCTGCTGCTCCCTGCCAGATCCCAAGGAGGTGGTGGTTGCTCCCAACAAGTAGCCGACGGGTGAATCCAGCACTGGGTGATGGAGGAGCAGGGAACGGTGACAAACAGGTGCTCAGGGGGATTCTGTGCCCGCAGGTCTCCCAGCTTCCCTGTTATCCAGGATTCAGTGCTGAAGGGCAAACTGGGCATCCCCGAGCCTCGCGTGAACCGCCTGATGAACCGCTCCGTGTCCTGCATGGTGAAGAATCCCAAGGTGGAAGTTTTCGGCTACCCGCCCGCCAGCACCCAGGCAGGTGTTGCCCCCTTCAACATCCTGGTGGGTGCCACCCCGCCTTGGGGTTTGCTTTCCTCTTCTTCCCCTTCCCAGGGGCTCCTCTGGGATCAGATCATTTGTCGTGGGGTGCTGGGACCCCCATGGGATGGAGTGGAGTTTCTTGTCCCCACTCTTGGTAGCTCTTGGGGAGCTGGGACGTGGCTGTGGGGTCCAGTGGGATTTTACCCCACTCTTGGTGTTGCATCCCTGCTGTGCCAGGGGATGTTGGTGTGTTGGGGGTCCTGCTGTGCCAGGGGGTGTTGGGATGTTGGGGGTCCTGCTGTGTTGGGAGGGGTTTGGCATGCTGGGGGTTCTGCTGTGCCAGGGGGTGTTGGGATGTTGGGGGTCCTGCTGTGTTGGGAGGGGTTTGGCATGCTGGGGGTTCTGCTGTGCCAGGGGGTGTTGGGATGTTGGGGGTACTGCTGTGTCAGGGTTTTGGCATGGTGGGGGTCCCACTGTGCCGGGGGGAGTTGGGGGCTGCCCGTGCCATGCAGAGCTGGGGCTGCGTGTGGGAAAGGGGATAACGCAGCTGGCTGCACTCCGGCTCCGTCACAGGTCGGCGGCCACTGCAAGAACATCCCCACGCTGGAGTACGGCTTCCTCGTCCAGGTGAGAGTCCTGCGTCCTGCTCACCCTCAGCCTGCTGTGGAGCATCCTCCCTGCTGCTCCACATCCCACTTATCTGCATCCTGCTGCCCAGAGCATCCTCCCTGCTGCTCCACATCCCACTTATCTGCATCCTGCTGCCCAGAGCATCCTCCCCACTGTCCCACTTCCCACTTATCCCCATCCTACNATCCATGGCCCTGCTGTGCCAGGGGAAGGTTGGATGTCGTGGGTCCCACTCTGCTGGGAGGGGTTTGGCATGTCAGGGCTTCCCTATACTGGGGGGTGTTGGGATGTTGGGGGTCCTGCTGTGCCGGGAGGGGTTTGGCATGTTGGGGGTCCCACTATGCCAGGGGTGTTGGCATGTCAAGGGTCCCACTGTGCTGGGGGTGTTGGGATGTTGGGGGTCCTGCTGTGTTGGGAGGGGTTTGGCATGCTGGGGGTTCTGCTGTGCCAGGGGGTGTTGGGATGTTGGGGGTACTGCTGTGTCAGGGTTTTGGCATGGTGGGGGTCCCACTGTGCCGGGGGGAGTTGGGGGCTGCCCGTGCCATGCAGAGCTGGGGCTGCGTGTGGGAAAGGGGATAACGCAGCTGGCTGCACTCCGGCTCCGTCACAGGTCGGCGGCCACTGCAAGAACATCCCCACGCTGGAGTACGGCTTCCTCGTCCAGGTGAGAGTCCTGCGTCCTGCTCACCCTCAGCCTGCTGTGGAGCATCCTCCCTGCTGCTCCACATCCCACTTATCTGCATCCTGCTGCCCAGAGCATCCTCCCTGCTGCTCCACATCCCACTTATCTGCATCCTGCTGCCCAGAGCATCCTCCCCACTGTCCCACTTCCCACTTATCCCCATCCTACTATGTGGAGCATTCTCCCCACTACCCCATGTCCTGCTCATCCTTATCCTGATGCCCAGAGTATCCTTCTCGCTGTTCCACATCCCACTCATCCCCATCCCACCGCCTGGAGCATCCCCCCAAGCTCCGTGTCTGCGGCAGGGCCTGACTCCCTCCGTCCTGCCCCTCAGATCATGAAGTATGCGGAGCAGCGGATCCCGACGCTCAATGAGTACTGTGTGGTGTGTGACGAGCAGCACGTCTTCCAGAACGGCTCCATGCTCAAGGTGGGGTGGCAGGGCCAGGTTGGGTGCAGGCTGTGCCCCCGTGTCACCATCCCTGACCCTCACCATGCTCCTGTCCCCTCCATAGCCGGCCGTGTGCACCCGGGAGCTCTGCGTCTTCTCTTTCTACACACTGGGCGTCATGTCCGGCGCAGCCGAGGAGGTGGCCACGGGTGCCGAGGTAGGGCTGGGTGCAGTGGTGACCCCACCAGCCCCATGGGGGGTTGCCCCTTCAGTCCCTGCTCTGCCCCAAGGTGGTGGACCTGCTGGTGGCCATGTGCCGCGCTGCCCTCGAGTCCCCTCGCAAGAGCATCATCTTCGAGCCTTACCCCTCCGTGGTGGACCCCAACGACCCCAAAACTCTGGCCTTCAACCCCAAGGTAAGTGCGTCACACCAGGGGGTGACGGGGAGCCCCAGGGACCCCTCTGATGGCCACCCCTCTCTTGCCCCATGTGCAGAAGAAGAACTACGAGCGGCTGCAGAAGGCCCTGGACAGTGTGATGTCCATCCGGGAGATGACCCAGGTATGTGGTGTGGCCCCACACCCCCATGGCCCCGTGTGACCTCCCCCGTGTGGGATCCAAGCCGGAAGTGGCATTTTGGTGCTGATCTCCATCTGCCCGTGGCTGGGTGGGTGCTGGGGGACCCACCTGCACCCCCTCTTGCCTCTGCCAGGGGTCCTACCTGGAGATCAAGAAGCAGATGGACAAGCTGGACCCCCTGGCACATCCCCTCCTGCAGTGGTAAGGCCAAGGGTGCTGCGGCCCTCTCCCACTGCCCCTTGTCCCTCCCACTGCCCCACATTCCCTGGGACACGGGATGGGGTGGGGGACAGCCGGGCATCCATGGAACAACCCTCTCATCTCCTTTGTCCTGGGGGGTCACAAGCATCCAACAGTCTCAGGGCAGATGGGGACCACCCTTTCTGACCCTCCTCCTTTTCCTCCTCCTCTTCCCAAGGATAATCTCCAGCAACAGATCCCACATTGTCAAGCTGCCTCTCAGCAGGGTAAGGGGCTAGGCCAGGCTCCAGGTGGGGTGCAGGATGGAGGATTTGAAATGTGGGATGTGGGATATAGGAGGTGGGATGGAGGGTACAGGAGATGGGATGTAGGCTATGGGCTGTGGGATGCAGGATGAGGCATGCCAGGATATGGGATGGATGATGGAAGGGTCTGGGATGTAGGATGGATCCCTCTGGGTGGGGTTTGAGCCTGGGAGATGCGGGAGGCAGGACATGGGATATAGGAAGGGGGATGTTTGACATGGGCTGTGGGACGGGGACAAGACAGGGATGCCAAGGAACCTTCTGTCAGACTTGGAGTGGCCAAAGCTGGGCTGGGCCGGACCTGGGGCCAGGCAGCCGTGCATGATCTGTCTGTCTGTCTGTCTGTCCTCTCTCCTGCCGGCACTGCCGTTGCTCTTGCCGTTCTCCTGGTAGCAGCTGAAGTTCATGCACACCTCCCACCAGTTCCTCCTGCTCAGCAGCCCCCCGGCCAAGGAAGCCCGGTTCCGCACAGCCAAGAAACTCTACGGCAGCACCTTCGCTTTCCAGTGAGTTGCCAAGGTGGGGGGGATGGCAGGAGCCCCCCGGGTGGGCGCCGTGGGGCTGATGGATGGGGGGCTGACGGGGGGCTGGCTCTTTCCAGTGGCTCTCACATTGAGAACTGGCATTCCATCCTCCGCAACGGGCTGGTCAACGCCTCCTACACCAAACTGCAGGTACTGCTCCGCTGCCTGCGCCCAGCACGCCCCGGGGCAGCAGGCAGGCAGGGAAGGGGCAGGAAGGCAGGGAGGGGGGCATACATTGGGAAGTGCCAGGTTTCTTCCACTACCACCATGCCCGAGCTGTCGGGGTGATCCCACCACACTCACCCTGGTATTTTCCCGCAAGCTGCACGGAGCAGCCTATGGCAAGGGCATCTATCTGAGCCCCATCTCCAGTATTTCCTTTGGATACTCAGGTAAGAGGCTGCCTGCGCTGCCTGGTCCTGCCTGTACTCGTTCCCACTCCCTGCATGGGCCCGGGGAGGTTCAGCATCATGCTGGCTGGAGAAGCCGGGCATGAGTGGCAGCATCCCATATCCATCCCATCCACACCAGCCTCTTCCCAGCCAGGTTGGGGCTTTCCTACACACCAAAGAATCAAACTGCCAACATTTCCTAGGCTTCAAAAGCTGCTGCGCACACTTTTGGGGGGTTCCCAGGGCTCAGCTGCAGGGTGGGAGCGCTGAGGGTGGCCGTCCCTGTCTGTGGCAGGTGTCCCTGCATCAGCCCAGGGTGTTCCCTGAGGGAGTGACAGCCACTGCCTTGCTTCTTCCGCAGGAATGGGGAAAGGGCAGCACCGGATGCCGTCAAAGGATGAGCTGGTGCAGCGGTACAACCGGATGAACACCATCCCCCAGGTGATGGGCCAGGGGACAGCAGGGCAGAATGGGAACAGGGACATGGCACTCATGGGTGCTGGGGACAGGGTGGTAACACTTTCTGCTGTTCCCACAGACCCGCTCCATCCAGTCCCGCTTCCTCCAGAGCCGCAACCTGAACTGCATCGCGCTTTGCGAAGGTATGGGGACATAGTGGGGAGGGACAGGCAGCACCCATGGGGTCACCGGGTGGGTGGAGGGATGGAGGGTCCCCAGACAGGCCCTCCGTCCCCCACCCTGTGTCCAACAGCCCCTTCCCCGGCAGTGATCACCTCCAAGGACCTGCAGAAACACGGCAACATCTGGGTCTGCCCCGTCTCGGACCACGTCTGCACACGCTTCTTCTTTGTGTGAGTCCGGCTGCGCCCACTCTGCAGCACCTGAGGGGCCCCCACGGGACCCCCCTCACCCTCTTCTCCCCTTCCAGGTACGAAGATGGCCAAGTGGGAGACGCCAATATCAATACTCAGGACCCCAAAATCCAGAAGGAGATCATGCGTGTGATCGGGACTCAGGTGTACACAAACTGAGCAGTGGCGGTGGCAGTGGGACCCCGGGACCGCCCGGGCACCGAGTGAGCCCCCGGGCAAGGCTGGGCAGGGGCCAAGCGGGTTTTGAGCCCCCCGGGCAGGGCAGAGCCGGGGCGATGCTGGCGGCTCCACCTGTACATAGGCGTCGGGCACCCTGTGAGCACCAGGCGGGTTCAGCGGTCCCTTATCCCTTCCCTGTCCCCTTCCCACTGTCCTCGACCCTGTGGCAGCGTGGAGAAGGAGCTGCGGGTCCGGCGTGGCCGGGGGCCGCCCCTCCTGGCTTTGGCAGTGACGGCATTTTTATCGATGATGAGAAACCGAAGCAAAAAAAAAACCAACCAGAACAAACCCAAAAACATAGGGAAAAAAAAAAGAAAAGGAATCAGTGTTCATGGATTTAACTGGGATTGAAGTGTGGGGTATGGGAAGGGGATGCTGGGGAAGGGATGGGGGCACAGGGAATGGGATTGTGAGGAAAGGACGGGGCACAGGAAAGGGGTGGGATGGGATCACAGGAAAGGAATGGGATGGCGTCACAGGGAAGGAAGGGATTCAGGGGAAGTGGTGGGAGTGTGGGGGAGGAATAGGGGCACAGGGAAGGGATGGGATCACGAGAAAGGGATAAGATTGTGGAGAAGGGACAGGAAACAGAAGGGATGGTATCTCGGGGAAGGGATGGGATTGAGAGGAAGGGGAGATCATGCAGAAAGGATAGGTTCATGGAGAAGGGATAGGATTGAGGGGAAGAGATGGGATGGTGGGGAAGTGTCATGGGGAATTGATGCAGCTTTGGGAAGGAACCACTCCCCCATCACAGCAGGCAAAGGGATGGTGCTGTGGAGGCGGAACACAATGGAGGAGGGATCGTGCCTCAGGGATGGGGACATGGGACCCCATGGAGGGGCCCCCCCCCAGGCACTGGTGCTGCAGCAGAGACTCAAACAAGAAGGAACCTCCCAGGGACTGCATTTTATGGCAGCCCAAGCCCATCCCAGCAACTCCACGGACACCGAGGTAGTGCCAGCACAGCTGCATCCTGCTACACCCAAACCTGGATGGAAACCCAGTAGAGACAGCCCGGAGGCTGCCAGGGCTCAGCACGGGCAGAGGGGGCTGGGCACTGCGGGTCCCCACAGGCCAGGGGCTCTCCGGGTCGGCCACGGCAGCGCGAGGCCATGATGTCAGCCAGGACTTACGATGGAATTTAAGAATCAACGTAAGAATTATCCTGGTTTTGGTACAGTCACCACCTGAGCCCTGACAGGCTCATTACACCAGGGGGTGCACTCAGGGTCACTTCCATCATGTCCCTGTCCTCTGTCCCCCCTGGATGGATCCCAACATCTGTCCATCCCCACTCATCCCATGCTGGCTGCTCCATGTTCCCAAGGGCCACACAAACCTGGGCTAGTGGCCATTCCCTCGCCCCTGGCCCTGCCACCCATCCCTTGGGAGGGTTTTGCCCTCTGCAAATAAAAAATTAGTCACTTTCCCAGGATCACAGCAGTCGCTCAGCTGTACCCACAGGCGGGAAGGGACAGCCCATGGGACACGGCCACATCCCCCTGAACCTGCTCTGTCACTGGGAAAGATCAGTGAAACCACAGGGCTGCGTCCTGTCCTGATTCCCTCTGCAGTCAGGGTAAATTCCCCCCAAAAAATAGCAATTCCTGGGAAAAAGCATAGTCCTCTATATATATATATAAACTCTATATAGTCCATTAGTCCATAGAAAAATGGTCCTCTTCTCCCAGCTTCACCAATTCCTGGCGGATGCTCCGGCCCAGCTGGAGCCGAGGTGGCCATAAAGGGGGGCCTGGTGTTGTGTGTGGGTGGTGGACGCGGCAGCGATTGCTCCAAAGAACCAACCAAGGTGACGATTTTGACAAAATAAGTTTATTTCGCTTCGCTTCATTTCGGCCGAAACCTCACATTTTTCTTTTTTTTTTTAAGTTTTTTTGGCTGAAAAAAAAACCCCAACCCAAAAATCCCCCCAAACCAACCCAAAATGCAAAGAACCACATCACTCCACCCTCTGCCAGAGGTGACTGAGGGGCTCCAAATCACCCTGGGCCATGGAGCTGGGGGAGCCACTGCAGCCCCCCCCCAAAAATCCCCTCTGCATCCCCCCAGTCCCCAGCCATGAACTGGCCCCCGAAACCGAGCCCTTGAACCCCCCAAATCCGAGCCCTGTAGGAAACGCTCGTGGCTCTGAATGCCCGAGGGTTTTACTCAACCTTCTTAATTTTTGTTGGATTTTCTCCTCCTTTCCCGACGTTTTTTTGTGTGTTTTTTTTTTTTAAATTAATTTATTTATAGATATATTTAAAAAAAGCAATAGTCCTTTGGTCCCTAAACTCTAAGGAATGATATGACTCTGAAACAAGTAATCCTATGTCCCTGTGCCAGTGACAAGCAGGGGAAGCGCGTGTCCCGCCACCCTGCTCCATGGGATATATATATATATATACTTATTTATATATATCTTCTATAAGTCCAACATACTTTGATCCTTCTTTTTTTCCCCCAATGCAGGGAAAAAGGAAAATCTTGCCGTTTTTCTTTATTTTCCAAACAAGCATCCTCCAGGTGAAGCGCCCGAGGCTGGTCCCGTCCCACCGGCTTTGGTTTAAGAATCCATTTGGAGCCTCTTTTCCTCGTTTCTCCTGGGAAATCGGTAGCAGCAAATGAGTGCTTTAAAAAAAAACCCCAAAAAACAAAGGTAGATCGTGGCCCGGCTGCCCGGAGCCATTGGCCTTGCTCCCGGCGAGGGATCCGGTGAGTCCCGGCGAGCGGCCGGCGGCGAATCGCAGCCCCGGCACCGCATCGCTCCCCTCCTTCCTTGTCTTCCTCTCGTTCCCGTTAAACAACAAACAAGACCAGTTTGGGAAAAAATTCAAAAAGGAAAAGCTACGACCAAAACGCTCTCTTCTTCGCTGTTTTCTCCTTCACCTCCTCCTCCTCCTCTTCCTCCTCCGGGATGTGTTGCAAAGAAAGAGAGTTACGGGTTTGGATACTGCACTTGGGGAAGGGGAAAGTCGTCAGACACCGTGGGACGTCCGACCTGAAACAGACAGAAAGGGCCATCAGCCTGCTCCTGGAGGATGGAGGGAAGGAAGGACGGAGGGAGGGACCCAGATCCATTGGGTGGGTGGTGCCAGGCAGAGATCCCTGCACACACTCTGGGAGGTAGCACGGGGACACTCCACGACCGCCACGTCCGGAGGGCCAGGCCCCCTCACCTCTCCGCAGGCTGAGCTGGGGTCAGTAGGGTCTGTTGGCGTCTTTCGGCCGCTTTAGCTGCACTTTTAGCCTCTTCATGCCGATCTGGAAGCCATTCATGGCCTGAATGGCCGCCTGAGCGCTCGTCGGATTGTCAAAACTGACGAAACCTGGCGGCGAGGGGACACGGGGTTGTCACCGCATACAGCGCAGGCGGCTGCCTCGCCTCAACCCAGGCACTGAAATCCTGCGGGATGCTCCTGCATTGGGAGTGCTGGGAGAGGGGGTCCTGGGGTAGCATCACAGCCCCAGATTGCAGGGGACTGGGTGACAGGTGATGGCACCTGCAGGGACACTGAGGTCTGGAGGGACACTGAGGTGACAGAGCTGTGAGGACAGCAGCACAAGAGGGTCCACAGGACACTGGAGTGGTCTGCGGGGACACTATGGGATGGGATTTGTGTGGTCACTGGGGCGACAGGTTCTGTTAAAGTGATAGGGGCTGCAGGGACACTGAGGTGATGGGGTCTGTGGGGACACCAAGGTCTGCAGGTATGTGGAGATACCAGGGTGATGGGGTCTGTGGGGACACCAGGATGAGATGCGTGGGCTCGGGGGACATCTGGAGGCCAGGTCTGCAGTGACCCTGAGGTGACGGGGCCTCCAAAGACACCGCAAGGAAAGAGTCTGTGGGGACACCAAAGGGTCTGTGGGGACACTGAGGTCTGTGAGAGGGACATACAGATCCCTGAGCTGGGGACACTGGGGAGAACAGGATCCCCAAGCAGGGGACAGCAGGGAGACATGGACATCTGAGCTGGAGACCAGGGAAAGACAGATCCCCAAGATGAGATGTTGGAAGAGACAGACTCCCGAGCGGGACTTTAGGGAGAGATGGACCCCCGAGGTAGAGATGCTCTGAGCTGGGTTGTTGGGAAGAGCCAGATCCCTGAGCTGGGAACATTGGGGAGAGCCAAGCCCTTGAGCTGGGATTTAGGGAGAGACAGACCCCCTGAGCCAGGATATTAGGAGAGCTGGATCTCCAGGCTAGACACCAGGGAGAATGGAACTCTGGAGCTAGAGACTGGTGAGAGCTGGGATGTCTAGGAGAGTCAGATCCTTAAACTGGGATGCTGAAGAGAGCCAGACCCCTGAGCTGGGATGTTGAGGAAGAGCCAGAGCTCCACGCTGCAATGTTAAGGATGGCTGGAACCTTGAGCTGGGGACTGGGAGGAGCTGGAGCCCTGAGCTGGGTCACCAGGGAGAGCCACAGCCCAGGACTTACCAAAGCATTTACTCTGGTTGGTGGCACGGTCCACAAAGACTTTGGCAGAGATGACGTTGCCGAAAGGCAGAAACATCTGCGTGAGCTCCGCGTCCCCGAACTCCTGGGGCAGGTGATAAATAAACAGGTTACAGCCCTCGGGACCTGGGTGACACACAAAGGACAGGACACATCAGCTGTGAGGTGGGGTCACCCCGGGGGGACACCGAGGAGCCACCGGCCCCATGCGGGGTGACCCCCACCCCTCACCTTCTCGCTGCTGCTGCGGGATGAGGGGCGCTTGCTGGGGAAAGGCTTGGCTGATGGGAGCATAGGCAGTGGGATATGCTGCTGGAAGAGAGAAACAAGAAGCTGAGGCCATGGCACGCGCCCCAGCCACGGAAAGGGCTGGGACAGGCATGTCCCCTGCTGCCACCTGCAATGGAGGGGCCTCTCCTGCCCCATGGCTGCTGGCTCTGCCTTTCCCACTCCTCCCAGCACACCAGGGATGTGGGAACAGCTCTCCTAGGAGGGATCCTGGTGATAGCAGTAATATGGCCTCAAGGCTGAGGAAAGATGGTACTTTTGGCTGAAAAACCCCAAAAATTTGGGGTCCAAAACTCGATTTTCCGTTGCAAATCTGGATGTTGCTGTCAATGCTCCTAATTAAATGGCTGCGGGGCTTGATGTACTTCCACGGGAGGCTCTGACTCCCTTCCCTCCATGGCCCATGTCCTTGGCCATCAGATTTGGTCACATCATGAACATCGAAAGACTTCTGGTGTCTTGGTGTGGAGCTGACCCTCTGTCATCTCCCAGATCTCACCCCCTCTCCTCGATACCACTGCCAGGGCTCCCCCACAGAGTTCTCTCAGCCCCATGGGTATTAAAATTCACTTTGCACCACCCAAAATTTGCACAGGGGGCCATGACAGGAGCCAGTGGGATGAGGGGATGGTGCTTTCATTGGTATTGCCACCCTGGAGCTCCTGCCGGGGCACAGCACGTGGTGCTCCCCTCATCAATCCGTGCCCAAATATGCTGCCCCAATCCAATGTTCAACCCCAGGGTGATGTTCACCTCCCAGAGATAAGGGTGAGGAGCACAGAGGGGAGAGAGGGAAAGAGTGGGAAGCGAAGTTTGAGACCTGCATAGTGCTGCATGCCGGCGTAGGCCTGCTGGAGAGGGTCTGCCACCGTGGGGCTTTGAGCTGGGAAGAGAAGAGAAAGGAGAAGGAAGACAGAGTAAGCCAGAGAAAGCCAGGGATGCGTGCGCAGCTCCCACAGGAAAGGGCTCCTGGCCACGTGTCGCCACGGAGGGGCAGAGCTGCTCCCTGCCTGAATTCCCTCCTCCCTGCAGTGATGCCACGGGAAGCACGCAGCTGGTTCATCCAGCTTGTTCCTGGCGTGGGGAGCACCCCTGGAGCACCCCACATGAGCCAAGCACACACCCCCAGCCCCGGAGGCTGGGGCGGAGCCCCGGGCGGGCGGGAGGGAGGGGTGTACCTGGGTAGGGGTGGATGCCGTTGGTGTAGATGGTCTCGGAGGCGGGCTGCCCGTTGGTCTGGGGCGGCAGCGGGCTGAAGCCGTTCACCCCGATGGGCGTGGCGATGCTGGGCACCGGCGCCGTGCTGATCCCCGGAGGGGTGCTTGTACCTGCGGGAGCGCGGCGTCAGCGCCGGCATCACCCCCAGAGTGCCCCCCCGAGGGTGACAAGTGGCAAACGCGGGGGTCCTACCTGAAGAGGGGGTGAGGGGGGCAGCCACCAGCCCGCTGACGTTGAAGGCGGCCATTTGTTGCATCTGGGCAGCAGCGATGGCAGCCATGGGGTTGAGGCAGGTGCCCTGCGCAGCCGCCATCAGGGCTGCCTGCTGCTGCATGATCTTTGGAAAAGAAATGGGGAGAGGGGACAGAGAGCGAGAGGCAGAGAGAAGGAGGGACAGGGGAGGGTAAATCACCATCTCTGCTTTGGACGGATTCAGAGGGATAAATGCCACCCGCTGCCGGACCCGGGAACAGGAGGAGGTCTTGGTAATGCTAAACATGGGACCACCGCACCCTACAGCCACCCTCAGCTGTGGGGGGGAAGCCCTGCGTGTGGCCCTAAACAGGGATACACCAGCCCTGTCAGGCATCCACACCCCGCTGGCACTGGTGCTTTCATGGGCCAAACCACCCCCCCCCACCCATGGGGGCTCCTCCAAAGCCCCCGGTCTGCACCAGCTCCTACCGCTTGCGTGTAGGCCCCGTAGGCACCGAACTGGATGGTCATGGGGTTGAAGATGCCCAGCTGCCCTGCCATCTGATGCATCCGTCGCAGGGTCCTCTCCTTATCCGTGTCTGCAAACTTCACCACCAGGCTGGACGAGGCGCCCTGAGGTGGGGGGAAGATGGGGCTGATGGTGGGACCACAGCAAAGCCCCCAAACTGTGTACCCGCCGTGGGTGCTGGCTCACAGCATCCGCAGCATCCTCAGCCCTGGAGACACTGCCCAGCTTGGCAGCAGCAACCAACGATCGATGTGAGGTTTAATTATAGCCAGTTTTTCTCCCCGGTGGCAGCTCCCTGACCTCTGCTTCCTTTCCCCTTCCTTGTTCACAATTCTGACCTTCAGCGTTAATTAAACTGCCCCTTTCTCTGGCATGGAGAGAATTAGCCCCACGCTCCCACCTCTGGGGCTTAGCACCCTGGCAAGGAGGAACCTGGGGTGATGTGGCCAACAAATTGCCAGCCTGTAGGATTTTGATCCAATTAGACTGAGGATCAAATTAGTGGGCGATTGGATCAGGCAGGCAGCGTGGGGTCAGCTGGGGCAGGGTGCGAGCCTGGCACTTACTGGCATGGTTTGGCTGCCGTGCAGGCTGTTGATGGCAGCCTGTGCCTCAGCGTGGCTGCCGTATTTCACAAAGGCACAACCTAAAGGAACAGAGAGAACATGGGACAGGTTGGATTTGGCCATTGCAGGTCCATAGGGTGCCCACCCGCTGCCCCAAAGCCCACCTTTGCTAGCTCCATCAGGCCCTCGGAGGATGGTGCACTCCTCAATCTGGCCAAAGGGCTCAAAGAGGCGGCGGACGTCGTCCTCGCTCTGCTGCTTCCCCAGCATGCCCACAAAGAGCTTCCTGTCTTCTAAAAACAAAACCAAGCCCATCAGAGAGTGGGAGGTCACTCACCATCCCAACCCCTCATCACAAATGGTGACATCAGAGGGAGCAACACGGATCCCACGGAGAAGGTGCTGGGCTTATCATCTCCATCCTACAGAACACTCAGGGTGGGAAAACCTCTTCTGTGGGGAAATTGCTGAGAGGTGAATCCTGGAAGAGCCATTGCTTTAGGGAGTGGAGCTGGGGCTTTTCCCAGGGATGGGGGGGCTGGCTCCCCCAGCACTGGGGCGGGATGCAGTGGGAACAAAGAGAACCCACAAACCAGAGGTGATCACCCTCGTATGATCGACTTGCAGAACAACCTGCAGCCTCCGGCCATGCCCAGGGGACATCAATAACCCAAACACAAGAGAAGGGATAGTAAATAATGAGAATTTCATGATTATTACCAGCATCTGTCTTGTGCGGCCGTGCACTCCCGCCGCACGCTAATGGCATTTGACAAAGAAAATAAGGTGCCCTGTCAAGAGTGTTGCCGGGGAAATAAATAAATAATGGCAGGAGACGATGAATGCTTCGTCCGTTAAGGTACCAGGAAAATTAGTTAAGGGAATAGGGCTCGTGTGTTGTCTAGTTAAGCATAAACCATCTCCCAGGGGGAGTGGGCTGGGCAGCCCAGTGTTGCCTCCTGGGTGAGGGGGCTGGAGCCGGGAGCCCCAGCTCACCCATCGATTTTTAATCCTTCACCAATTACGCTCGGTAAGTGGGTAATTTATTTGCCAGGTCCCTCCGGGACGTGCTGGGACCAGCTCCCGGTGTGTTTAATAACAGGGTTTGGATAGGGGGATATCTACCCCGGCCATCCTGCCAAGGGCAGGTGGCCCCACGAGAGCATCCTGCATGTCTGATAGCGCCTACCTGCCCAGCAACACAACAGATGTGGGATTTTGATCCAGTTCCTGCAATTTTGCCCAAATGATCACCTCAGCCTGGCAATGCCACAGCCCCATGAGTGGCAGACGCTCACAAAGAATTTGGGGGGGTGGTAGTTTGAGAGGGGGCTTGGGCCACGTGCAGGCAACTCCTGCCCCGGGGTCCCCACAGGCAGCTCTGGACAGGGAATTGGGTTGTTTGGTAAATGAAGGTGGTGAGGGAGAGCGCCTGGCTGGTGCTCTGCCCCTCAGGAGGTTGGTATGCTTCCCGGAACGTCAGGACATTCCCAGGATAACATCAGGATGTTCTCCCCAGCTGACCAGACATGGAGAGAGAACACGGCATTTGCACTGCACTCAGGTTTGGATGCCACCAGCAAAGGGAGCTCCTTTCCCGGATTTCTCTGCAAACCAACCTTCTCACAGCAACCCCCGCGATGCTGCCATGTCCCCCATCACCCCCTGGGTGACCCTGTGCCCCTCTGCCCGTGCCAGGCAGCCGGGGAATCGGGGACCTACCTCCTCTGCCCTCGCTGTCGGCCGGCTTCACCTGGATGGGGCGGTTCATCTGCAACACAAGCGAGAGCGGGTGGTCAGTGTGGTGCCCCCCGAATCCTTTCCATGGGGATCAGCAGGATTTGGCCAACAACTGGCACTGGGAGTCAGGGAAAAGGGGAGGGACCTGCAAGAACAGATCCGGGGCTCGTGGCCACAGTGACCTGGAGATGCCATGTGTGGAGGGCAATGCTCCAGCCCTGGCGATGGGCACCCGGTGCTGCAGGCGCCCGCGGGGCCGCCAGTGCCAGGCTTGGCCGCCTGCCCGCTTTCCTCGACTGCAAAGGACTGCAGAGGCAGCAGCAGCACCCCGCCGGCCCCAGCCCCTCTGGCACCACTGCCCTCCTTTTCCCAAACCTCACCCAAATTTGGTCTCCTCCTTGTCACCGCCGTGTGCACCCACGAGCATGACACCCATGTGCAGCAGGACATGCCAGGCTGGCAGGCACATCCCTGGCCCGCTGCCCCATGGAGCCATTTCTCCTCCTCTCTCCCCCTCCTTTTTCCCCTCTTTTAGCCGAAAAATGCTACAATTATGGCCGTTTCCATGGCAACAAGCGTGCTTCCCCCGCGATGCTGCGGAGCTCAAGCCATGTGCTCGATGGGGTCGCCACGGCAACGGCGAGATGTCACACATGACGGCGCGGGGGTGCACGCACGAACACGCCTTGAGCACACACGGGGACAGTCGCCCCCACGTGCGTGTGCACCCCCATCCCAGGTGCCCCCCGCCGCACCCCTGGAGGGAGTCCCTAAATTTTGGGGCTGGGCTGGGGCAGAGCCAGTTCCCCCCACATCAGGGTGAGGAAGAGGATGGGTAAGAGAGAAGAGGAGGGAGGTTTCCACAGCAACCGCCTCGTCTCCAGGGAAACGTGGAGAGAAATGTGAGCGCAGAGCTGGGGATGGTCCAGGGAAGGAATTGAGTCCCCAGGAGCCATGGGGTGGCACAGGGTGGCACCGAGGGACACCTCACAGTGTCACCCATCATGTCACCAGTCCCCCAAACATCCACCTTTTGCTGGGGCAGGATTTGGCTCACCCCAAACTCAGGAGGCTGTGACAGCACCGAGACCCTAAACCCAGCACCCTGCTGTCCCTCACATCCCTGCCACAGCTGGGAGGAGGGAACCCCATTTTGGGAGGGGCTGCCCCCCTCCACTGACCCGCCAGCCCCATTTACCAGCGCAATGGCCTTTGATGGAATAAATTTCCCATGCCCGCTGCTGTATGCTTAATGTAATAAACCCAGTGAGGATGATTTAGAATAACATTTACGGAGCCGCAGAGTGTCATTTTGATGTGTCTCCCGTCTCCGCTCGCCGGTTATTAAACTGTATTGATTCCCCGGGAGCGGCTGATGTTTATAAATGTCAGGCCTCGGGGACCAGCTAACCTACCCCAGGGCTGCCACACCGCACTGGGGAGAAATCGCCCTGGCCTCTAGACACCCCCAGAAGGGGGTTTTGGCACCCTTGGCATTGCCACGTGCCCACCACAGGGTGCTCAGTGACCCCCTGTGGCACCCACACCTCCTGGTTGTCCCCACAGCACCCCTGCACCATGTCCACACAGCCACCAACCACAGCCCTCTATCCATCCTCCCACACTAAACAGCCACCCAGGCATTTCCCCCCGCTCCTGACACCCACCTGCCCACCCTGCAACACCCATCCATCCATTCACCCACACAATCAGCCATATACTCATCTTCCCCCAGGATTCATCCAGCCATACTCCAACACCCATTCCCATAGCATCCATCCATCCCCATAGAAACCATCCATATCCCCAACACCCATCCTCATAACACCCATTCATTCTCATAGCATCTATCTATATCGCCAACACCCATCCATCCACCCCCGAATACCCATCCATCCCTATAGCACCCATCTCTATCCCCCACATCCATCCCCATAGCACCCATCCATTCCCATAGCATCCATCTATATCGCCAACACCCATCCATCCACCCCCCAACACCCATCCATCCCCACAGCACCCGTCCATATCCCCAACACCAATCCATCCCTGTACTACCTGCCCATCCATCTCCCATCTCGCCACCACCCACCCTTCCACCCCCACAGCATGCCTCCATTCATCCATCCATCCATCCATCCCCAACTCCCAGTCATGTCCCACACCCCAAGGACATAGTGACACCCTGCTTGGGGTGTTCCAGCACCCACCATCACCAGCAGTCCACAAAGCCCCAGCTACCCCATGGCCAAACCATTGGTGTTCCACAGTGCAGGGGGTCACCAGTGGTTGCTAAACCACCTCCTGACTGCTCAGGCACTGTCCCCCACCCAAATTCAGAGCCCCCCAAGAGCCTGGGTACCAGGGAGAGCCAGCCCATAGTGAATCACTGCTGAAGGATGTGCCCAGTGGGACAGGGTCACTTCTGGCCTTTGTTCCTTCCTTAGCATCGCTCTCCTCCTCCTTGTCCTCACAACCAACAGCCAGAGGATCCAGCAGGCCACCCTGCATCCAAATGAGACGGAGGTGGCGGGTGACGCTGGAGGAGCAAGTGCCCGTGGGAGCCTGGTGTCCATGTCACCCCTGGGTCCCCAGGCCCCTCTGTACCCAGTGCAGGGAGACAGGAACCAGAGTACTGGCAGTCACTCATCACAGGAACACCTTGCCAGAGCCCTGGGGGTGACCCACAGAGAGGGCACACAGCCAGTCTGGGGACAGCCACACCATCGCACAACCCTGCACGTGTATGACCATCCTGGCACACCCTGCACATGCCCACGCACCTCTGAGCACAACCACAGATCCCCAGCACCCTCCAAGCACACCCACCCCCAACCCCCCTGGCACAGCCAAACACCTCCGGAGCCACACACTTGTGCCCACGCAGCTCTGTGCATCCATGTGCGGCCATGCACCACCACACCCAGCCCCACGGGCACCTGGACAACCCCGGTCCGCACACCCACACAACACCCACGGAATCCTCCTTGCTGCCATGGATCCCACACAACTGTGGGCACGCACCCCAGGATGCACAGCCGGCGCCAGGGACACAATGCCCTTTGCCTCAGTTTCCCTGTTGTGGCAGCAGGACCAACAGTGGGACCCCCGGGAGCCCTCTCTGGACACACGGACACCTTGGGCGGGCTCAAGGCACTCCCAGCAGCACCCATATCCCATCCCCACAGCCACCACGCACACCTGAGCCCAGCACAACACCTGCGCACACCTGCACTCCCTGTCACACGTGGTGTGCCCACACAACCCCACTGCTGCCACTCCCCCAGCTATGTGCACCCACACCCTGTCACCATCACTGGGGGCAAAGACACCCTCAGCTCCTCTTCCCACACACACAGACACCCACGCGCTTGCACACCCACCAACACCCACCTGCGCACACCCAGGGGGCCAAAGCCGTACCCCTGCCTATGCACACACCCCTCCCCACAC
>VXAD01008591.1:765245-785217 GCA_013399195.1 Dicrurus megarhynchus
TCCCTTTCCTCTGTCTCCCCATCACCCCCATCATCCCTCACCACCTCCATCCCGCCTTCCCTCCCTCACCCCCCTCCATCCCCCTTTTGCCCCCCATCATCCCCCCAACGCCAGTCTGGGTTGGCCAAGGGGCTGAGCAGCCTCCCACCTTCCCCCTACAGCCCTTTAGTAGCCTCCAGTCTTAACCCCTCTCTGTTCCCCACCTCGGATCAGGGTTTAAATACAGAGAAGAGGCTCAGAAAGGGTCAGTTTGGACACTTTGTTGAGTTTTTCACCTCCATGGACCCCACACTGCCCCTGTTGCCCCCCTGGGGCTGCCCCAGAAGGGGGAGGAGGGGAGCACCTCCCTCCTGCACCCCATGTCACCCCAAAAGATCTGTAATTAGACCGAGCAGCTTCAATACCTGGCATTGTCGTTAATTAATTAATTAGTCCCAAAGCAGCAGCCAGGTGGGGGGAGGCCTGGCTTCCCCGGCACACTGCCTTGTGTGTGCAGGGGCGTGAGCATGGGGAGGGGTGTGAGTGTGTGCAGCTGCGTGCATGTGTGTGTGAGCATGTGTGCAAGCGTGTGCAAGTCTACACAAACATGTGCATGTGTGTTCAAGCGTGTGCAAGGACATACAGGTGCTGCAAGAGTGCACACGTGAGTGTAAGTACAGAACATGTGGCTTCAGGCCTGTGTGTGAGTCTGGGCAATGACATGTGGGGGCATTTGCACATGTGTGTAAGTGTGCATGTGTGTGCAAGGCTGTTACACGAATGTGCAGGCTTGCAAGGACCCATAGGCACATGTGTGCAATGACCTATATGCACACGTGTGCAAGGACTCCTTAGCACATGAGTGTAAGTGTGTGTGTGTGTACACATGTGTGCAAGCATGTGCATGAGTGCAAGGACAGGCATGCACGTGTGTGCAAGTGTGCAAGGATCCATATGGACACGTGTGCAGGCATGTGCACAAGTGTATGTATGCAAGGACCTACATGCACGTGTGTGCAAGTTTGTGCATGACTGCCTGCATGCAAGGACCCACATGCGTGTGTGAGCAAGTGCACTTGTGCATGTGTGCAGGTGCACACGTGCAAGGGCCCTTAGTGCACGCGTGCAAGCCCGCACACGCATGTGTGTTCAACAACCCTTGTGCATGTGTGTGCACGACCCATAACCACGTGTGTGCAAGCACGTGCATGTGTTTACAAGCACACACACACAATGCACACGTGTTTACAAGCACACACAAAATGCACGTGTGTTTACAAGCACACACACAACATGTACAAGTGTTTACAAGCACACACCTGATGCACACACATTTGCAAGCACACACATGCACACAAGTATTTACAAGCACACACACATTGCACACACGTTTACAAGAACACACCCGATGCACACACGTGTTTACAAGCACACACACACAATGCACACACGTGCCCGCCCCTGTAAGCGTGTCCCAATAAACTCCCCTGGCTGGTGCCAGTGCCCACGGGTGGGTTTGGGACGTGTGGAGCACAATCCTGCCGGAATCCGGGGGCTTGGCGGCTGCTCCTCTCTGCCGCTTGGGTTTATTTTTAAACCCGTTGGCCCCGAGTGATTCACACGCTGCCTGTTCCCTGTTCCCTGCTCCCCAGCAAGTTTTACACGACCAAAATAGATGTTCTGGAAGGAACGGGCCACCCAGCAAAGCCGCGGCGGGCAAAGCGGGGTGCTCCCGGGATCCCGGCCCTTGCAAGGGTGGAAACGTCACTGAGACACCTCCATGATGGTGGTTTTGGGAAGATGCTGGTGCAGACACCCATTTTCCCTGGAAAATGGGATCATGGGTGATGTTTAATCTGGATCACAATACCAGGCTTCAGGGGAAAGTGCTGTGTTGGGGGGGTCCTCCATGGGCATCCCAAGCCCTGGGGGGGTTTCACACCTGGCTATGGGGGAAAGGGAGCCCAGCAAGGCAGAAGAGCAGGTGGAATGAGGGCAGGGAGCTGGGATAGGGTGGTGAAGGATCTCTCTTGAAGACATCAGCTGTAGAAACAGAGCATCGTTCTTGGGAGCAGAGCACCCCTCCCAGGGCCAGGGTCCCTCTTGCCCCAGCCTTGCTGGCAGCAGCTCCCTGCAGTGACAAAAGCACCTGACCAAGGTACCACTTTAGAGCACATTGGGGAAAAAAAAAAAGGAAAAAAGTCCAACTTTTAAAAACAGGAGGCATAAAAATTCACTATTTTTAATTTAAAGTTCAATCATAAAAGGTTTCCAGCCATAACAGTGCATCTCCCTCACTTGAGACCAAGACACATACAACAGTCCCATCGAGCCAGGATTTCTCCCTGAGAGATTCCCTGCTTTCAGCTGAATGCTGTTCCCAGCACAGCAACCCCAACCATCGAATGACAACAACCACACCTGTCCCAGTTCTGTGGGACAGCAGCACCACTGGTTTCTTCTGCAAGGAAAACACCATCAAAACCAAACCCTCTGGATGGAGGAGACCTGGAGCTGAGCTCCTCATCCTGAGAATAACAGAGCAGGAGGAGGACGGGTCAGTTGGCCAAATCCCAGTGAGAGGTGACAGCCTGAAGAGCTGAGCAGAGATTTCATATCCATGCACCACTCAGCAGATTTGCAAGGGCTCCTCAAAGAGGCTCCAGGGTGTCATCTCCTGAGGAGGTGGCAGCAGCCAGCGCGTAGAGCAGCACAGCTGGTGGCTTGCAGGCCTGGCCATCAGAGGAGAGAGGAGGGACAAGGACAGGACCCCACAGCACAACATGACTGCAGTAGCAAACCCTGCAACAGCAGCAGAGGCTGAGCACGTTTATCCAGCTGAGCAGGCACCCTGCAAGCTCCAGAGCCGCCGGGATGATGCTTCTCCACCAGCATCTCTGAAGCAAGCCCTACCCATCTCCTGCTAACCCTTGCACGGTGTCCCAAGCCCCAGCTGAGCAGGAATAGGCACCTTTTTCCTCTTTGGGGTCATTTATTTATAGATCTAAAGAATTAAAAATAGAAAAAGAGGCAAAGAGTGCATGCCGAGGCAAAAAAATGTTCATTGCAATGAAGCCAGAGCAGAAGGTGGGGTGGGAAGGGGTCCCTCTGCCCTTTTGAGGGGGGGACATTCCTCCTGTGTGCACAGAGACTGAGGGCAGCAGGGCTCTCCCTTCAAACCCCGCCGAATTCATGGTCACAGTATCCGACATAGAGAGGCTGTGCTTGGACACCACGCCTGGAAGAGAACAGAAGGATGGCATCAGGGAGAGGGCACAGGTAGAGCCACCACCGGGTTTGAGGGGTTCCAGCGGCACAGAGTGGCCATGGGTGCCCCGTTCCAGGTGTGACAAGGAGGGAGTGGTTTTCATCCTGTGCATATAAACTCAGTGTTTTGGTCATGTGTGGGAGCACAGGGTGAGGACAGGTTTCCTGGGGAAGCTGGTGCTGCAAGAGGAGTGGCAAGAGCTGACAAGTCCCCTCCTTCCTCAGCACAAAGCCCTCTCCTCGCCAGAGCCACCAGCCCACGCCAGCAGCAGGAGAGCTCTTCCAGCACTGCACAAAGCAAGCTCTGCCCACGCACAGGCACCAGGAAAACCAGGGCTTTCCAGAGGAACAAGGGTCATTTTGCAGCAGGGCAAGCCCTTCTCCCTCACTGCCCTCCAGGGGTTGAGCCCAGAGCAGTTGTGCTGGGGGAGGTGTCACAGGATGGTTACCCGAGCAAGGTGCAGCGGAACTCCGCCAGCCGGGCGTACGCGTCTTCCACGTCCCTGACGGTCTCATTGCTCCAGAGTCTTTCAGCTACAGCCCCAGCTCTTGGCCTTGAGGATGACGGACAGGCAGTCAGGACAGGGGGGAGCTCAAAAGCTTCTCACACTGAAGCCCTGAGCTCCCAAACACTTTCATGCCCAGAATCCTTCCACACACAAAGGCTTCAGAGTATCCCAAGATCCATTCCTGGACACATGCCCACCAGCAGCAGACCAGGGTGACAGGACAGACAGGTGTTAAACACAACCTGGTTACAGCAGCAGGTTGTTACAGCCTTGCAAACCCTCATTTCAGCCTCAGTGAAGCTGTTACCAGCACAGAGGGGATGAGAACAGGCACCATGTGCGCACCAAACCCACGAGTTCAGCACATGATGCTTGGTGGCAAAGAAAAGGGACGCAAACCTGGCCCCACACGACTCAAGCGACCTCCCTGTGGCCTCTCTTACCAGAGCCTGGGGGTCAGGTTGGTGACATCCACATATTCACCCCACATGCAGGCCTCGCCACCCATCACCAGGGCCTTCTGCTCAGGACTGCCTGTGGAGGGGATAGCAAGACAGCCAGTTCTGGCGCTACGTCTGAGTGCCAAGCCAGCTGCCATGCAGGAAGGGGACACAAGGAACACACCTGAAAAGTTCAAGGGCTCCACCTCATAGGCTGCTATCCAATCCTGCCCGTAGGAGATGCGGTTGAGGTACCAGGGTGCAGAGAGCAGAGCCCGGTAGCCAGCCCTGGTGACATTGGCCATCTCATTCACGTACTGCATGGAGTTCTCCTTCCACACGTGGATGATCGTGTCAGGCCTCAGCTGAGGAGCACAGGTGAACATGGTGCAGGGGATCAGTGCAGTGACAGAAGCATCAGCTGCTCCCCCGAGCAGAGTGCCCTGACCCCTCCACACCCCCCCTAAAGGAAGCTGAGGCAGACTTGGGCTTGATTTTTGAGCCACTTCCCATCTGGTTTGCAGGAGCAACAGAAGGAGGGATAAGGCCATTTGCAGAGTGTCCTGGGCAGGGTTAAAACCTGCATCTTGCAGGTGAATATACAAGAACCTGGAGGGAGCAAAGCATTGGCAGCAGTCTGACAAAGCCACCATGAGGACAGCTCACTGGCAGCACCATCTAGAGATTAACCCCAGTCCCATTACAGAGTAACCCCCACCAGCCCCAGCGTGGCCCCCCCAGAGCACACCACTGTGTCAGGCAGGGCTGCTGGCACTGTTCACCCCAGCACACGCAGCTCTCACCTTCACGTTGTTGTCAAACACCTCCTGCCACACAATATAACCTTTGCCAAGGGAAGAGACGATGTGCAGAAGCCTGGAGTGGGAAAAGTACCGAGTTTTGGGTGATCCCACTGATACCCTCTTTGGTGGTTACATACAGCCAAAGGAGCAGCACAGATATTCCCAACATCCTCAGCGGGATGTGGAGGTGCTTCTGAAGGAGAAGGGAGAGAGCACAGCCCCTTATGGCACTTCTTTCTCCTCAGCCCCAGGCTTTTTTGTGGTCAATCTCCCGCTAAAATGCTCCCTTTTGGGGTCAGGGAGACATGACCAATGGGGATGCTCCTGAAAAGGAGATCTGGTGTCCCCAAGACAGAAGACATTTGTGCCAGTCACACAGTGCAGCTGCAGGCCCTGGATGCCCTGTCCTTACCTCTGGATGTAGAAAGACTCTAATTTTTTGTAATCTTCACCAAAGCCCATCTCCTTCATGAAAGCACGGATTTCTGGATTGGATTTCCTGTACACCAAAGAGAAGGAACAAAACCATTGCAACCTGAGCTCTGGAGTAAAGCCAAGGCATGGCCAAGTCCCTCCCACATCACTCCAAGGCTTGCCCAGGCATTCCAGAGCTGTGGCTGGACCAGCACCAGTAGCTCCCTACATCCAGCATCACCATGAGCACAGAAATTCCCAAAATCCCAAGCATCAGCACTACCCCAGCCTGGGAGAGCAGGACACCAAAGATCATGACCAAGAAGCTATGGGCTGGGACTCCAATCCCAAATACTTACCCCCAGTCCCCATCCAGACTGATCTCAGACTCACCAGCACGTGAAATCCACCTCATCACCACCGAGGTGGAGAAAGGAGTCTGGGAACACAGTGCTGACCTCCTGGAACAAACTGGTCACAAACTGGTAGGTGCTGTTAACGATGGGGTTGATGGGCCCATAGACTCCAGAAGGAGCCTTGCCCATATAGCAGGGAGTCAGGAGGCCTGGGGCACCTGATGAGAACAAATGCAGGATGGTGAGGAAGGGACAAAGTGTGACCATGTCATCCTCTACAATGCCCCTCAGCACAACACAGGGCCTGTCAGGGGACAGGGAAGGAGGGACAGCCACAGTTCCAGTTGTGACCACACACGTGGTGAATTCTAACACAGGCCTTGGCATTTGGAGGTCAGGGGACAGGAAGAAAAAGACAATGGAATGTTTTCCTGCAGCTTCTTGCACTTCCAGACATGGAAGAGGAGATGCAGTTCTTGGAGCAGAGAGCAGTGTGTCAGGACTGGGACACAGGTGAGCAGAGCAAGGAAGCTTGGCCAGCTGTACCCTGAGTTAAACACAAGATCCTTGCAATAGCCATGATAATAGTTTTAGAAGAGCAGATGTTCCCACAAAAAAAATCACCCAGCTTGGACCCAAGAAAAGATGGAAATGTTTCCCTTCGGATTTTGCTCTAGAAGTTGGACCATTGGGCCCCACAGCCCCCAAATAATGGTTTGCTCCTCCTCCTCAAAGCCAGCCTGCGGGACACTGCTGCCCACACCCAGCTTTTAGGGTTCAGATTGCAGCTCCCATTCCTGCCCCTGGGACAACTCCAACTCTCCTCAGAGCAGCAGCAGCAGGCAGGGTCTGCTCCTCACCTGGCCCCCAGGAGAGGGTGTGGCCAGGGGTGTCGAACTCAGCGATGACTCTGATGCCGCGCAGGCGGGCGTACTCAATCACGGTGCGTACGTCGCTGGCTGTGTACACGTGGGTCATGGCATTGAAGGCTCCCTGGGAACACGGGAAAGCTCAGTGCCTTGCTCAGGAGCAGAAGCAGGGATCTGCTCACCTGAGCTGGGCACTACATGGTGATCAAGGAGCATTACCTGCTTGCTGAGCTCTGGGAACGTAGCGCTCTCATAGGGGAAAGATGGGTCATCCACAATGTGCCAGTGAAACACGTTGAACTTGTTGTAAGCCATGACGTCCTGGGAAGGAACAGGGACAAAGATGAACGTGCCCCATCCCTTCTGAAAGGTCATCCAGCTTGCCACTGATAGGGGACAAGGTCCTCCTGCTCCAGAAGGACAAGGCAGAGTCTCTAAATGCTCCCCAGGATCCAAGAGGGATTCAGACACCTCCCTCTAAACACAAAAAGCTGCACAGGGCCAGGAATACTTCTGCTCAGTAAAATCCCTGTTCTCCCTGTAACTGAGCCACTGGTGGAGACCTGCAAGTTTAATTCTGCTTGGGATGAGCACAGAACCACCACCCACCTTTGCCAGTGTTTTCCCTTGCCTTAGAAACAACTCAGCCTTGGAGAGTAACCTGGACTGCAGGAATCCAAGATACCTCAGGGTTTTCTTTTTAACAAAGGCAGCTGAGATATCACCCAAACAAGAGAGCTCAGTTATCACAGGGGAAAGGACACCCACTTAAACCTCATCTCCCAGCACGGGTGCCCTACCAGAGTTTCCAGGATGGCTCTCAGAGGCAGGTAGTGACGAGAGGTGTCCAGCAACAGTCCCCGGTGAGGGAAGCGGGGAAAGTCCACGATTTCTGTCTCATTGATGTAGTACTGCACACAGAAGACATGAGGAAGACATGAGCAGGATGTTGGGAAAATGGCCATTAGCGAAGGACATTGAGGGTCACCATTGTCCCCAGGGCTGGCAGGAAAAGGGTGCCCTCACTGCCCAGAGTGCAAACTCGCCAAAAGGAGCTGCAGCACTTCTTTACCCACTTACAAGGCAGGGATCTGGCTGGATCCATGAATCTCCACTTGGCCCTTGGCAAGGCTGTGCCCACTCATCCCAAGCATCCTAGCAACCCGCAGCCTGTCCCCATGGAGGCAGGGGCATTATGGAGAGCTGCCTGCCCCCAGGAGATGAGGCCAGGACTCACCGTGCCATTCTCATCTCTCCCAACGAGCTGGCTGAATGTTTCCAGGCCTGCAGGAAAACACACAGCCCCTTTCTCAGCACAGACACCCCCAAAGGAGCAGAGCTCAATTAACAAACAAGTCTATGGAAAGAGAGAGGCACCATGAGACATCCCCACAGGCCCGAGGCAGGGAGAGTGGGAATGCCCTGAGGGAAGCGCAGCTCACCTCGGAGAGCTCCCCAGATGGTCTCTGCAGAGAGCAGCATGGAGCCTTTGGAGACGGACAGTTTATCTGAAACACAGCATCAGGGGGCTGTCCCACATGGCCACAACAGCACTGGGCAGGGCTCAGGTACTGAACTGTGCCCCGAGACCCCAAAGAACTGAGTTTTGGGCCTCTCTTGCTGTTTTAAACCTCTCCCCCCTGCTTCATCAGCACCCCCAGGTACATCCCTCCTGCGCTGCCCCAGTGTCTCAGTAACAGGGGACTGGCGCCCTCCCCAAAACCAAGGGTAACCACACAGTGCTACTTCCCAGTGACAGAAACAGCCACATTCCCTCCTGCTCCCAACCCCGACACTTACAGCTCTCCTTGGAGTCCAGGCTGGGAAACCCATCGCAGCCTGGAGTGGAAACATAGACGTGAAGCTCAGAGCAGGGTGTCTCCCAGGATGGCTCATTCTCTGCAAAGGACACAGATCATACACATCAACCCCATCCCAGCTCTTTTCCCTGCTTCCAAGCCCACCACCATCCTCCCAGCCCAGCTAGGGACGGAGGCAGAAACAGGCACCCCTTCCTGCACCCCAAACAGACACCAGAGTGTTCAGGAGGGGCTAATTTCAACACAGCCAACCAGGAGAACATGAGCTGATCCCAACCTGTGAGGAAGCCCCCAGGGAAGCTTAAAAGGAGCACACAAGAGAGGAGAGACATCAGAATATGGAGTAGCAGCAGCCCCCAAGGCTTCCTGTACACCAGCCCTGGCTCTTAAGCTACAGTCATGACTAGTCAAAGCTTCTCCATGAGGGTGAAGAGCTTCTTGTTTCTAAGCTCTCCCAGTGCTGGAAAAAAGTACAAGCCTAAGAGCTCTGCCCTACCCACACTTCTTGGAAAGGGCAAAGAAAACTTGTAAAAAGGGGTGGAGAATGAATCTGCTAAACTGGGCTGAGTTGGAGGCGATCAAAAGGTCTCACCCAGCTCAGAAAAGCTCCTGACCGACTTCACCTTCCGCAGAGCAGGTCCCAGGTGTAGCAGACAGAGAAATGAACCCCGTCACATTTAGACCTCAGGTAGGAGCTCTGGGCACACTTCCCTAACTGAAGAGCACTCCCAAGGATGCACAGGCCTGAATCCCCACTTGAGTCACTCCCTCACTCCAGAGAGATATTCAACCTCTGCTGGGACACAAGGGACTACTCACAGCAGTCAGTTACCAGGAGGAGTATAGGGTAGCAGGGTGGGACCCTGGTCATCCCAGCCAAAGTCCACGCCTACACCCCCACAGCATTCCCAAAAACAGCCAATGCTCAATGTGGTCACCGAAAATAAAGAGCTTGGCTTTGAATGAGCCAAGAGCACCAAGAAGTTCCCAGAGAGACTGTGGCACTGCCAGCATTTCAGAGAAATGCAGAGAGCCCCTGCTCCACAGCTCACAGGAGCCAGAATCCCCCAATTTCTCCATGAAGGGATGACGAAACCTCTGCGGAGAGAAGGAAAACAGCTTGAAGCCAGCCCTGTTTTGAGCTTTCCTCTCAGTTGCAGACAAGCTGGTAGCCAAGGCAACCTCGCAGATGTGCAAGCAGCACAGCAAGACCTGCTCCCTCCACTTGGGAAGGTGGCAGTTCACCAGGAACAGCCGCTCTCAGGCCTGGGGACACAGGGAACACTCATCCTGCTGAGGAGTCTCGACAGAATCGGTCCCACCACCATATACCGCGTTTGAACCTGCCCAGGAAGACGCTTCCCAACCCAGACACAGCCTTCTAGGCCAAGGTGCAGACAGGCACCACCGCCACCACACCCGCAAGGCAGTACAGCCAGAAAACGGTTTCTGTCATTTATTTTCTCTATTAATAGAAATTATTTCCTTTCATCCAGGGTTTCCACTGCCTGTTCGTACTAACCACCCATGTGGAAAAAATAGACCAAAACAAAATGAAGGCAAAGAGGGGAAAAAAGGCCTTAAAATAATTTGTGTAGTTTGAGCATCATAAAGCAGGGCATATGGAAAATGATGAGTGTGAGCTGGATCTTGTGATCACAACGTTGCTCCAAGTGATTTGATGGTCACATTTCCCCTCTGAGTGGAACAGGAGAGCGTGAATAATTAGATCAGCTGTTTTTAGTTCCTAGCAGCAAAAGGGAACCAAGAGGAGTCTTCTTGGCTCCCAAATCAAAATTTATTTCTACTGCTACTCACAAGAGTTAAAGAAATAAAATAAGCCAAAGGGTTCTCTGTTTCAAACCTGCTTTTTTTCAAAGTATGATGTACTCAAGACAAAGCCAAGCGGCTTCCAACGCCGCCACCCTTCTCTGCTTTGATCAGCAGCGACAGAGTTCACACTGACATTTAAAACACTCAGGAGCAGAGTTACTAGCTCTTTCTGATGAATGAAGTGCTTTATATGTCCTGGATATAGCACTTCAGGCTGCAGCAGACCCACGCAGCCACTGAGCATCTCTGCGCGTCGGCTCCACAGCCAAGAGGTTTATTTCCTGCAGCTCATCCCAGACAAGCAATGGGTGCTATCATGAAGAAGTCTGGGTTCAAGAAACCTTTAGAAGAACCTGTCCCAAAGCAAATCCAGACTCTCAATGCTTTTGCCTTTCCTCATCTTACCCTAAAATTTCAGGATGAACCCAGGAGCTAATCCCTCCCTGGCAGAAAAGCCATGCTGCCTTGGGACTTTTAGGAGCTCCTTTGGCAAAGGTGCCCCGTGGCACAAGTATGTACTTGGAAGAACACACAGGAAGCAGCAAGTCTTTCCTCAAGGTGAGACCTCACACAGGACACCGAGAGCTGCTAGGAACGGGAACAGCCAAGACTTAGCAGTAACCCTGAAGCAGGAACGGTTGCGAGACCGGCAGCGGCTCTCCATGCAGCCACAAGAGAAGGAAACGAAATGAAGCAATGGGGAGCTGTAACACTATCCAGAGAAAGTAAAAAATGAGATGGAGGAAACCCTTGATACCAAGAGCCTAAATCCTGGCAGGAACACGACTAGTGCTGTGCCAAACTCGGTTAGATTTATTCTATACAAGCCATAGGCATTGCCCTCCAAATCCCAACGCATCGCTGCCCTTGCCTCCAGACTCCATTCGAGCCACACCTCCCACCCCACCTGCCCCCACCGAACTGAGGGGAAGCAGACGGCCACCAAACCCCCTGGGTTTGACCCCAAAATTAGCGAGGGTGTGGGGGGATGTTAAGTTCAAAGCCACGGAGGGAAGGGTCAGTGCCCGCCGCGGCCCTCACCGGTGACACGGCCGAAGAGCAGCNATGTCGCGCCCGAGCTTGAGGGAGGCGGCACCGCCCGACAGCGGGGGGCCGGGCGGCCGCGAAATGGCAGCTCGGGCCCGCCCTCACGGCCTCCCCCGCGCTGCCCCCTCGCTCCACAGCCTCCCCCGACAGTGCACAGTCGCCTCGTTCTGTTCAAATAAAGCCCCCAAACCCCTCCCGCTCCCCAGCGAGGGTCATTTTTGCCCCAGCCCTCAGGCTTTACAGCCCCCCTCACCCCATCTATGCTTCCTGCCCTCAGGGAGCCTCAGCAGCCTGCCTCGGGGTTTGAGGAGATTAATCGTTTAAAACACGTATTTCACCCGTGCTGCTTGTGTGTTTTGTAGTTTTTTGGTTTTGTAGTGTTTTGTAGTGTTTTGGGTTGAAAGGGATCTTAAAGACCATTTAATTCCACCCTCTGCCATTAACAGGGACACCTTCCACTATCCCAGGTTGCTCCAAGCCCCGTGTCCAACCTGGCCTTGGACACTTCCAGGGATCCAGGGGCAGCCACAGCTTTTCTGGGCAAACCTGTGCCAGGGCCTGCCCACCCTCATTGTAAATAAATTCTTCCTTATATCTAACCTAACTAGACCCTCTCTCAGCTTGAAACCAGCACCCCTTGCCCATGCTTTGGATCCACCTTGGGGCTGGGCATCTTCTGTTGGTGCTGTGTATTTTTATGAGCAATACTGTATATAAATCACCCCTTGCACAGGTTTCCAAGGATATTTTATATGTGGCCAGTGAAATATTGATTGGGTTGTACAAAAAGAAGGGGCTTTATCCCATGGTGGATCCTCACAGTGAAGTGTTGCAGGGATGCTTTCCATGCAGTGCTTGGCTTTTCCAAGGAAAGCCTTAGCCTCAGATGAACTCTATTTAATTTTGCTTCCTCCCTCCAGCTCTGCTTTCCTTAGCAATCCCCAACTCAAATAAGGGCATTAAGCCCAGGTCTAATCTATTATGCCCTATCTAATTGCCAGCACAAACCTACAAGGGGAACACACTCCATCAAATTATTAAAAATCTGTTGTCCCAGAAAACTCCAAGGTATCAGGAGTGCTGGGAGACAAGCTAGAGGCATGGGAGCAAGCAAGAAATTAAACAAATGGCACAGGAGAAAGCATGACCAGGGAGATGGCCCCATCACTCAAGAGGAAAAACCACCCTGTGTGAGCAGGCCATAACCATGGAAAGGTCTGGTGGGGAATGTAAGGGATTGTCCCTCATGGGAGCAGTGTAGAGAGAACAGGATCAGCAGGAAAATAGCATTTTGTAGAAAAATACCTCAAGAAACTTGTTGTCAAAGGTTAGAATAGCACCAGCACAAAGCTAGGGACCGATGGTGAAAGGAAAAGAGCTGGGAGGACATGGAAGGGTTTCGGTGGGGCTGCGGAGAGATGGAGGGAGGTGCTCTCCAACATTGAAGGAGGCTGTGAGGCTCCAGTGAAGCTTTTGGAGGTGAAAAACTTGTGGGCACCTGGAGGAGATCACAGTTAGGTTTGGGTCTAAATGGGATTGTGAGAATCTAATGAGGTTAGTGAAAACTAATAGGGGCTCACGAGGGGGAAGGCAGGGAGGGGACTAAGGGCCACCTAGAGATAGAGAAGCTGGGCTCCATCAGGAATGGGGTCAAAGAGAGGCAGATGGTGTTGCCATGAGCTCAACACGTACACAGCACTGCATCCTTCTTTTCCAGCCCTGTAGAACGGCAAAGTCCACCTAATGGGAAGGTGAGCCAGGAGCTAAGGACAGGCACAGCATTAGCAGGTGGGTGTACCTCCACAGCCAGGCTAACAGAGCACAGGGGTGGACCAACAGCCCAAGTATCACCCAGAGAATCAAAGGCACCAAGTGAAGTCCAACATCCATCTAGGAATACCTAGGAGCAGGTACACTCTCAGGAGAGATCAGGAAGAATTGGTTGCCTGGACTTCAGATTAAATGGAGCTTATGGAGTTCAAGGGTGGAGGTCTCAGGAGAGGCTGACTGGGGCAATTAAAACCTGTTGGTTCCCTCAGGCTCCTGAAAATCTTCCCTTGTTTTCCCTACAGAGGTGGCAGGACCCAAATTCAACACAATGGCACATGCCAGGCTGCTTCCTCACTATTCTTTCAGGATTTTGTGGCCCTTCTCTATCTCTGTCCTCATCACACAGCAGGAAGTGAGAACACCTGTATTCCAGCCTGTGTCAGACCTCTGGGAAAGTGACCCCTGTCATTCCTTGTGTTCAAGTTTCCTGCTGCCAGTCTACATAAAGCCTCCGTGGTCTTGAGCTGGGTTTGTTGCTTTTCCCTGTGCAAACTTCTGGAGCACCAGCTGTTGCCACCATTTTCTGACTATATTTGATTGATTCCAGTATCTCTGGACTTGTCCTCAAGTAGTTTCACTGTATTAAAATTTCAGTGGAAGGAAAACCACCCCAAACAAGCCAGTTTGTTGCTGTCTTGCATCAGGCAATGTCAGGACTGCACTTCCCAGTGCGTGAGACAGAACTGTGGGAGTGCCCTGGCTTGAGGTGAATTCTCATTTCACCCTGGGGAGGGTGGCATGTTTGCCAGCTTATGTAAAGCATTGTGATCAGAGCTTTCAGCCCAAATATTCCAGCCTTTCTACAGATTCAGTTGCTGATGCTATTTTAGGGGACCTGATGTCTCTGGAGGATGACTCATTGAAGTTCATCTGTAGCTGGCCAGCATTAATCCAGACTAACAGTCTGATTTGTGAATGAATAAATTTGTGAATTTTTACATACGAAAACTACTTAAGCGTGCGTTTAACTGTGGAGCTTGGCTGAAAAAACCTGGATTACACTCTGTCCTGCGACGGGCACGGAGCACCAGCAGCCAGAAGCTGCCGATGCTCTTCAATAGCCTGTCAATAGACCAGCTCGTGGGCTCGGAGCGTATCTTCAGGGTGATATATCTACCTGGGAGGCTTTTTCCAAGTTAGTTCAGCAAGGAACACGCAGGGAGTGAACCCGAGGCAGGGCTGTACGTGTCACAAGGAGATGCTGCAAGTTCTTGCGGATGCTGAGACCCGTGGTGCGGGTACCTACAAACCCTTCTTGTCATCTCTCTGATGCAAAAGCTGGGATTTGCTGGGGGACTGCAGAAAACTGCTGCCCCAGGACACTGCTGGATTACCTGCTTGCTACCAACAATGGATTTGGTAGCAATCCAAATTAATTATTCTGATATAAATTGTTATAAAACCTGGCTAGTGTCACACGTGAGTCTTTCTGGTTTGTTTGCCTTCGGGGCATGAAGGTGGCCTTTGGGCTGTGCAGTTGTACCACAGCATTTTTAAAAGATATAAATCCATTTATTATGCTGCCTAACTCCCTATAATGTTGGCTGTTTCTGCATTTAACCAGGGGGGTGCTTTGCACACAGATTCTTCCGCTGGTGAGAAGCATCTGACCCAGTGAATTGGGAATGGAGGGAGTCATTCATAAATGCCTTCACAGGGCATGAGTTTTCTATTTGCTTTTGAGCCAGCACTGTCTAGGAAAATTGCTCCTGAGTGAAGCAACTCCCAGCTCAAGGGACCTGCTGGTGGTGTGGCTGGAAGAGGGCTTTGGAAAACACAGATCATCTCCTGCAAGTACCTGTAGACCTCTAACTTGAATTTTGGCATCTCAGAGCCTTTCTGGGCAAAACTACTGTCTCCATTTGCTTGTTTACCTTCCCTTTAATTCTTGGCAAAATAATGATGGGATTTGGACTGCAACCACAAGGCTTGCAGGGTTGAAGTGTCCTTACTTGTGGTGGTGGTCTGGAGGGAGTGTGGTCAGCATGTGCCAGGTCTTTTCAGGTATGGACCCTCCTGTTGCACATCTTTGTATTTCAGGGGTGATGTTGCTCGTCATCAAGCAGAGGGGTGCTCACATTTGAACACCCAGCAGGAGCCCCCAGAGACATTTGGTGGAGCTTTAGCATGTACACAACCAAGATCCTAAACAGGAGATGCTCCTAAATCCACATCCAGGATATTTTCATCAGCTCTAACAACTCAGCCCATGAATAACCTCGATAGTTTGGGGGGCCAAAGCAGGGTGGTGTACGGCAGGATGCTTTTGAAGCCACAAGGATGCATCCAAACGCTTTTCAAAGCACAGGATAACTCATTTCCATATTCCTACCTTCCCACCTAGACCACCACTTATCAATGCTGCCATCAAATGGTTTAGCAGGTGCACGTGGTGAATGAATTTCTCAGCAAAGACTGGGTTTAACAGAAGGGACCTCTTCAGCTGGGAGAGCACATGTGAGGGGAGTGAGGCCTGGGAGGCTTGGAGTGAGCAGGCAGCAGTGAGGAGAAGTAGTTCAACAGTTACGAGCTTGAAAGTGGAGTTTAAAACAAAAAGCTTGAAGTGAGCTGTGTTAATCAGTGTGGAGGATTTGGGGTCCTGACTCGAGCTCAGCCTGGTGGTGTTTCCACTGTTGATGTTATCACAGAGCCTTTTTTCTTCTGGGTTATCTCCAGCTCGCACAGCTTTGGGCTGGTGATCTGAGGGGCTGCTCAGCCCGTGCTTATGGTTGAGCTTGTTAAGGAGTGTGCAGACACCCAAAATCAAACCCTAGGCATTGAGAAATCTTCTGGATTTCCTTTCTCCAAGCGTGGGAGCTCTTGTGTGTCTCTGGTGATGGAGAAGAAAGGCATTTTCCAGAGATCCTGCCTGCCTCAAGGAATGCGGGATCAGGAAGGAGGCTGGGTGGGATGGGAGGTTCACCCTGAATCTGCAGGCGGATTGTGGTGTGGGACACCAGCACTTTCACAGCATTTTGGTATCACGAATCAGGGCTTGTCACGAGGAGATGCTGCAAGTTCTTGCGGAGGCTGAGTACATGTGGCTGCTGTCCCTGGCTGCTCCCAGTCACGGCTGTGGGGCTGAGCTGGAATCAATCAGAGCCTGTGGATGTGCCGTGACAAACTCCCTGTGCCCAGAGGCGATGCTCCCATAAATCCTGTAAGCATGTGCTTAACTTTGGGGAGCAAGGTGATTGCAAGGCAATATTTTATTCTTGTCAGCTTCAGTGTTAACAGTTACCAGAATCACTTGGGTAATTAAGCTCTTGCAAGAATAAAGTGAAAAAGCATCAGGTGTCTATGGAGATCTAAATCATTTTTCAGAGTGGGCAGAAGAGCAGTTTTTGGCTTTCCTCAGTAGCTGGAGTCCTAAAATCCCCAGAGGCAGCGCAGATCCCCTCGGAATGAGCTGAAGGCAGCAGCCCTGCTTTTCTCAGGTACCTTTTGCCAACCACCTACAAGAACCTGGTGGGTGACCAGGGCTTCGTACGTGACTATTGGTTGGGAACTTCAAAATAAAGAAAGATCTTTTGCAAAAGGCGTGCCTAAAATTTCATTCCAAAGAGTATTTTTGAGATGTATTAGTGTAACTGTTGCTGGAGTAACCGGCTGCAAAGTGCTGATCCCTGTGTTGCAGTTGGGAAAGATAAGGCTGGGACTGTAGAAGGGGAACTGGTTTCCTGTATCTGTGGGATGTCATTGGGAAGATCCCATCACTGTTTATAAATATTTATTACTGGGATCATAGAAACATCATAGAATCATAGCATGGTTTGAGTAGGAAGGTAGGTCCCTACCTCTAAAGATCATCTTGTTCCACCCCCTGCCATGGACAGGGACACCTTCCACTAGCCCAGGGTGCTCCAAGCCCCATCCAACCTGGCCTTGGACACTTCCAGGGATCCAGGGGCAGCCACAGCTGCTCTGGACACCCTGTGCCAGGGCCTTACCACCCTCCCAGGGAACAATTCCTTCCCAATATCCCATCTAACCCTGCCCTCTGGCAGTGGGAAGCCATTCCCCCTTGTCCTGGCACTCCAGGCCCTTGTCCCCAGTCCCTCTCCAGCTCTCGTGGAGCCCCTTTAGGCCCTGGCAGGGGCTCTGAGATCTCCCTGGAGCCTCCTCTTCTCCAGGTGAGCACCCCCAGCTCTCCCAGCCTGGCTCCAGAGAACCTCCTCTCTCTGGGCTCCATGCAAGGCTCTGGGCTGAACTCTGCAGCCTTGGCCAGGGCCAGGACAGGGCTGTGGGGAGGTTCCAGGAGCACCTGGAGATGGCCAGTCCCTGCTCCCAGGAACAGCTGCTTCCCAAACATGCTCCCAAGTCTCTCCCTGAGGGGAAGGTCACCTCGGCCAAAGGTTTTGTGTCCAGAGCTGCCAAAATCCAAAAAAGAAAAACCCACTGTTTGGTCAGTGCCTTTCTTGGGGTCCTGTGGGCAGATGAGCAGCCCCAAAATGGTTTGTGACTTGTCACTGTTGGCCAGGAGATGGGCATGTCACCAGCTGGGCAGGACTAGCTCAGAGTCCCAGGGGGTGACACACAGTCCCCCTTGGGGATAAAACATGGGGTGAGGACCTGGAGCAACCACCTGAGCCCCCACAGCTTGACGTGTGAGGTGGGACCAGCCTGGCAGATGTCCAGATGGTGCATCTGGAGCTGAACCAAGTCAGGGCTACTTAGATTTATGTAGGGCAGGATGATTAAAGCTCTGGCCTTTGCAATTCCACGTAAGTAGGGTAATTAGAGAACTGGCTTTATTGACTAGGTAGCATCGCATGAGGCAATGTGCATGCCCAGTCCACACCCCCTGTGTGCTCCTGACCCAGGCAGAGCAGAGCGCAGGGAGCTGCCTGTGTTTCTGAAGATGCAGCTGGGTACCCAGAGAGGGTTCTAGAGACATATTCCAGGCCATTGGACACTTAATCTCCCTGGATCCCTGAGGGCACCTGCATGTGTAAACCCCTGTCGCTGCAGCCATCATTACACTTGCTGTGTTCCAGCAGGAAATAAATGCCTTTTTGGATGTGGCTTCTAGTTTTCTTCCTGTTTCACAAGGGATTCGTATGAGACAGAAGCAGGAAGCAGGATCCCTCTGCACCGGATGACTCCTGTCCCAAAGAGCTGATGAAACTTGTCACACCTACACCACATACTGCCCTGCTGAGTCTCATCTTCATCCGGGCAGAGTGGGTGAATAACGTCACCACATCCGCACGGCCCCACTTCACCCCGGGAAGAAATGATTTCCCAGGGCATGAGGAAGTGGAAGGTGAGCACCAGTGGGAGAAGGGGGCCTTGGAGCCCTCCCGGGGCTGTGCTGGGCTCTCACATCCACGGTGAACAGTGGTGGAGGGGGGGAGCAGCTGGTTCTCCTCTGGGCCAGACTGCAGCCTTGTTTCCAAGCCAACCGGAGTTCCGTGAGCTCCCCGAACAAACGGCTGCAGACAATGAGACCAGCGAGCCTCCCCCGTATCAGGCTGAGTGCAGCTGATGCTGGAAGCAGGGAAAGCTGAGGCAAAGGGTGCTCAGCCCCTGCTGCACCTCAGTGTCCATCCTGCCCTTTGCTGGCAGCTCAGTGTCCAGGTGAGAGGCTCTGGCAGGGATGAGCCCACCTGGGAACAGCATTCCTGACCTTTCCAGGGCACTTGTCAACACCAGGAGGTAAAAAAGTATGTTCCTGGTCTGGGGATGAAACCACTTGTGTGTTCTTCCCCCTGCAAAATGCCAAATTAACAGAGAAAAAAGGGAATCAAGCCTGGCACCAGTGAAAGCCCAGGTAGTACCATTTTCATGAACCAGAAGGCAACGCTGGAGCTTGGAGATGCCACCTGGCACAGTCAGGGTCTCCCCAGAGATGGTGGGCTCACATTTATCCCATGGAATGATTGGGAATTTCTGCCTGGAGGGTCTCAGTGCAATTTTATTCTGATTTTGAGGCAGACCAACCTATTTTCCTATACCTGTCCCTCACATTCCCCTCACATTCGCATCACATTGCCCTTACAAGTTGCTTGCCACAGACCCCACACCACTCAATTAAATGGTGGCACTGGGAGTCTTCTCCACGCTTGGTCCCACAGAACACTTCAGGAGGGCTCCATGCCCCAGCTCCACCTCATGTCCCGTCACTGGGTGGGCAGGAGGAGAAGTTGGTAAGCCCCCCAAACCTTCCACTCCCCCCTGCAGCCAGCTTCCTCAGGAACTGTAGGGATAGGACAGAGTAATGGGTACAAACTGAAAAAGGGAAAATTTAGGTTATATATTGGGAAGAAATTCCTCCCTGTGAGGGTGGTGAGGCCCTGGCACAGGTTGCCCAGAGAAGCTGTGGCTGCCCCTGGATCCCTGGAAGTGTCCAAGGCCAGGCCGGACAGGGCTTGGAGCACCATGCGCTGGAGCTTTACGGTCCATTCCAACCACTTAATATTGTGTAGCACCAGGAGCAGCTGAGGGAGCTGGGGGAGCTCAGCCTGGAGTAAAGGAGGCTCAGGGTGGGACCTTGTGGCTCTGCACAACTCCCTGACAGGAGGGGGCAGCTGGGGAGGGTCGGGCTCTGCTCCCAGGGAACAGGGACAGGAGGAGAGGGAACGGCCTCAGGCTGGGCCAGGGGAAGGCTCAGGTTGGACATCAGCAGGAATTTCTCCATGGAAAGGGTTGCCAGGCATTGGAAAGGGCTGCCCAGGGGTGTGGTGGAGTCCCCATCAGTGGAGGTGTCCAAGGAGGGACTGGACGTGGCATTCAGTGCTCTGCTCTGGTTGACAGGATGCTGTTGGGTCTCAGGTTGGACTCGATGGTCTCGGAGGTCTTTTCC